>CM070676.1:16139065-16502269 GCA_036346265.1 Melocanna baccifera | reverse complement strand
AATTATCTCTCCTCTTCTCAAATCTCTTTACCAAAACCGATTACTAACTCCTCTCCCTTCAAATTTTAGATGGAGCAACCCACCCGCGTCTCCCACGGAACCCTTGCCGGACTCTTCGCCGACGATCTGTACAACCTCATGCAAGAGCTCAACTTCCGCCCGTACCCTCTCTACCAGGGATACGTTGGCATGTATGGAGACGAGGAACGCTGGAGAGTGGAAGTGAAGATCTTCAAGGATTTCGGAGCACACGGAGCCATTTACGTGTTCGACGCACCCCTACCTCGGGCCACCTTCTTCGATGGAGTTCGTGATGCAGCCCGAGAGGCCATTCGCCACCAAGGAACATCTACGCGAGACTTGCTGCGCACCGACTTCCGCTACTTCCCCATGAAGACTCCCTTGTGGGCTGCCAGCGACTTCTCATCTACAGAGTATGAGAGCAACCCCCGCCTCATACGACTGGTGGAGTACACCAAGTCCATGGACCACATGTACCAGACCACCCTGGACGAGCCGCACACCGCACAGCCGAAGCTCCGCGCCGCGAAGAGGAACTTGCCGAGCTCGTGCGAGAAGATGCGAGTTCCACCGATTCGGACCTTTTCCGAGGAGACTCGAGCGCAGCGCTAGTGTGTAGACAACCCGAGTCTTAGAACGCTATCCGTGAGTGTAGACCTTGTAAACAGCCACGAAGACTATTATAATAAAATAAAAGTTTTATTTGGCTCTTATCTGGTTTTCCTTGCTCTTGTGTGTTGTTTTGTTGGGATTGTTACTAGAACCTTTCCTTTAGTTCTCTCTCTAAATCTGAAAGTCTCAATAGATGGTGAACACAAGAAGAAACCCCAACATGGACAACGCCAACCCCGGAGCACAAGGAAGCCACTCCGCTCCAATTCCACCACCTCGCCAACGTGGGACCAGATTGGGCACGCTTGATGGCCAATCAAACCCGATTGATCCAGCTCTTAGCTCGGGCGATCAACAACCCTCGTGCTCATCATCAACTCCGCCCAAGTGCCTCCCAATCGTCTCTCACGAGTTCACGAGGATCAAGCCCCCACCTTCGCGGCAGATCTGTCGAACCGATGGACGCCGACGACTGGCTCAGGTCGATTGGCAAGAAGCTGGACATTCTGCAGTGCACTGATCGGGAGCGAGTCTTGTTCGCCTCCCATCAGCTGAACGGACCCGCATCTCAATGGTGGGACACTTTCACCGCTTCACACGCCAACCCGCAGACGGTGGCGTGGATCGAGTTCGAGCAAAGCTTTCGCAAAGCTCATATCCCCACCGCACCATGGCATTGAAGAAGAAGGAGTTCAGATCTCTGCGCCAAGGAAGTCGTCGCCAATGAGTGCGCATGAGTTTAACCAAGCGCCCGCTATGCGCCAGAGGATGTGGCTTCCGGCGAAGCCAAGCAAGAAAGGTTCATGGAGGGCTCGAATGACAACATATCAAGACAAGCCGATATCGGTGACTATCTTGACTTCCACCGCTAGTCGGTAAGGCCATCCGCCAGAGGGCAAGCACATGGAAATGGAGACCGGAAGAAAAGGATGGCGGACGGAGGAACAACTCGAAGTTCTTTCAAGAATCGCAGACTCCTCCTCACTCAAACAAGTTCGGACCCGGTAGCAACTTCAAGAACCATCCAGCGAGTTCAAGTCCTCAACCACCGCCGCCGCTTCAAGCCAACGCGCCGGTTCCCAAGCAACCGCACTCAAGAATCGGTGGCGAGCACGGAAGAGCAGTCCGCCGTCGACGGATTGACTGCTACTATCGCAAGGAACGGGGCACTTTGCCAAGGCATGCCCTAAGAAGATTCAAGCGGCGGCAACCGAGAGCCTCGGAAGTCGTAACCGGGCCGCAGGCCGCGGACCTTCATCAAAGGCGAGTGAACCACGTGATACGGAAGAGGCCCAGCCGCACGGATGTCGTCTTTGGGTATGTTCCTTGTCAATTCAAGATATCAAAGACGCTTCTTTTCGATTCCGAGCATCGCATTCCTTTGTGTCAAAAACTTTTGTGGATAAGCATGGGTTGGGCGGGGTAACCTTAGCAACCCTATGATAGTTCACTCCTGAGCAGAAATGAGAGCGGGACTTTGTGCCCCAAAGTGGAATTGCTCATAGATGGGACCCGATTCTCGCCGATCTTTTGGTTTTGGAATCGCAAGGATTAGACGTCATTCTCGGGATGAACTGTTAGCCAAGAATCGAGTCGGATCGATTGTGCTACGAGATCCATCACCCTCACCAATGACCAAGGCGTGGAAGTAATCTTCTCTCCCAAGTTCGAAGCGTAAGAATGTGCCCTCTTCCACCTCCAAGTATTGGAGGAAGTGCCGATCGTACGGGAGTACCGAGATGTTTTTCCCGAGGAACTGCCAGGGATGCCACCGGATAGGGAGATCGAATTTGTGATTGACCTAGTCCCAGGCACCGCCCCGATTTCCAAGAGACCATATCGGATGCCTGCTAACGAGTTAGCGGAATTGAAGAACCAACTCAAGGAGTTAGAAGACAAGGGGTATATCCGGCCTAGTTCATCGCCTTGGGGAGCACCCGTCCTGTTCGTCAAGAAGAAGGATGAGAGTCCGAGGCTATGTGTGGACTCTGAGCACTCAATGACGTCACCATCAAGAATAAATACCCCCTCCCCAGGATCGATGACCTGTTCGATCAGTTGAAAGGAGCCGGTATCTTCTCCAAGATTGATCTGCGATCAGGATACCATCAGTTGAAGATTCGTGAAGAAGACATTCCTAAGACCGCTTCTCCACGGATATGGGCATTATGAGTTCACGGTCATGTCATTTGGGTGACCAATGCACCACCTACTTCATGAGCATGATGAGCGGTGTGTTCATGAAATACTTGGACAAGTTCGTAGTAATCTTTATCGGCGACATCCTCATCTACTCCAAGAACGAAGAAGAGCACGAGCAAAGACCTCGGGATCACCCCGAAAAGCTTAGAGAACATCGACTTTTCGCCAAATTCGATAAGTGTGAATTCGCTAAAAGAGGTTGCCTTCCTCGGACATATTGTAACAGTAGGAAGGAATCGAGATCCTTCCAAGGTGGAAGCATAATGGAGTGGAAGCCACCAAAGTCCGTAATGTAAGTCGAGCTTTCTTGGACTTGCGGTTATTACCGTCGGTTCATAGCAGGATTCTCCGAGACAGCCAAGCCAATGACCCAATTGCTGAAAAAGGAAAAGAAGTTCGAATGGACGAAGGCTTGCGAGCAGAGTTTCCAGACCCTTAAGAAGAGACTAGTCTCAGCACCCGTGCTCGTCTTGCCAGACGTGCATAAAGGCTTCGAGGTTTTCTGTGACGCCTCTCGCCTAGGCTTAGGCTGTGTTCTGATGCAAGAGGGCAAAGTGGTAGCCTATGCATCGCGTCAACTCAAGCCTCATGAGTGCAATTATCCTACTCATGACTTGGAGTTAGCCGCAGTAGTGCACGCCCTAAAAATCTGGCGCCACTACCTTATTGGTAACCGTTGTGAAGTATACACGACCATAAGAGTTTGAAGTATATCTTCACCCGAGCAGAACTCAACTCGAGGCAACAAGATGGTTGGAGTTGATCAAGGACTACGACATCGGTATACATTACCACCGGAAGCGAATGTAGTAGCCGATGCCTTAAGCAGGAAGTCTTATGCTAACATGGTAATATCAGAAGAAGACCAGACCCGACTTCAGGAGGGAGTCGCCCGTCTAAGTCTAAACCCAACGGGATCAAGCACCCTCACCACACTGGAAGTGCGACCCAGCTTACCTGATCAAATAAAGGAAGCTCAGTTGTGGGCGAGGATATCCAAGAAATCAAGAAGAATATGAGAAGAGGCAAAGCACCAGATTCAGCCGAAGATGAAAATGGCACGGTTTGGTTCGAGAACCGCATCTCAGTGCCGAATAATCGGAAATCAAAACCCGATTCGAAAGAGGCTCATGATACCCCATACTCAATCCACCTGGTCGTACCAAGATGTACGGGATCCGAGGAAAGATATTGGTGGGTCGGTATGAAAAGGAAATCGCGAGTTCATCGAAGCTCTGCGACACTGTCGGCGAAGTCAAAGTGAACATCGAAGCCGCGGGACTCTTACAACCATTGCCGATTCGGAATGGAAGTGGGAAGAAATTGGTATGGATTTCATAACCGACTCCCAAGGACACAATCGGGTTATGATTCAATTTGGGTAATCATAGACAGTTGACTAAAGTAGCTCACTTCATACCGGTCAAGACCACTTATTCCGGAAGCAAGTTGGCTGAATCTGTACATGTCTCGAATTGTGTGCACGTATGGCGTACCCAAGAAGATAGTGTCGGATCGAGGTAGTCGGTTTACTTCTCGATTTTGGCAAAGGCGCACGAAGAGTTGGGTAGTAAGCTCGGTTTCAGCACCGCTTACCATCCCAGACAGGCACGTCAAGCGAGAAAGAGTTAATCGATACTCGAGGATATGCTAAGGGCTTGTACGCTGGATTTCGAGAACAGTTGGGACCGTTCAACGCCTATGCGGAATTCTCGTACAATAACGCCTACCAAGCCACCTGCGCATGGCACCCTTCAAGCCTTGTATGGTCGAAGTGCGTAACCCCTGCTTTGGGATCAGCAAGGTGAACCCCAAGAAACGGACCAAACCCGCTGCAAGACGCAGAAGATCAAGTGAAGAAGATCGGACGATCAAGATAGCTCGGTCTCGACAGAAGAGCTACGCGGATAACCGCCGTCGAGACCTGACCTTTGAGGTCGGGGACTACGTCTATCTTAGAGTATCCCCACTCAGAGGTGTGAAAAGATTTCAAGTTAGAGGAAAGCTTGCACCGCGATATGTGGGCCCTTTCAAGATTCTGGACCGAAGAGGTGCAGTCGCATATCAGTTAGACTTGCCGCCAAGCATGTCAGGGGTGCACAATGTCTTCCATGTCTCACAGTTAAAGAAGTGCCTCCGAGTACCCACAGAGCAAGCCGCACTCTGAAACCTTGGACCTCCAGGATGACCTCACCTATCAGGAGCAACCAATCAAGATTCTCGAGACAGCAGAACGTCAGACCAGAAGGAAGACCATCAGATTCTGCAAAGTTCAGTGGAGCAATCACACCGAGGACGAAGCCACCTGGGAGCGAGAAGAAGACTTAAAGACCAGCCATCCCCATCTCTTTTGCTAGCCAGTGCAAATCTCGAGGGCGAGATTTCCTCTAAGGGGGGTAGGTTTGTAACATCCCAAAATTTTGTCCCTTTATTAAAATTTAATCTGGAGTTTAATTGGATTTTCTGGAGTTATGTTAAAATCCTGATTTGAGAAAAATTTTAAACTTTATTGTGTAAAAGTCAAAATTGAATTTATTTGCATTCCTAAAAGCTTAAACCAATGTATTTCAGCTTCCTTAAGTCAAATATGAGATTATATTCATTTTTCTGGATTTTAGAAGGAATTAAAACCCTCCCTACAAAATCAAATTGTACCTTTGCAAAATATACTTGTTAAAATGAGTGGGACATATTTTTATTAAGTCTATAATAGCTCGAGATAGTTCCTGAATTTTTCTCGATTTTTCAAAATTTATTTGGTATTTTTCTGAGTTTTCTAAAGCTTAATAGCATTTCGAAAATCAAAAGAAAGAAAATTCCAAAACCCTCCCGCCGCTGTGTCAACCATCGGCGCCCTCCGCCCGCCGGAATCCCTCACCGTCCGATCTAACTTAAACCCTCCCCGCCTTCCCTCCCTCGCGGCGACGCGCAGTCGCGTGATCGGACCGCCCACTCCGCGCGGATTTAATCCTCGCCGCCCGCACCCACTTACCGCTTCACCGCTCCCCTCTCCGCTCCTGCCGCCACGTGGTGTTATCCAAGCCGTCCCCTGTTGCCGTATCTCATCTCGGCCGCCCCTTCCCACTTAAGCACCGTCCGGCCCCGATCTAACCTTCGTTGTCGGATCAGATCTCAGCCGTCCCCCTTCACTTACCCCTTCGCAAGGCGCCAGCGGTCCCGATCTCTCCCCCGTGCCACCCGTCAAGCATCTGACCGCCCCTCGCTCTTTCCTTTCTTTCTCTCGCCGACGTGCGGGCCCCACTCGCCGGACTTCGCCCCCGCTTTCCTTTCTTCTCCGCGCGATCCCGCCCGCCGCCATGAATACCAAAACCGGCTTTTAAAGCTTCGCTTCCTTCCGTTATTGCCCCGCGCGACAAAGAAATAGCCATTGCACCTCCACCGCCCATTACGGGCATAATCACGCGTAATTGCGGCTGTTACCACCGTCGCGTTAAACCACCGAGCCGCTGCAACTCCGGCGAGATAGGCGCGACCGTTACCCCTCTCCCCAGCCTATAAAAGGGCCTCCCCGAGGTCCCTCTACCCACACCGCCACCCCGAGCCTCCAGAGCGCATAATCCGACCCCGAGGCCCCCTCGCCGATTTCTCCGCGGCTCAAGCAACTCCGGCGAGCAATCGCGCCGCCTCGAGCTTCCCGCTCCTCGCCGGTGCCTCCCGACCTTGCCGGTGCCCGGCGAACACCGGCGACCACCTCCCGAGCACGCACCACCGAGCTGCCCGCGCCAGAAGCCTTCTCCGACCGCCGCCTCCGCCGGTTTCCCTCTCCACCATCCTCGGCCTCGCGCAAGGTACCGACGCACTCCCACGCTCTCCTCGACGCTTTTGGTACCCTCGGCGGCGCCGCCACCGGAGCTCGGCGACCATCGGGCCCCGAGCGCCGCGCCGGCCAGCCACGTCACTGCGTCGGGCCAGCCGCGCAGCGGCGTGGCAGCGGTGGCGGCGGATCGGCGCCACGCCAGCGCCACCCGCGACGCCGCCACTCGCGCGTGCCGCCACGCCGGCATAAAGCCGTGGCGTGGCAGCCACGCGGCGACCACGCGGCAGCCCGTGGCGCCACGCCGCCACCTCGCTCCCCGCGCCCGCCGCCACCTCACCTTCCCTCGGGTCCATGGACTCGGTCCATGACACCGCCCCACCTCGACACCGCCCGAATATTTTAATCCTAGGCTGACGTCATAATCTATAATTTCCTTTAGAAAATAATTCGTGCTGACGTCATAAATCCTTTTCGGTTTAAAAATAAATCCAGAAAATACCCTTTTCTTTTATTTTGAATTCAAACTTTGGAAGGCTATAACTTTTGCATTTTAACTCCAAATTGACCCATTCAAATTTCTAAATTTTTCTAAAATCATGATCTATCCATTTCTGGAATAATTTTGAAATTTTGAAACTTATTTAAATTTGATTTGAATATATTTTGTAATTCCAAGTTTTAAATTCAAATTAAAACTCCCAATTTCTTTTAAAAAGCCTCATCTTCTTTTTAAAAATTGTTGACCCACATCCAAAAATTCAGAATTCTGTCTCCCAAATTATTTGATAATTTTTGGAAGTTATTTGGATTCCATTTGGATTTTGTTTTGAAATTGCTTTGAATTGATTTCTCGTTAGATATTGACGATTCTCGAGAGTTTGAATTGACTTAATCGCAGCAGACTTCGATCAAGGCAAGTTACACCTTTGACCATGTTGAACCTAATATTTTAAATTATTTATATTGTTTTATCAGATATGCATGCGTATCTTTATTCAAATGTATTTCAAATTTGATTTGAATTTTAGTTATATCCACGATCCTTCGTATATAGCCAATTTGAGTCTTGAGTTCATATACCTTGTCACCCTAGATGAAAGCTAGTTGGTACCATAGTATTGACTAGAAAATTGTATAGAAATGCTTAGCCTGGCTTAGTATAATTTTTGGTGGGATCAATCTTTCACATGAAATGACGGACTTTGAAATTCAATATCTTGACTTCGGTGAGTCAAGGATGGTTTTTACGGAAATTATTTAAAAATGAAAATAGAAAACATGTTTTGGACTTAGGCTAATGGTTAGGTGGTGGGTACCGGTATGCCTCGTGTTTGGTGACACCTGGTTGATTATCGTGCGGGGTATGTGGTTGAGCCTAAATCAACTTAAGGACCGTTTCGTGAATTATTTTACGGTCACTTCAGACTACCACAAGTCCGGTATGGGACGGACTGGCTAAGTAATTTGTGAAGTTCCAACTATAGTCTCGCTATAGGCTGAATGTGAGCGCGCGTAGGTCAGTGGAAAGTCTCACATGGCACCGAGGGGCTCCAACTCGTGGATTCGAGTTGTGGTGAAACCTTAGTGGCGCGCGATTATGTTGGCTATGAATCATCGGAACAGCCTTGTCATGAACTCTCCGCCGCACACCTAAGGCAGTGTGTTGATCGCGTGGCTCAAGTGAGAGGGAATGTCTTGTGGGTAAAGTTGTACACCTCTGCAGAGTAACAAACTATCTGGATAGCCGTGTCCACGGTCATGGACATGCTGAGTAGAGTCTTCACAGATTAGACTTGAATTTTCATAAAACTTGGTTTTGGCAAACAAACGTTGGATTTGGTAATGGTCCGGGTGGATTCCCGTGGATAGGTTAGTGTGGGTTGGAGCCTACACTAACGATATTACTTGTTAAAAACAATGTTTTATATACTGTATTTAAATTCAGCTTTTCGTACTTACGTTATTGTATTTAAATTCAAGTATTGCTTTCCGCACATTACCCTATTAAGCTTCTTTTGAAATCCCTTATGCATGCATCAAATCTGTTATAATTCCTGGTGTAACTTGCGTAAGCATTTACTTGCTTACCTTGGGAGTACTTTCGTACTCACCTTGCTAAATCTGTTGCCAGACTTCGAGGGCGACTACGACGGTGAGGACTACTTCAGCGAGTAGGATGCGTCTTACAGTCATTCGCCTGTGGGAGGCTGGATGGGCTGTGCTGCCACCTTTACTTTATTTCCGCTGCTTTGTTTACTTTGTTGGCCCAAAGTGCCTTATTGTAAGACTTGGCCTTCAGCCGTAATTTTGTTTAATAATATCTCGTGGTTATTTTTGCATGATATACATTATCGTGAAACCGTGTGCACTAGCTTTTCCCGATAGTGCGATTTACACAGAGGGGCTCGAGTTGTTGTTCCGGTCCCGACACGAGATTGAGAGATAATCAGCTTGTATGCAAAGTTCAGCAAATGTGAATTTTGGATGAGGAAAGTCGCCTTTCTAGGGCATGTGTTGACAAAGGAGGAGTCGCATTGACCTAGGGAAAGTAAGTGATGTTTTGATTGGCAATCACCCACTTCAGCTTACCCAGTCGAGTTTTCTGGTATGGCAGATACTCACCGCCGCTTTATTGAGGGTTTTTCCAAAGGTGGCTGCACCCCTCACGCAGCTTGCTCAAAAGGAAAAGAAATTCACTTGGACGCCAGAGTGCGAAAAGAGTTTTCAGAAACTTAAGGAGAGTTTGACCACAGCCCCAGTGCTTGTGTTACCTGATATTAACAATGATTTTGAGATATTTTATGATGCCTCGCGTAAGGTTTGGGTTGTGTCTTGATGCAAGACAAGAGAGTGGTATCCTATGCCTCACGCCGCTTGAGACCGCATGAGGAAAACTACCCTACCCATGACTTAGAGTTGGCACCGTAGTGCATGCTTTAAAGATTTGGCGTCATTATCCGATGGGTAATGGATGTGAGGTTTACACGGATCATAAGAGTCCAAATACATCTTTACCCAAATTCGAGCTTAACCTCGTGCAGGAGGTGGTTAGAGCTGATAAAGGATTATAATGTGGGCATACATTATCATCCCGGAAAGCTAATGTTGTTGCGAATGCCTTGAGCAGTAAAGGTATAATTGCAATTCAAAGATGGTTCGAGAGAGTCACCACTTTGCATGAGGAATTTCTTAGCTTAGCCTTGAGTTGGTTGAGCTGTGATTTTGGCACTATGGAGATGCAAACTACCTTGATGGTCGATTCGCTGTGCTCGGTGCACGATGAGGCATTTCAGCGGATCAGAAAGAACTTAAGTGAAGGTAAAGAGTCAGGATTTTCAGTGGATGACCAGGGAACCTTGTGGTTCAAGCAGCTTTTGTGTGTGCCCAACAAGCAAGAACTAAAGGATGTGTTGTTAAAAGAAGCTCATGAGTCATCAGATTCGATTCATCCAGCAGCCCCAAGATGTACCAAGACATTAAGGATAAGTATTGGTGGCCAAGCATGAAGCGTGAGATCGCTGAGTATGTAGCCCTTTGTGATGTTTGTCAGAGAGTAAAGGCAGAGCACCAGAGACCTACAGGTTTGCTACAGCCGTTGAAAGTTCCCAAGTGGAAGTGGGAAGAAATTGGTATGGACTTTATAGTCAGTTTGCCTAAGACCAAAGAGGGCTATGATTCGATTTGGGTCATTGTCTGACCCGAACAACAACTCCGAGCCCTCAGTAAATCGCACTATCCCAGAAAAGCTAGTGCACACAGTTTCACAAGAATGTATATCATGCAAAAATAACCACGAGATATTATTAAACGAAAATTACGGCCTGAAGGCCAAGTCTTACAATAAGGCACTGGGCCAACAAAGTAAACAAAGCAGCGGAAATAAAGTAAAGGTGGCAAAGAAACCCATCCAAATCTCACACAGCGAATGATCAGAAGACGATCCTACTCGCCAAGTAGTCCTCACCGCCGTAGTCGCCTCAAGTCCGCAACAGATTTAGCAAGGTGAGTACGAAGTACTCCCAAGGTAAGCAAGTAAATGCTTACGCAAGTTACACCAGAATTATAACAGATTTGATGCATGCATAAGGGATTTCAAAGGAAGCTTAATAGGTAATGTGCGAAAGCAATACTTGAATTTAAATACAATAACGTAAGTACGAAAAGCTGAATTTAAATACAGATATGAAACATTGTTTTTAACAGTAATATCGTTAGTGTAGGCTCCAACCCACACTAACCTATCCACGGAATCCACCCGACCATTACCAAATCCAACGCTTGTTTGCCAAAACCAAGTTTTATGAAAATTCAAGTCTAATCTGAAGACTCTACTCAAGATGTCCATGACCGTGGACACGGCTATCCGATAGTTTGTTACTCGCAGAGGTGTACAACTTTACCCACAAGACATTCCTCTCACTTGAGCCACGCGATCAACACACCGCCTTAGGTGTGCGCGAGAGTTCATGACAAGGTCGTTCGATGATTCATAGCCAACATAATCGCGCCGCCACTAAGTTTCACCACAACTCGAATCCACGAGTTGGAGCCCTCCGTGCCATGTGAGACTTTCCACACCTACGCCACGCCACATTCAAATTTATAGCGAGACTATAGTTGGAACTTCACAAATTACTTAGCCAGTCCGTCCCATACCGACTTGTGGTAGTACAAAGTGACTTCAGAAAATAATTCACGTAAACGGTCCTTAAGTTGATTTAGGCTCAACCACATACCCCGCATACGATAATCAACCAGTGTCACCAAACACGAGGCATACCTGCACCCACCACCTAACCATTAGCCTAAGTCCAAAACATGTTTTCTATTTTCATTTTTAAATAATTTCAGAAACCATCCTTGACTCACCAAGTCAAGATATTGAATTTCAAAGTCCGTCATTTCATGTGAAAGATTGATCCCACCAAAAATTATACTAAGCCAAAGCTAAGCATTTCTATACAATTTTCTAGTCAATACTATGGTACCAACTAGTTTTCATCTAGGTGACAAGGTATATGAACTCAAGACTCAAATTGGCTATATACAAAGGATCGTGGTATAACTAAAATTCAAATCAAATTTGAAATACATTTGAATAAAGATACGCATGCATATACAAGAAAACAATATAAATAATTTAAAATATTAGGTTCAACATGGTCAAAGGTGTAACTTGCCTTGATCGAAGTCCTGCTGCGATTCGTCGAATTCAAACTCTCCTAATCGCAATATCTAACGAGAAATCAATTCAAAGCAATTTCAAAACAAAATTCAAATGGAATCCAAATAACTTCCAAAAATTATCAAATAATTTGGGAGACAGAATTTGAATTTTTGGATGTGGGTCAACAATTTTAAAAAGAAATGAGGCTTTTAAAAGAAATTGGGAGTTTTAATTTGAATTTAAAACTTGGAATTACAAAATATATTCAAATCAAATTTAAATAAGTTTCAAAATTTCAAAATTATTCCAGAAATGGATAGATCATGATTTTAGAAAATTTAGAAATTTGAATGGGTCAATTTGGAGTTAAAATGCAAAAGTTATAGCCTTCCAAAGTTTGAATTCAAAATAAAAGAAAAAGGGTATTTTCTGGATTTATTTTTAAACCGAAAAGGATTTATGACGTCAGCACGAATTATTTTTCTAAAGGAAATTATAGATTATGACGTCAGCCCTAGGATTAAAATATTCGGCAGAGGTCGACAGTGGGGCCCGGTGTCATGGACCGAGTCCATGGACCCGAGGAAGGGTGAGGTGGCAGCGCGCTACGGAGCGGGTGGCGCCGACGTGGCGCCACGGGGCGCCGCGTGGTCGCCGCGTGGTCGCCACGCCACGCTTTATGCCGACGCATGGCGCACGCGCGAGGTGGCGAGGGGCGGCGGGTGGCGCCGGCGTGGCGCCGATCCGCCGCCACCGCTGCCACGCCGCTGCCCCGCCCGACGGCCGACGTGGCTCGCCGGCGACGGCGCGGCGCGGGGTTCGATGGTCGCCGAGTTCGTGAGCGGCGCGCCGCCGAGGGTACCAAAACGCCGAGGAGAACGTGGGGAGGCGCCGGCACCTTTGCGCGAGGCCGAGGATGGCCGGAGAGGGAAACCGCGGAGAGGGCGGCGGTCGAGAAGGCTTTACGGCGGCGGAGCAGCCCGGTGGTGCACGTGCTCGGGAGGTGGTCGCCGGTGTTCGCCGGGCACCAAGAAGGTCGGGAGGCACCGGCGAGGAGCGGGAAGCTCGAGGCGGCGGCGATTGCTCGCCGGAGTTGCTTGAGCCGCGGAGGGAAATCGGGCGCAGGGGGCCTCGGATCGGATTATGCGCCCGAGGCTCTGGGTGGCGGTGGGTAGAGGGACTCGGGAGGCCCTTTATAGGCCGGGAGAGGGGTAACGGTCGCGCTATCTCGCCGGAGTTGCAGCGGCTCGGTGGTTTAACGCGACGGTGGTAATGTACCGCAATTACGCGTGATTATGCCCGTAATGGACGCGTGGAGGTGCAATGGCTATTTGCCGCTGCCGCGGCAATAACGGAAGGAAACCGGCTTTAAAAGCTTCGTTTTGGTATTCATGGCGGCAGCGGGCGGGATCGCGCGAGAAGAAAGGAAAGCGGCGGGACGGCGGGTCCGACGAGTGGGGCCGCACGCCGCGAGAGAGAAAGAAAAGGAAAGAGCGAGGGGACGGCCGATGCTTGACGGTGGCACGGGAGAGATCGGATCACTGGCGCTTTGCGAAGGGGTAAGTGAAGGGGACGGCCGAGATCCGATCCGACAACAGGTTAGATCGGGCCGGACGGCTTGCGTGGGAAGGGCGCCGAGATGAGATACGGCAACAGGGACGGCTTGGATAACACCACGCGGCGGCAGGAGCGAGAGGAGCGTGAAGCGGTAAGTGGGTGCGGCGGCGAGGATTAAATCCGCGCGGAGTGGACGGTCCGATGCACGACACGCTGCCGCACGCGAGGGAGGGAAGGCGGGAGAGGGTTTGTTAGATCGACGGCCGAGGGGATTCCGGCGATGCGAGGGGACGCCGATGGTTGACACCGCGGCGGGAGGGTTTTTTGAATTTCTTTCTTTTGATTTTCCGTAAATGCTATTAAGCTTTAGAAAACTCTAAAAATACCAAATAAATTTTGAAAATCCAAAAAATTGGGAACTATCTCGAGCTATTATAGACTTAATAAAAATATGTCCCACTCATTTTAACAAGTATATTTTGCAAAGGTACAATTTGATTTTGTAGGGAGGGTTTTAATTCCTTCTAAAATCCAGAAAAAAGAATATAATCTCATATTTGACTTAAGGAAGCTGAAATACATTGGTTTAAGCTTTTAGGAATGCAAATAAATTCAATTTTGACTTTTACACAATAAAGTTTAAAATTTTTCTCAAATCAGGATTTTAACATAACTCCAGAAAATCCAATTAAACTCCAGATTAAATTTTAATAAAGGGACAAAATTTTGGGATGTTACAAACCTACCCCCCTTAGAGGAAATCTCGCCCTCGAGATTTGCACTGGCTAGCAAAAGAGATGGGGATGGCTGGTCTTTAAGTCTTCTTCTCGCTCCTGTGGCTTCGCCCTGCAGTGATTGCTCCACCGAACTTTGCGTAACTGATGGTCTTCCTTCCGTCCGACGCTCATTGCCTCGAGAATCTTGATTGGTTGCTCCCGATAGGTGAGGTCATCCCGAGGTCCAAGGTTTCAGCGCTTGCTCTGTGGGTACTCGAGGCACTTCTTTAATCGTGAGACATGGAAGACATTGTGCACCCTCGACATGCTTGGCGGCAAGTCTAATCGATATGCGATCGCACCTCTTCGGTCCGTAATCTTGAAAGGGCCCACATATCGCGTGCAAGCTTTCCTCTAACTTGAAATCTTTTCACACCTCCGAGTGGGGATACTCTAAGATAGACGTAGTCCCCGACCTCAAAGGTCGTCTCGACGGCGGTTATCCGCGTAGCTCTTCCGCCGAGACCGAGCTATCTTCACCGCCCCGATCTTCTTCACTTGATCTTCTCGCCTTGCAGCAGTTTGGTCCTGCTTGGGGTTCACCTTGCCGATCCCAAAGCAAGGGGGTTCTCGCACTTTCACCATACAAGGCTTCAAGGGTGCCATCCGCAGTCGGCTTGGTAGTCGTTATTGTACGAGAATTCCGCATAGGGCGTTGAACGGTCCCAACTGCTCTCAAATCCAGCAGACAAGCCCTTAGCATATCCTCGAGTATCCGATTAACTCTTTCGCTTGACCGTCTGTCTGGGATGGTAAGCTGATCAAACCGAGCTTGCTACCCAACTCTTCGTGCAGCCTTTGCCAAAATCGAGAAGTAAATCGACTACCTCGATCCGACACTATCTTCTTGGGTACGCCATACAGCACACAATTCGAGACATGTACAGCTTCAGCCAACTTGCTTCCTAATAAGTGGTCTTGACCGTATGAAGTGAGCTACTTTAGTCAACTGTCTATGATTACCCAAATTGAATCATAACCCGATTGTGTCCTTGGGAGTCCGGTTATGAAATCCATACCAATTTCTTCCCACTTCCATTCCGAATCGCAATGGTTGTAAGAGTCCCGCCGCTTCGATGTTCACTTTGACTCGCCGACAGTGTCGCAGCTTCATGAACTCGCGATTTCTTTTCATACTAACCCACCAATATCTTTCCTCGCATCCCGTACATCTTGGTACGACTCGGGTGGATTGAGTATGGGGTATCATGAGCCTCTTTCGTAATCGTGTTTTGATTTCCGATTATTCTAAGACACGATGCGTTCTCGAACCAAACCGCGCCATTTTCATCTTCGCTAATCTCGTGCTTTGCCTCTTCTCATATTCTTCTTGATTTCTTGAATATCCTCGCCCACAACTGAGCTTCCTTTATTTGATCGTAAGCCGGTCGCACTTCCAAAGGTGGTGAGGGTGCTTGATCCCGCTGGGTTTAGACTTAGACGGCGACTCCTCCCAAGTCGGTCCGGTCTTCTTCCGATATTACCATGTTTGCATAAGACTTCGCTAAGGCATCGGCTACTACATTCGCTTCCGGTGGTAATGTATACCGATGTCGTAGTCCTTGATCAACTCCAACCATCTTCGCCGCCTCGTTGAGTTCTCGCCGGGTGAAGATATACTTCAAACTCTTATGGTCCGTATACTTCACAACGGTTACCACAAGGTAGTGGCGCCGCATTTTTAGGCGCGCACTCATCGCGCTAACTCCAAGTCATGAGTAGGATAATTGCACTCATGAGGCTTGAGTTGACGCGATGCATAGGCTACCACTTTGCCCTCTTGCATCGTAACACGCCTAAGCCTAGGCGCAGAGGCGCCACGTAAAACCTCGGCCTTTATGCACGCCCGCAAGACGAGCACGGTGCCGAGACTAGTCTCTTCTAAGGGTCCGAAACTCGCCGCAAGCCTTCGCCCATTCGAACTTCTTTTCCTTTTTCAAAGAATTGGGTCATTGGCTTGGCTGTCTCTGAGAATCTCGCTATGAACCGACGGTAATAACTCGCAAGTCCAAGAAAGCTCCCGACTTCATTACGGACTTTGGTGGCTTCCACTCCATTATCGCTTCCACCTTGGAAGGATCTACAAATGATTCCTTCTACTGTTACAATATGTCCGAGGAAGGCAACCTCTTTTAGCCGTAATTCACACTTATCGAATTTGGCTAAAAGTCGATGTTCTCTAAGCTTTTCCAGGTGATCCCGAGGTGCCGCTCGTGCTCTTCTTCGCTCTTGGAGTAGATGAGGATGTCGCCGATGAAGATTACTACGAACTTGTCCAAGTATTTCATGAACACACCGCTCATCATGCTCATGAAGTAGGTCGTGCATTGGTCACCCAAATGACATGACCGTGAACTCATAATGCCCATATCCGTGGAGAAGGCGCCTTAGGAATGTCTTCTTCACGAATCTTCAATCGATGGTATCCTCGATCGCAGATCAATCTTGGAGAAGATACCGCTCCTTTCAACCGATCGAACAGTCATCGATCCCGGGAGGGGGTATTTATTCTGATGGTGACGCCATTGAGTGCTCAGAGTCCACACATAGCCTCGCACTCTCATCCTTCTTCTTGACGAACAGACGGTGCTCCCCAAGGCGATGAACTAGGCCGGATATACCCTTGTCTTCTAACTCCTTGAGTTGGTTCTTCAATTCCGCTAACTCGTTAGCGTGCATCCGATATGGTCTCTTGAAATCGGGCGGTGCCTCGACTAGGTCAATCACAAATTCGATCTCCTATCCGGTGGCATCCCCGGCGCCTCGAAAACATCCGGTACTCCCGCACGATCGGCACTTCCTCCAATACTTGGAGGTGGAAGAGGGCACATTCTTCCGCTTCGAACTGGGGAGAGAAGATTACTTCCACGCCTTGGTCATTGGTGAGGGTGATGGATCTCGTAGCACAATCGATCCGACTCGATTCTTGGCAACCAGCCATCCCGAGAATGACGTTTAATCCTTGCGATTCCAAAACCAAAAGATCGGCGAGGAATCGGGTCCCATCTATGAGCAATTCCACTTTGGGGCACAAAGTCCCCGCTCTCATTTCTCGCTCCAGGAGTGAACTATCATAGGGTTGCTAAGGGTTACCCCGCCCAACCCATGCTTATCCACAAAAGTTTTTGACACAAAGGAATGCGATGTCGAATCGAAAAGAACTGATGCCGGTATCGAATTGACAAGGAACATACCCAAAGACGACATCCGTGCAGCTGGGCCTCTTCCGCCCACGTGGTTCACTCGCCTTTGATGAAGGTCCGCGCTTCGCGGCCCCGGTTCGACTTCCGAGGCTCTCGGTTGCCGCCGCTTGAATCTTCTTAGGCATGCCTTGGCAAAGTGCCCCGTTCCTTGCGAGAGTAGCAGTCAATCCGCCGACGGCGGATCGCTTCTTCTGCGTTCGCCACCGTTACCGGGCGCGTTGCTTGGGAACCGCCGCGGTTGGCTTGAAACGGCGGCGGTCGGTTGAGGACTTGAACTCGCTGGATCGTTCTTGAAGTTGCCGCCGGGTCCGAACTTGTTTGAGTGAGGAGGAGTATCGCGATTCTTGAAAGAACTTCCGAGTTGTTCCTCCGTCCGCCATCCTTTCTTCCGGTCTCCATTTCCATGTGCTTGCCCTCCCGGCGATGGCCTTACCGACTAGCCGGTGGAAGTCAAGATAGTCACCCGATATCGCTTGTACCGATATGTTGTCATTCGTGCCCTCCATGAACCTTTCTTGCTTGGCTTCATCTGGCCACATCCTCCGCGCATAGCGGCCGCTTGGTTAAACTTCAGACGCACTCATTGACAAGACGACTTCCTTGGCGCAGATCTGAACTCCTTCTTCTTCAATGCCATGGTGCCGTGGGGATATGAGCTTTGCGTAAAGCTTTGCTCGAACTCGATCCACGCCACCGTCTCGGGTTGGCGGTGAAGCGTGAAAGTGTCCCACCATTGAGATGCGGTCCGCTCACCGATGGGAGGCGAACAAGACTCGCTCCCGATCGCTGCACCGCAATGTCCAGCTTCTTGCCAATCGACCGAGCCGCCGCCGGCGCCCATCGGCTCAAAGATCGCCGCGAAGGTGGGGGCTTGATCCTCGTGAACTCGAGAGACGATTGGGAGGCACTTGGGCAGGTTGATGATGAGCTCGAGGGTTGTTGATCGCCCGAGCTAAGAGCTGATCAATCGGGTTTGATTGGCCATCAATCGTGCCTAATCTCGTCCTCACACAAGGCGGGTGGTGGAATTGGAGCGGATCGCTTCCTTGTGCTCCGGGTTGGCGTTGTCCATGTTGGGGTTTCTTCTGTGTTCACCATCTATTGAGACTTTCAGATTTAGAGAGAGAACTAAAGGAAAGGTTCTAGTAACAATCCCAACAAAACAACACACAAGAGCAAGGAAAACCTGATAAGAGCCAAATAAAACTTTTTATTTTATTATAATAGTCTTCGTGGCTGCACAAAGGTCTACACCACGGATAGCGCTCTAAGACTCGGGTTGTTCATACACTAGCGCCGCGCCGAGTCTCCTGAAAAGGTCCGAATCGGTGGAACTCGCATCTTCTCGCACGGAGCTCGGCAAGTTCCTCTCGCGCGCGCGAGCTTCACCAGCGGTGTGCACTCGTCCAGGTGGTCTCGTACATGTGGTCCATGGACTTGGTGTACTCCACCACCGTATGAGGCGGGGTTGCTCTCATACTCGTAGATGAGAAGTCGCAGCCCACAAGGGAGTCTTCATGGGAAGTAGCGAAGTCGCAGCGCAGCAAGTCTCGAGCGAGATGTTCCGCACTGGCGAATGGCCTCTGCTGCATCCTCAACTCCATCGAAGAAGGTGGCCCGAGGTAGGTGCGCCGAACACGTAAATGGCTCCGCAGCTCCAAATCCTTGAAGATCTTCACTTCCACTCTCAGCGCTCGCTCCATACATGCCAACGTATCCCTGGTAGAGAGGGTACGGGCGGAAGTTGAGCTCTTGCATGAGGTTGTACAGATCGTCGGCGAAGAGTCCGGCAAGGGTTCCGTGGGAGACGCGGGTGGGTTGCTCCATCTAAAATTTGGAAGGGGAGAGGAGTTAGTAATCGGTTTTGGTAAAGAGATTTGAGAAGAGGGAGAGATAATTTAAAAGCGCATTTCTTATTAAAATATATCCTTAAAGCTGGTCTCTTGCTAAGGTCACGCCTTAGAGTCATTGTTGCTCGATACCATTTCGTCGGGACCCGAACAACAACTCCGAGCCCTCTCAGTAAATCGCACTATCCCGTGAAAAGCTAGTGCACACAGTTTTCACAAGAATGTATATCATGCAAAAATAACCACGAGATATTATTAAACGAAAATTACGGCCAAGGCCAAGTCTTACAATAAGGCACTAGGCCAACAAAGTAAACAAAGCAAATGGAAATAAAGTAAAGGTGGCAAAGACACATCCATCCAAATTCTCCCACAGCGAATGATCAGAAGACGATCCTACTCGCCAAGTAGTCCTCACCGCCGTAGTCGCCTCAAGTCCGCAACAGATTTAGCAAGGTGAGTACGAAAGTACTCCCAAGGTAAGCAAGTAAATGCTTACGCAAGTTACACCAGAATTATAATGATTTGATGCATGCATAAGGGATTTCAAAGGAAGCTTAATAGGTAATGTGCGAAAGCAATACTTGAATTTAAATACAATAACGTAAGTACTAAAAGCTGAATTTAAATACAAGATATGAAACATTGTTTTTAACAGTAATATCGTTAGTGTAGGCTCCAACCCACACTAACCTATCCACGGAATCCACCCGACCATTACCAAATCCAACGCTTGTTTGCCAAAACCAAGTTTTATGAAAATTCAAGTCTAATCTGTGAAGACTCTACTCAAGATGTCCATGACCGTGGACACGGCTATCCGTGATAGTTTGTTACTCGCAGAGGTGTACAACTTTACCCACAAGACATTCCTCTCACTTGAGCCACGCGATCAACACACCGCCTTAGGTGTGCGGCGAGAGTTCATGACAAGGCTGTTCGATGATTCATAGCCAACATAATCACGCCGCCACTATAGTTTCACCACAACTCGAATCCACGAGTTGGAGCCCTCTCGTGCCATGTGAGACTTTCCACACCTACGCCACACACATTCACCTATAGCGAGACTATAGTTGGAACTTCACAAATTACTTAGCCAGTCCGTCCCATACCGGACTTGTGGTAGTACGGGTGACTTCAGAAAATAATTCACGTAAACGGTCCTTGTTGATTTAGGCTCAACCACATACCCCGCATACGATAATCAACCAGTGTCACCAAACACGAGGCATACCGCACCCACCACCTAACCATTAGCCTAAGTCCAAAACATGTTTTCTATTTTCATTTTTAAATAATTTCAGAAACCATCCTTGACTCACCAAGTCAAGATATTGAATTTCAAAGTCCGTCATTTCATGTGAAAGATTGATCCCACCAAAAATTATACTAAGCCGTGCTAAGCATTTCTATACAATTTTCTAGTCAATACTATGGTACCAACTAGTTTTCATCTAGGTGACAAGGTATATGAACTCAAGACTCAAATTGGCTATATACGAAGGATCGTGGATATAACTAAAATTCAAATCAAATTTGAAATACATTTGAATAAAGATACGCATGCATATACAAGAAAAACAATATAAATAATTTAAAATATTAGGTTCAACATGGTCAAAGGTGTAACTTGCCTTGATCGAAGTCCTGCTGCGATTCGTCGAATTCAAACTCTCCTAATCACAATATCTAACGAGAAATCAATTCAAAGCAATTTCAAAACAAAATCCAAATGGAATCCAAATAACTTCCAAAAATTATCAAATAATTTGGGAGACAGAATTTGAATTTTTGGATGTGGGTCAACAATTTTAAAAAGAAGATGAGGCTTTTAAAAGAAATTGGAAGTTTTAATTTGAATTTAAAACTTGAATTACAAAATATATTCAAATCAAATTTAATAAGTTTCAAAATTTCAAAATTATTCCAGAAATGGATAGATCATGATTTTAGAAAAATTTAGAAATTTGAATGGGTCAATTTGGAGTTAAAATGCAAAAGTTATAGCCTTCCAAAGTTTGAATTCAAAATAAAAGAAAAAGGGTATTTTCTGGATTTATTTTTAAACCGAAAAGGATTTATGACGTCAGCACGAATTATTTTTCTAAAGGAAATTATAGATTATGACGTCAGCCCTAGGATTAAAATATTCGGGCAGAGGCTGACAGGTGGGGCCCGGGTGTCATGGACCGAGTCCATGGACCCGAGGGAAGGGTGAGGTGGCAGGCGGGCGCGCGGGGGAGCGGGGTGGCGCTGACGTGGCGCCACGGGGCTGCCGCGTGGTCGCTGCGTGGCGCCACGCCACGCTTTATGCCGACGCATGGCGGCGCGCGCAGGTGGCGAGGGGCGCGGGTGGCGCCGGCGTGGCGCCGACCGCCGCCACTGCTGCCACGCCGCGCGCCTGGCCCGACGGCCGACGTGGTCGCCGGCGACGGCGGCGCCGGGCCCGATGGTCGCCGAGTTCGGTGAGCGGCGCGCCGCCGAGGGTACCAAAACGCCGAGGAGAACGTGGGAGGCGCTCGGCACTTTGCGCGGAGGCCGAGGATGGCTGGAGAGGGAAACCGGCGGAGAGGGGCGGCGGTCGGAGAAGGCTTTACGGCGGCGGAGCAGCTCCGGTGGTGCACGTGCTCGGGGAGGTGGTCGCCGGTGTTCGCCTGGGCACCAGCAAGGTCGGGGAGGCACCAGCGAGGAGCGGGGAAGCTCGAGGCGGCGGCGATTGCTCGCCGGAGTTGCTTGAGCCGGCGGAGGGAAATCGGCGCAGGGGGCCTCGGATCGGATTATGCGCCCGAGGCTCGGGGTGGCGGTGGGTAGAGGACCTCGGGAGGCCCTTTATAGGTCGGGAGAGGGTAACGGTCGCGCCTATCTCGCCGAGTTGCAGCGGCTCGGTGGTTTAACGCGACGGTGGTAATGTACCGCAATTACGCGTGATTATGCCCGTAATGGACGCGTGGAGGTGCAATGGCTATTTGCCGCCGGCGCGGGCAATAACGGAAGGAAACCGCTTTAAAAGCTTCGTTTTGGTATTCATGGCGGCAATGGGCGGGATCGCGCGAGAAGAAAGGAAAGCGGGGGACGGCGGGTCCGACGAGTGGGGCCCGCACGCGCCGAGAGAAAGAAAAGGAAAGAGCGAGGGGACGGCCGATGCTTGACGGTGGCACGGGGAGATCGGATCACTGACGCCTTGCGGCGGGGTAAGTGAAGGGGACGGCCGAGATCCATCCGACAACGAAGGTTAGATCGGGGCGGCGGCTGCATTATGGGAAGGGGCGCCGAGATGAGATACGGCAACAGGGGACGGCTTGGATAACACCACGCGGCGGCAGGAGCGAGAGGGGAGCGTGAAGCGGTAAGTGGGTGCGGCGGCGAGGATTAAATCCGCGCGGAGTGGACGGTCCGACACGACACGCGCCGCACGCGAGGGAGGGAAGGCGGGAGAGGGTTTGTTAGATCGACGGCCGAGGGGATTCCGGCGGGCGAGGGGACGCCGATGGTTGACACCGCGCCGGGAGGGTTTTTTGAATTTCTTTCTTTTGATTTTCCGTAAATGCTATTAAGCTTTAGAAAACTCGTAAAAATACCAAATAAATTTTGAAAAATCCAGAAAATTCTGGGAACTATCTCGAGCTATTATAGACTTAATAAAAATATGTCCCACTCATTTTAACAAGTATATTTTGCAAAGGTACAATTTGATTTTGTAGGGAGGGTTTTAATTCCTTCTAAAATCCAGAAAAAGAATATAATCTCATATTTGACTTAAGGAAGCTGAAATACATTGGTTTAAGCTTTTAGGAATGCAAATAAATTCAATTTTGACTTTTACACAATAAAGTTTAAAATTTTTCTCAAATCAGATTTTAACATAACTCCGTAAAATCCAATTAAACTCAGATTAAATTTTAATAAAGGGACAAAATTTTGGGATGTTACAATCATTGTGGATCGATTGACCAAGGTTGCTCATTTTATTCCGCTTAAGACGAATTACAGTGGTGACAGACAAGCGAGCTATATATGTCCAGATGGTCGCTTGCATGGTGTGCCCAAGAAGATTGTGTCGATCGTGGATCGCAGCTTCACCTCCCGGTTTTGGGGTAGTTTCCATAAGGCTATGGGAACTCACCGAATTTCAAGATGAAAGATATCACCCCGCATGCATGGTCGACAGAGCGAGTTAATCGACTCGAGGACATGTTGAGAGCCCGTGTGCTTGATCATGGGTCTAAGTGGGACAGCTTGTTTACCTTTTGTAGAGTTCTCATACAATAATGCTTATCGTGCCGCTTTTGCGATGGCACCGCTTGAGGCATTGTATGGCAGAAATGCAGACCCTCTCAATTGGAAAGAGACGGGGAAGGTCGCTTTTTGGCCCGCATCGCTTGAAAGAAGTCGAGGATAAGGTCCGCTTGATACAGACAAAGTTGAAAATCGCAAGCCGCATGTAAGAGTTATGCGAGATACTGCACGAGAGCCGAGTTTTGAGCCGATTTATTTTGTGTATCTTAGGATCACACCATTCAAGGGTGTGAAGAGGTTTCACTAAAAGGAAAGGTTGCACCGAGATATGTTGGTCCGCTCAGATTCTCAAACACAGGGAGAGGTTGCTTATCGCTTGAGCTACTCGCTTTTCTGGGGTACATGACGCCTTTCATGTGTCCCACCAAGAAGTGCTCGCGCGCATCAGAGGAGGTTGTGCCACGGAGGCCGTTGACATGCAGGAGGATCTGCTGCACAAAGAGCACCCACCAAAATCTTGGAGGTGTCGAGCGAGTCACCCTAATAAAGTGGTCCGCTTTTGCAAAGTTCGGTGGAGCAACCATTCCGAGGAGGAAGCCACTGGGAGCGCGAGGAGGATCTCTCAGAGCGGAGTTCCCGAACCTATTCTCTTAGTTGGCCCGCATCTCGGGTCGAGATCTCGCTTAAGGGTAAGGTTTATAACATTCTGTTTTTCTGAGATTTTTTAAAGCCTGGATTTTAAAAAGGAATTTTCTGGAATTTTCTGAAAGTAATTGAAGCTTCAAATGAATTTTTAAAGTTTTAAATAATTTAATATGATTAAAATAAACATTAACATAAGTGGGAAATATTTTATTTGTGTTCCTCAGGTCTCAAGGAATTTTCTGGTATTTTTGGTGAATTTTTGGGATTTATTTGCTATTTTCTAGAGCTTTTAGAAGTTCATTTGAATTTCTGAAAAAAGAAAAGAAAATAAAATCCCCCGGGCCACCTCACCGCCCGATCTCCTCTCTCCTCCACGTCGCCGATCCCGCGCCCGCCGCCGCCGTACTCCTTTCCCGCGCCAAAGACGCCCCACCGCCGATCCCGCCTCGCGCCACGCTGTCGCGCATCCGCTGACCGACGGCGGCACCAGCCACGCTTCGCCGCCAAGCCTCGCGCCGCCGCCGACGCGCGCCAGCGCGATCGCAGCTCGCTCGCCGCGCGCCGCGCAACCCTAACCTAACCCTAATCGCGCCACCGTCCGATCTTGCCACGTGGCTGCATCTCAGCCGCCTAACCCGTCCGCGCCGCGACCGCCGCCAGTAATCGATCGAACTCCTCGGTTCGCGTGTTAAACCCGCCGCTCGCCCTCGGTTCGTGGTGCCGACACCCGAGCTCCCGCCGCCGCTCCTCGCCTGATCCTCGCGCCGCGCGCGCCGGAGCGCCCGCGCCGCCGTGTTGCGCTCTCCGCTGCCGCCCGAGGTCGCCGGAGCACTAGCCGCCGCCAGCCGCCGCCGGTGAGCTCCTCCGCGCTGCGTTCGCCGCGCGCCGCCTCGGCCGCCGCCCTCGCCGCCGCCTCGCCTGCGCCTCGTCGCGATCAAGCGCCACGCCGCCGCCGCCGCCTCGCGCACGCGCCACGCGCCGCCGATCCGCTCGCGCGCGCCACGCGTCACCCGCCGCCGCGATCCGCCGCCGCGCCAAGCAGCGCGCCGCGCACGCGCGCGGCGAAGCCGCCACGCATCGGCGATCCGCCTGCCGCCGCGCCAGCGCGCCAGCACTCTCTGCTGGCCGATCGAGCCGAGGCTCGACTGCCGCGCGTGCGCGCCCCCGCCGCCGGATCCGCCGCCGCCGCGCGCCGAGCCGCCAACTCAGCCTAGCCACGTGGCAGCACCAGCCGCGTGCCACGCCAGCCCTAGTCCACGTGGCATGACACGTGGCATGCCACGCCGCCACGCCAGCCCCGAGCCGCCCTCGAGCCACGTGGCGCCACGCCACCGCCACATCACCGGGTGACACGTGGCAAAGATATGCGCGCGCCACGCCGCCAGCCCCGCCGCCAAGACTCTCTCCCCCTCATCAGCATGTGGACCGAGTCCACGGTGGACTCGAATTTCGTGGACCGGGTCCACAAGACAAGAATTTTTCCGATTTTCCTGAATTAATTTTAGAATTAATTTTCCGAGCCCGCTTCTCCTCCGCCCCAGCTCCGATTAACCTCGTTCTTTTTCTAAATTCATCTAAAATCGAGCTCTAGCTGTTGGTTCTGGTTTTGTGAATTTTGGAGTTCATTTGCTTTTCATTTTATGTATTTCTTTGTTTTCGGTCGCTTTCTCTCGTTAGATTCGATTCGAGGAGCAGTGTTTCGCGCTGTAAGACCAGAGTACCTCACGAGCATAACGAAGGCAAGTCGTGTCCTTTGATCATGTTGAACCCAAATTTTGCAATCTATTATTTAATTATTTTGTTTTAAATTACATTGCATTGCTATTTTTATTTAAACCTTTGCACAGGTAGTTATCGTCCCAATTGAATTTATACCTCCTTGATATTTTGGAATACCATAATGCCATTGTCACCATAGGTGGGGAAATTTATTAGTGATGCTAGTTTATTTATCACATGGGTTGGTACGATTAGATTGCTTAGCCGGTTTATATTTACGATTGACCTCATCGCACATGTTAAATTATTAATTTGAATTAATGACATATGGAACTGTGGTTGGTGCCACGTATTAAATTTGTGCCACGCCATTGGTGTGACGCTGGCTTGGTTATACAATTGGTTTTGCACTCGCGCAGTGATCGTGCAAGAAAGGGGGAAGTACAGCTGTACTTTGGGGATGTGGTAGTCTCGCCTGTAATGTTAAGGACTTAACTTTGTGCGCCATTGATCTGAGCTTAATCGTGCAAACCACATGTCTATTATGGGATGGACCTGGCTGATTAATTTGTAATATTTCAATTCAATTCTGCCATTGTGATGGACATGGTTGCTGATTTCCATGTGGCGCAAGGGGGGGTGTGATGCGAAACCCTAGCGGGCAGGATTGTATTGAGATAGAGCATTGTAAAGGCCTTGTTGTGATTTCCTTAGGCCTAGGCTAATCACATCGTGTGGGTACAGCTTGTGCAACCTCTGCAGAGTGTAAAACTATTCGAATAGCCGCGCCCTCGGCCATGGACAAAGTGCTCGGGATTTCACACGAGGGTTAGTGTTTCATTTATAACTTGGTGGTTTATGTTGGGAGTGGACAGATAGTTCACTGTTGGTTTAACTTGTGAATTGGTGTTCACAAGTGGTTCATGTTTATTCCTTTGATTATCTATTGTTACTGTTTTCAGTTAACTTTCGCTTTCAAGTTATTTAATATATTTCATCAATAAATGCCTTTATGCAAATTAACCTTTCAGCCTTCCTTTGGTAAGCCCTGCATATTATATTGCATTTATTGTTACAAACGACTTGCCGAGTACCAATGTACTCACCGCTTTACGCCTATGTTGCTCGGGCTTGAGGGAGAGGAGTACTATCGCCAGGAGGTTCCGCATGAGAGTTCTACGACGACTTCACGGATTAGGCTTCGTTCTCCACTCGATAGCCTCGTGGTTTGTCGATTGGTCGCTACGCTTTATTTTGGATTTCATTGCTATTTTGTTAAGCCCTTCCGCTAGAGATATTGTAAGCTTGGCCATAAGGTCGCACTTTGATATTTTATCGATATTCGAGTTTTCCTTTATTATTGTCGTGTGTATGACTCGTGATGACATCTATGTTTGATCGTGCACTAGCGTGATCTCGACTAGTGCAGATTACGGAGAGACCGAATTTGCATATTCGGGTCTCGACAGGCTGGTGGAGGGGATGGCAAGGAAGCTATAGTTGGTTTGGAGGAGCGCTAGTGGAGCAGGAGACAAGGAGGTGATATGGAGCATGGCAGATCACGCCAAAGGAGGAGACGAGGTAGAGGGTTAGCCCTAAGAATACTTAGGGCCTGTTTGTTTTAGCTTCCGTAGCCGCAGCTACTCCCGAACTGCAACTCCCAAACAATCCAGATTTTCATCCAGATTGTAAGTAGTCGAAGCTACGAATCCAAAAATGAACTAGTAGCCGAAGCTAGGGTTATCCAGCTTCTCCAGATTCTCGACTAGCTAGATACTCACTAGTCGCTTCTCGAGTCTACAATTGAAACAAACAAGCCCTTAGGCTAGGTTCTTTTCTGCTTAAAGTTGGTTTATATTTGTATTGTCTACAGTAACTAGCTTTTAAATGGTACGTTTTTTCAAGACAGGGTCAATAGAAATATTATAGTAAAAAGTATACTGAGTTCAGTTGTACCGGCCAAAATTGCATGCAACTATTTTCCTTTGCATACCGCTCTCATGACAAATAATTCAAATATTTAAGCTATAAGCCATCAGCCCAAAAGAACCCACCCTCACTAAATTACCTACATTTACACAAATTTGTAGTCCAAAGTTGTCCCTTTACGAATCAATGCTTGATAATTTTTTTAACAGTAGCACTACTACAAAAAAGGTCATACTGAACGTCTCATCACAGGCGGTTCTATAGAATCGTTAAGTGTTAAGCTGCAGATGTAACTAAATATAAAACTAAGTAACTAAGCAATATTTACGTAATTTTCCCACCACCTACTTTGTTATTTGGCACACTTTTTTTCAGACTATTGACTATTGTGGTGGTAGCAAACAATTGAAGACAAAGAAAACCAACGGATTTTCGATCTAGTATGGATGGATGAGGGGAAGGGGGGCTAATAGAGGAGCAAAATGGGGAGGAGTGTGGATGAGGGCTGGTGGAGGGGATGGCGAGGAAGCTATAGTTGGTTTGGAGGAGCGCTAGTGGAGCAGGAGACAAGGAGGTGATATGGAGCATGGTAGATCACGGCAAAGGAGGAGACGAGGTAGAGGGTTAGCCCTAAGAATACTTAGGGCATGTTTGTTTTATCTTCTGGTAGCTGCAGCTACTCCCAGAATCTGCAACTCCCCCA
Source organism: Melocanna baccifera (assembly GCA_036346265.1). Lineage (NCBI taxonomy): Eukaryota > Viridiplantae > Streptophyta > Magnoliopsida > Poales > Poaceae > Melocanna > Melocanna baccifera. Next base: position 16,473,868 of record CM070676.1, on the reverse strand, counting down.
AACAGTCCAGATTTTCATCCAGATTGTAAGTAGTCAGAAGCTACAGAATCCAGAAAATGAACTAGTAGCCAGAAGCTGGGGTTATCCAGCTTCTCCAGATTCTGACTAGCTAGATACTCACTAGCTGTTTCTCAGAATCTACAGCTGAAACAAACAAGCCCTTAGGCTAGGTTCTTTTCGGCTTAAAGTTGGTTTATATTTGTATTGTCTACAGTAACTAGCTTTTAAATGGTACATTTTTTCAAGACAGGGTCAATAGAAATATTATAGTAAAAAGTATACTGAGTTCAGTTGTACCGGCCAAAATTGCATGCAACTATTTTCCTTTGCATACCGCCTCTCGCGAACAGTCAGAATTCAAATATTTAAGCTATAAGCCATCAGCCCAAAAGAACCCACCCTCACTAAATTACCTACATTTACACAAATTTGTAGTCCAAAGTTGTCCCTTTAAGAATCAATGCTTGATAATTTTTTTAACAGTAGCACTACTACAAAAAAAGGTCATACTGAACGTCTCATCACAGGCGGTTCTATAGAATCGTTAAGTGTTAAGCTGCAGCATAGTTATGTCAGATGGTTTTACTAGTACAACTGTCTATGTTGCAATTGATTGTAAGGACCATCTGTAAAGACCTACTTATCACAAATGATTTTTTGCAAAAATCATCGTCTGTGACGTATCATAGACAGCTTGTAATAAAAAACATCTATGATGTGTGGACTTATCATAGACGGTTTTTGTGAAAAGCTATCAGTGATACATCATAGGCAATTTTTGTAAAAAAACCGTCTATGATGACCTACCTATCACAGACGATTTTTTAAAAAACCATCTATGATATTGTCTTCTACACATGAAGAGGTGAAATACTAACTCATTGTACTCATGTGAACACTTAAGTTTTCAAATACACCCGCGCGTCTTCTCAACTCCCCCTTCTCCACCTCCGGTGCCGCCGCCTCTTCCTTGGCTCCTCATTGCCGTCGCCTCGTTCTCCCGGCTCTCCATCACCAACACCTCCTCCTCGGCTTCCTGTCACGCAGCTCCTCCTTCGACTCCCTATCATTGACGCCCCTCGGCTCCCTGTCGCACGGCACCTCCTCCCGGTTCCCCTCGCTATCACCTCCTCCTCGGCTCCTCGTCGCACGATAATCTGTGTAGCTTGTTGTATGCATTTAGGATCTACAACCAATAGTAATATATTTGCCATCCTTCTCTATGTCTATTGTAGTTTCTCACTTGAGAATATTGCTGCAGTTTGGTAGAGTTGATTGGGAATAATACTGCAAAGCAAGGAAACCCAAGTTTCACTTTTGCCAATCGGCCAAGCTTAAGGTGTGCATCATGTTCATAGCTACATTGATTTATAATGTATTTCCATACTTACGTAAGTGCCTTGACATGTTTGAATGGTTGATATGTGCATGAGTGTGATGCTACATTTTTATAGGTAATACATATTAATAAACTGCCATGTGGTAATTCATTTGGGATTCCTTTTCTAGTAAAAGGCAAGAAAAAATGGAATATTTGCCATGCATAGAAAATACAACTTGAATAATGAAATGTTGTATGAATATTATTATTGTTCATAAACTGGAGTCATAGGATTAGCCCAAACATTAGTATGAATAGGGTTTTCTTTATGTCAAGCCCTTTAAGTTAAGACATTTATAATTTCCACTTGAATATAATCCTAAATGATTATCACTCTATGATCAAGATTCTATAAACATGGTTGATTAATCAATTCTAAGTATAGAAGCATACTAGTGTGATTCAATCTGCTATGCTCAGATTGTAGTATTAGTGTCGTGTTTCAGTTCACGCAAATGTATGTGCACACATGCATGTATGCATTATTGTTTCTTTGGAAAATGATGTTCTTTGAAAATAGAGTGCAACCGACACCTGAGATGGCATCCACACAGTCTACACCAAATGTGTTCAATGACCAGACCAAAAGAGCAACTAAGTAAGAAGGTTGAGGCATATCGAAAATGCCTAGGAGCTGAATGGCCATCATGGAGGTCCTTCGAGATCGGAGAACTCTTCTGACACTAAGGTAGTAAACTACACAATATAAAATCATAACTCACAACTTACTTTGTTTTTTATTTACATAAATGATATCCACATATTTCATGGTAACACTAATATAGTCTTACACAGTTAGAGATTCTGATCCTATATAACACTTGACAGCTAAAACTATGTAAGTTGGAGTAGTAGTTGTTTTAAAACACTCTTCCAATGAGATCTTGTAGCAATAATACATGACAAGATAAGGAAAAAGATAACAAATTATCCATAAATTCTTTTGGAAAGCAGTCCGTCTACTCATGTTGGTATTTATCGATAACTATAAGAGAAACTTTAAAGCACTGTACATTTGGACTTCAAAGGGTATGAAGCAAATCACACACTCCAGTGTGTCAAGTTCTATGAAGTAGGTTATAGCTGTAAATCACACACACAGCAGCCATTAGAAGGGTGTTTTAAAATAACTACTACTCCGACTGACATAGTTTTAGCTGTGAAGTGTGATATGAGATCTGACTTTGTCTTTGTCTCATTTAAATTGTTGGGTGTGCAAGATTAAGTGTTACAATAAAATATGTGGGCATCATTTATTTAAATCAAGAACAAGTTGTGAGTTGTGACTTTATGTTGTCTAGTTTATGACTTTACTCCTAGCAATAGGGTATGGAAACCAACTCAAGTATATTCGATCTTAATGAACACCACGACGTTTGAAGACCACTCTCCACATTCTTGATGATAGAGGTCATTGACCTGAAGGGAGAGTTCAACTCTAGTGACAACAATTAATATATGTTCAAATATTTGATTCAATTGTAATTCATTCAATTGTAACTCATTCAGTTGCAATTCATTTGTGAGATCTATGCAATGATTGTCGTGTCCTATAAGATTTATAATTATCTGTGATCTGCTTGCTTATTTTCATAGGACATGGCTAGCTGAAAACAGAAATTTTTTTGCTATACAAAGAACCATCACAGACAGTTTTTATATTAATTGTTTGTGAAGAGTCACAACACAAACAATTATTTTCCAAAAGTCTGTGATATGTAATATATCACATACGGTTCCTTTTAAAAACCATCTATATTGTGGTATATATCATAGACGTCTACGTTGTGTCTTTTCACAGACGATTTAAGAGCCGTCTGTGATAACCACATATTATCACAGACACAATAAATCAGACGGTTCACAAACTATTTATGAACTGTCTGTGATAACCCCTTGTGTGGTAGTGGAGGTACCTCAGCTACCTTGCAAGTGTTAGAAATAGGCCTATATAAGTGAGACCTATTTTCTATAATTCTAAAGCATACATGGTTTAGTACTATATTGCTAAAGTAAGGTGGAATAGACTAATTTATGAGATACAATCTGTACCACTCCTTGAAACATGTGACATATGGATGGAGATGGCATGAGAAGGGCTTTGAAAAAACACACACACATGCACATGCACATGCATGCATATTCACATATTTTTATGTGGAAAATCGCATCACTGATGACTTACAACGCATGCCTATGCCATGATGTGACACGCCACTTGGCAGACCAAGTTCAACTTATTTTTGTTGAACCATACATCTCTCTATTTTAATGAGATTCAAATATTTGAATTTGAGGCTAATCAAAGCTACAAGTGGCTATATATTTACTTTAGCTAGTGCTGCAGTTTGATAGAGGTCTTACAAACAGACCAAATTGATGAGGTCAATCATGAAAGTAGAACTTGTAGCACTTAACATAACCACTTTTGATGCTAAATGGCTGAGAGCTTCTGTTAGACTTGCCATTGGTTGAGAAACCAATACCAGCAATCCTGATGTATTGTGATAATCAAATAATGTTGGTTAAAGTTACAGGTACTAAGGATAATATCAAGTCCTCCAAACATGCGAAGCATAGGCTTAATTCTATCAGAAAACTGAGAAGCTCCAGAATGATTGCTATGAATTATATTCGCACTCAGAAAAATCTGGTAGATGCTTTAACAAAGGAGTTAGCTTAACAAAGGAGTTAGCATGAAAAATGATTTGTGTTGCATCTATGGACATGGGAATGAGGACTGTTTCAATTACACCACAATGATAACCCATGATTTCTTGATCAGAGATCCCGTGACGTAGACAATGGGAAAAGTAAGTTGATCTAACAAGCGAGTAGATGTTCATTGTACCTATATCCTAATAGACAAAATACTCTCGACTGTACGGAAGGTTGGTATAAAACCTTAATGTATTCTATTGTTCAAATAAGGAAAAATTGTGTGACTTGTGACTTACGATGCGCGACTGTATTGTATCGTGGGTGCCATTTGACAGATCAAATCCACCTTATTTTTGTTGAACCATACATCTATGTGTGTGTGTGTGTGTGTGTTTGAATGAGATTCAAATATTTGAATTCGAGGCTTTATTGGGTGTTGATGACAACCAGTTGCCAGCAAGTAAATGGTTAGTTAAATATGCTAGTTACCAATGGAAAAATGACAGATTAATCATGTCCGTTCACAGTCCATATATATACATATACATATATACATATATACATATATACATATATACATATACATACACATACGCATACGCATACGCATACGTGCACGTGCACGTGCACATATACATATACATATATGTGTGTGTATGTCTAGAGATGTCTAGAACATAGAACCAAGTATCACTATTGTCGGATCCCAGAACAACAACTCCAGAACCCTCTGTGTAAATCGCATTATCTTAGGAAAAGCTAATGCACACAGGGTTAACAGGGATACATACCATGCATAACAACCACATTTTATTATAAAACAAATATATGGGCCTTATGGCCAAGTTTAAAATAAAAGGCCCATGGCTAAACATAAAAGTAAATCAAAGAAAGATAAATCATAAAGAAACAGCCCATCCTGTCTGTCCACAGGCAAATGACTGTAAGATGTGGCCTATTCATCGCAATCCTCACTGTAGCCGATGAATTCGTCCTCTAGCAATAGTAATTAGGTAAGGTGAGCATATAAAGTATTTCACAAGTTACACCAGGAAGTTTAACAGAGTTAATGCATCATAAAGATTGACAATGGATGGCATATTATGATTATTTGTGCGTAAAGCATCATTAAAGTAAATACCGTAAAGTAAGTGCAAAAGCTGAATTTAATATAATAAATAAAACAATATTTTAATAAAAATAATATCGTTAGTGTAGGCATCAACCTAACACTAACCTAACCACGGGTATCCCACCCGGACCATATTCCCAAAAAGAGTTCTCATTTGTCCACAGATCGGATTTTATAAAATCAAAGTCCAATCCATGAAAAACCATACTTGGCATGTCCATGACTATGGACACGACTATCCAGTATAGTTTGTTACTTTGCAGAGGTGTCAACTTTACCCACAAAACATGTCCTCTCGTTGTGCCACGCCATTAACACACTGTCTTAGGTGTACGACTGAGAGTTCATGATAAGGCTGTTACAATACTCCATAGCCAAAGTAGTTACGCTACCACTAAGATTTCATCACAACTTGAATCCACAAGTTAGAGCCCTCCCTTGTGCCATGTGAGACTTCTCGCGGCCTACGCCACGCTCATATTCAGTCTATAGCGAAACTAAGTTTGGAACTTCACAAATTACTTAGCTAGGTATGTACCATACCAGACTTGTAGTAGTACGGTGTGACTTTGTAATAGTAGCTCACAGATCGGTTCTTGACTTAGGCTCCATCTATATACCTCTTGTGCCTGACAATCGACATTGTGTCACCAAAAGGCAATGCATGCCAACACCCACAACTTAACCATTACCCTAGGTCTAAATCAAATTTTATATTTTATTTTATCAAAATTTCATAGACCTTCTTGACTAACCGAAGTCAAAAATAAATTTTAGAAATCATCATTTCATGAGAAACAATTATTCCCGCATAAATTATTCTAAGCCGGGCTAAGCAATTCTACAAAATTTCCAGTTAATACTAATGTACTAACTAGGTTTTCATCTAAAATGACAAGGCATAGGAAGTTCAAGGCCAAATTTGGCTATATACAAGGAATTGTGTATAACTAGAATTTAAAATAGATTTGAATAAAAGTACGCATGCATAATAATTTAAAAACAATATAAATAATTTAAATTACTAGGAGCAACATAATAAAAGGTGTAACTTACCTTGCTCGAAGTCCTAGTGCTGCGAACCATTAAAATCGTACTCTTTGGAGTTGTCAAAATCTATACACGACGAACCAAGGCAAATAAAATTCAAAAATTAAAAAAGAGTCCAAAATGGGTAGTTTAGGATTTTAGAAGAAATTAGAAATTTGAATAGGTCCAATCGGAGTTAAAACGAGGAAATACGGGCTTCCGAAAGTTTGAAACTACAGAAAAAGAAAAAGACTAATTTCTAGAATTATTCTTGAACTGAAAATTGAATTATGATGCCAGTATGGGATTTTAGGAAACTAAAGAAAATTGGCTTTATGACATCAGCAAAGAAATTTAATTTCGGCCGAATTATTTTTCAACGGGAAAGGGAAATATGACGTCATGCTGATTTCAGCTCCAGCTAAGACTAAGGCCAACATGTGGGCCCAGTTCATGGTGGACCAGGTCCAAGGACCATGGACCGGCTGAGGTGGCAGGGAGGCTGACGTGGCGGGTGACTGCGCTAAAAATGTTGATATGTCAGTCCACGTGGTGACACATGGCACTGATGTGGCTTCGGAAGGGCTTTGGTGCTGACGTGGCATGCCACGTGGACTACTGACTCAACAAATTCGATGTGTTAGCCAGGTGCAGCATACGTGGCAGCCACGTGGGCGTGCGGTCTGCATGGGATGCTGACTAGGCGCTTGATGCTTGCGCGGCACTCACGTGGGTGAAGTTCGCTAAGGTGCCACACCACACGGCGCCATCTGGCGTCCATGTGGGACGGCTGCTGAGCTATCACCAGCGACTACGGTGGCGCACAGGAACCAAGGGTTCACCGGTGTTCCAGTGAGCGACGGCGGCTAGCGAGGAGTGAGCGAGAAAGAGGGGGCCGCGATAGTTCTTCTCACCTACGCGCGAGGCTCAAGGACAGCACGTAGGTGACCAGCGGTGAAGAGGGGCGGTGGTGGAGCTCGATTATCTGCAAAGATGGGGCTCCAACGGTGGAAGCTCTCGGTGGAGAAGGATCATGCAGCTGCAGGGAAGCTCCTGGAGAAGTCGGCGTAGCTCGGGCGGGGTCTAGACGATCGAAATTCCTCGCCGTAGGTGATCGGCGATGCCGGGGAAGGTGGCTCACGGTGCGGGGGTTGCTTGGGCCTTGGGAGGAAAAAATGAGGGTGGGAAGCGGTGGTGTGGGTCTCAGAGGAGGTGGAGTGATAAGGACACCCCTGCTAGTTCTAGTTCGTCCACTCCTATCCAAGAAGCTCCAACTCCTCCAATTGAACCAACAAGGCCGATTACACAAGCATGAGCAAAGAAGCTCCAACAACAGGTGAATTTGTTCTTTAAAGAGTATAATTTTGATAGGAATTTGCTATTACCTAATTCTAGAGTGTTGTGCGTGCTTAGGTATGAGGAGGAGCTCACTCAGAAGGTCGATGCGGTTGACAAGAGGAATTATACAGTTCGGAAACTTCGGAGGCTGTTCTGAGGGCCTAAACGATGTTTTTTTGGAGATGCACTGTTCTCGAATCAAGGTTGTGTTTGCTTTTCCATTGGGAATTGAGGGCACGACATTTCTCCACTCGTGGTCTCATGGAGAAGCTTGGTGTATCTTGGCGAATTTTCAAAGAGCTGTGAGTCCATGTATTGGCATGGGTGTGCAGCTAGCGAGATTGGTTGAGAGACACTAGTTATCATGATCCTACGTCGAGAAGATCAGGGCTGCCCGTATCATCTTCGTATCAGAGCATCGGTTTACTTGGTAGGATCTTATCCCTTTATCTTTTAGATCATTATTTTCTGTCCTATAGTCCATATAGCCAAATATATATATATATATAAATAAATCCGAACTCTAGTTTCGCATTTGTTATTTTCGTGAGTTTAATTAAGTCTTGATCCATTGGAAATTTTGTTTACGTGCTGATCATTGTGTCTTTTGCGTAGCTTAATCTTTGCATATCAATTTTTCTTGAAAAAAACCGCTAGTTGATCTTTCAATTAGCATCCAGAAAGTATATTCAATTTACTTTTTGAATTCTTGCTTTGGCTGTCCACGTAAGATCTTTTGCACATCTCGGACATATATCATATCCAAACACATCTGGGTTCCACGAAGTTGTGCGCCGCAAAGAATTCTAGACGGACACATTCGGCCCGTCCGAAGTTTCCCGCTGAACGTTCAGACCGTCCGATCTAGATCGGCCGATCAAAACCATCTTGAGTTCGTTCGGACCAACCGAAGTCCCCCACCGCACATCCAGACCGACCGATCCTGATCGTACCGACCGAAACCACGTAAGACGTTTGGATCATCCGACGCGCTTGCCCACAGTCGCGCTGTCTGATTCCGATCGGACCAACCAAAGCCGCGCGAGACGTTTGGACCGTCTGACGCGCTTGCCCACAGCCGCGCCGTCTGATTCCGATCGGACCAATCGAAGCCGCGCGAGACGTTCTAACCGTCCGACGCGCTTGTCCACAGCCGCGCCGTCTGACTCCGATCCAACCGATCGAAGCCGCGCGAGACGTTCGGACCGTTCGACGCGCTTGCCACAGCTGCGCCATCTGATTCTGATCGAACCGCCCGATGTCACGCGAGATGATCGGACCATCCAAAAGTTTTGACGGTTTAAACCTTTGCGCATCTGTTGAGAGCTTCACTTAAATCTTTTGACCCTTGATACCAAGGTTATTAAGTCGTAAAGTCAAGTCGAGTCGCAACTAGGAGGGAGGAGGCTGCACAAAGAGGGAAGAGGGGGGGAAGGAGGGAAGAGGGGGGAAAGAGAGGGGAGAAGGGAGGAAGGAGGCTGCACTGACCGGAAAAGCAAGGAGGGACCGAGGAAGTCATCGCTGCCACCAGATCCACCGTCGCCGCCGTCAAATCCGCGGGTTCCGTCGCCGCCGCTAATTCACCGTCGCCTCCCACTTCACCGGCGCCGAATCCGCCGTCGCCGCAGCCGGATCTGTGGGATTCGTCGCCGCCGTCGCAGCCGGATCCGCGGGATCTGTCACTGCCGCCAGTCCGCCGTCGCCTCCCGCTTCACCGGCGCCAGATCCGCCGTCGCCACAGCCAAATCCGTCGCAATCCAAGGGAACGGCAGCGCAGGGCGACAGGGAAGGCGAGGCGTGGCCGAGAGAGCAGCGGCGCAGGGCGATGGGAGAGGTGAGGCGTGGCTGAGGGACGGTCGGCAAGGGCGATGGCGAGGACTGGAGGAGGAGCGGCCACTGGAGGAGGAGCGGCCACTGTGCGAGATTACCGAGGTGCACGCCCGCACGCGATATTTACCAGCCGCACGCCTACACGCGATTAGTTGGGCTAGGCCAGGAGGCGATAATTTGGTTGAGTGGGCTTTAGTCGGCCGACTAGAAATAGGAGATTAGTCGAGATTAGTCGCCGATTAGTCGTCCGAACGCCTGACTAGTCGCTCCAGTCGAGTCGAGCTCTCTAGTCGTTCATCCTGTACCGACTCGATGACTAGTCGTGGATTTGTCGCTGATTAGTCGACGACTTAATAACAGTGCTTGAGAGTAGTCTTTGATAATTGCTTTAGGACTGTTCTAGAATTATCTACATAATGCTGTACAACTTTGGACTTGCGTAGAATTAAGGAACAATTAACCTAGTTAGGCCTTTGAGTATATATTTAAAAGAGAGAAAAAAAGAATTGGCCGAATTTGGGTGAGTTAACCTTAGTCCATAAATTCAGATTGTGTATTTAATTTCTTTGAGCAATCTTGTGCCCTTCAATTCATTTTTTCTTGCAATTGGCTAGCGTCTCTCTTAATACTTGATGCAAAACGAGCTAATATTTTCCGATTGTTCCATTTAGCTCATCCCTTTTGTTTGCATTGAGTCACATTGATCATTGCGTGTGTGTTCATATACTTCACTTATATCATTTAAGTCAGCACATAAGCAAAATATTCTAGCTTGGATTATTACTTAGTTTTACAACAACCTAAATTTCAGATTGCATAAACATTACACCCTCCAAGCCACATTCAAACACTTTGTGTTGTGCATTGCTCTCACTCTCGAAATTCGCTAAGTATATCACCATTGTTAGTTTCTGTTGCCACGAGGTAAGACTCTGCTGTTTTCAATTGCTTTTGGACCGGTAAACCTTCATTGATTCGAGATAGTGAGTTTAGTGATTTACTATACATTCATACACATATTTGCTATTTGCAAACTAACCATGGCTGCAGATGGTGATGAAGCTCTAGCGGATTTTGAAGGAAATCTTGAAGCACCCGCTACTCGTTTCCAACAACAAGCATTGAAACAGCAATTTGATCGTCAGTTGGAGCTGGTGCAGGACAATCTAGGAAGGGACATCCAAGACATGGGAGTACGATTGGATGACAATGTTCGTACGTTGCAAGACTCCATCAACACCCTTACCAATTTGGTGCGACAAGGTGCAAGGGGTGATAATTTAAGTCAGCAAAGTGTCGGTTTGGATGAAACCGATGAGTTCACTGCCATGCGGCGTGAGGAACCACGACACCGAGCCCCACCTGTTGTTGGCCATGGAGGATGCCCTCCCTATCCTGGGCGTGATGACGACCAAGGGGGTCGCGGTGTTTGACGTAACAACGACGACGAGGAAGCTTTGGCCAAGCCGAAATTCACCATGCCTAATTTCACAGGAGGTACTGATGTAGAGGATTATCTCACTTGGGAACTCAAGGTTGATAAGTTGTTTCGTCTGAACCGTTACACTGAAGACAAGAAGCTGAAACTTGCGTCAATGGGCTTTGACGGGTATGCTATGCATTGGTATGAACAAGTTGTACGAACACGTATGGAGAGGCATGAACCACCCATCATCACATGGAATGAGATGAAACAAAAAAATGCGTGGTAGGTTTGTCCCTCGTCATTACAAACGTTCACTGTATGAAAAATTGCATCATTTGAAATAGGGAACATAGCTGGTAGAGGAATATTACAAGGAGATAAAACAAGCTATGATTCATGCTGGTGTACGTGAACATGAAGAACAAACTATGGCCCATTTTCTTGCTGGTTTGAACCACCAAATCAAGTGCATCGTCAACCATCATCCATATGAGAACATGAATGAGTTGCTCCATCAAGCAAGAGAAGCTGAAAGACAAGTGGCCGAAGATGCTAGGTTTACTGTCCGCACCACCCCTACACGCAACAAATTCATTCCTCGGACGCAACTAAGTAAGAGTAACACCACCGGAGGCAATTCTTCATATCGAACAGCAAGTAAGAAAGTAGAGATAACGCCTCCACAGCCTCGTCGAGCTGCTGCCCCTACTGCAAGTGGTGTCTCCACCACCGGATCCACGGGAAGGAGTAAGGGCATTGTGTGTTTCAAGTGCCAGGGTCGTGGTCATCTGCAGAAGGACTGTTCAAACACTAAAACCATGATTTGCGCCAAAACGGGAGAATACGAATCAGCAAGTGAGGAGGATGATCTGTGTACTGCCCAAGAACCTTATACGGACAGCAAGAATGAAGATGATGAAAATGTGATGGTGTGCACATCAGAATGTTTGCCTTCTATAGTATGTGCGCCCAAAGTCCTTAGTGTGTAGGCCCAAGTTGCGCATGAACAAAGATGTAATCTGTTTCAGATTTGAGCAAAGGTGGGTGAAGGTAAAGCATACAAAGTTATCATAGATGGAGGAAGTTGTCACAACATGGCCAGCAAAGAGTTATGCACTAAGCTGGGTTTGAAGTACTTACCACACCCTCATCCATATCATGTGCAATGGCTAAGCGACTAAGGCGAGGTAAGAGTAAATCATATGGTCCGAGTCAAGTTTGCTATTGGTAACTATAGTGATACTATGGATTGTGATGTGGTGCCGATGATGATGTGTCATTTACTATTGGGTCGACCATAGCAATATGACCGAGCTTCTATTCATGATGGTCACACAAATTGCTACAAGTTCATGAACGACTAGGATTTAATTGGGCGACGGCGAATTAAATTAGGGCCAAACACGTGTCAGGCTGAGGTGATTTTGGCTTTAAAATTTTCATTTTTAATTTTTAGAAAAGCCAGGAACTTCTAAAAGCTTTAGAAACTAGGAAATGACTTCTAAAAATTCCAGAAACATTCTCAAAAATACTATAAACCTAGGAGAACACAAGAAAAATAAAATAAACAATTTTTGACTTTTAGAAAATAGATAAATTAGGCTTTCTTACACTAGGCTTCGAAATAAAATCCAAATAAATTTCAATAAATCAAGTAAAATGAAATTAAAACTTTGAGATGTTACAAACCTACCCCCTTAAGAGAAATCTCACCCTCGAGATTTGTACTAGCTAGCAAAGAGATGGGGATGGTTGGCCTTCAAGTCTTCTTCTCGTTACTAGGTTGCTTCATCTTTTGTGTGATTACTCCACTAAACTCTGCAAAATCTAATGGTCTTCCTTCTGGTCTGATGCTTGGTTGTTTCAAGAATCTTGATTGGTTGCTCTTGGTAGGTGAGATCTTTCTGCAGATCTAAGGTTTCTAGTGTGGCTTACTCTATGGGTACTCGAAGGCATTTCTTCAGTTGGGAGACGTGGAAGACGTTGTGCACTCCTAACATGCTTGGTGGTAACTCCAACTGGTATGCAACATCTCGGTTAATCAAAATCTTGAATGGTCCCACATATCTCGGTGCAAGCTTTCCTTTGGCTTGGAACCTTTTTGCTCCTCTAAGCGGGGATACTATAAGGTAGACGTAATCTCCAACCTCAAAGGTCAGGTCTTGTCGACGATTATCAGCATAATTTTTCTATCGAGATTGGGCTATTTTCAATCTATCCTTGATCTATCTTACTTTTTCCTTTGCATCTTGAAATGGGTTTGGTCTAGCATCTCGAAGTTCTCCTGGCTGTTCGCAGAGCAAAGGCATTCTACACTTCCTGCATAGAGTGCTTCAAAAGGTGCCATCTGCAGGCTAGCTTGGTAAGAGAACTCAGCATAGTGCAAAGAATGATCCCAACTATTTCCAAAATCCAGGGCACTGGCTCATAACATGTCCTCTAGTACTTGATTAACTCGCTCTATCTGGCCATCATGTCTGGGAATGATAAGTCAGATCAAATTAAGCTTACTCCCTAACTTTTCATGGAGTTTTTGCCAAAATCAAGAAGTGAACTGACTACCTCGATCTGACACTATCTTTTTGGGAACTCCATTCAAAGACACAATTCTACACATATATAGCTTTATTAACTTAGCAATATGACCGAGCTTCTATTCATGATGGTCGCACAAATTGCTACACGTTCATGAACGACTAGGATTTAATTGGGCGACGCGACTAAATTAGGGCCAAACACGTGTCAGGCTGAGGTGATTTTGGCTTTAAAATTTTCATTTTTAATTTTTAGAAAAGCCAGGAACTTCTAAAAGCTTTAGAAACTAGGAAAGGACTTCTAAAAATTCCAGAAACATTCTCAAAAATACTATAAACCTAGGAGAACACAAGAAAAATAAAATAAACAATTTTTGACCTTTAGAAAATAGATAAATTAGGCTTTCTTACACTAGGCTTCGAAATAAAATCCAAATAAATTTCAATAAATCAAGTAAAATGAAATTAAAACTTTGAGATGTTACAAACCTACCCCCTTAAGAGAAATCTCACCCTCGAGATTTGTACTAGCTAGCAATGAGATGGGGATGGTTGGCCTTCAAGTCTTCTTCTCGTTACTAGGTTGCTTCATCTTTTGTGTGATTACTCCACTAAACTCTGCAAAATCTAATGGTCTTCCTTCTGGTCTGATGCTCGGTTGTTTCAAGAACCTTGATTGGTTGCTCTTGGTAGGTGAGATCTTTCTGAAGATCTAAGGTTTCTAGTGTGGCTTACTCTATGGGTACTCGAAGGCATTTCTTCAGTTGGGAGACGTGGAAGACGTTGTGCACTCCTAACATGCTTGGTGGTAACTCCAACTGGTATGCAACATCTCGGTTAATCAAAATCTTGAATGGTCCCACATATCTCGGTGCAAGCTTTCCTTTGGCTTGGAACCTTTTTGCTCCTCTAAGTGGGGATACTCTAAGGTAGACGTAATCTCCAACCTCAAAGGTCAGGTCTTGTCGACGATTATCAGCATAATTTTTCTATCGAGATTGGGCTATTTTCAATCTATCCTTGATCTATCTTACTTTTTCCTTTGCATCTTGAAATAGGTTTGGTCTAGCATCTCGAAGTTCTCCTGGCTGTTCGCAGAGCAAAGGCATTCTACACTTCCTGCATAGAGTGCTTCAAAAGGTGCCATCTGCAGGCTAGCTTGGTAAGAGAACTCAGCATAGTGCAAAGAATGATCCCAACTATTTCCAAAATCCAGGGCACTGGCTCATAACATGTCCTCTAGTACTTGATTAACTCGCTCTATCTGGCCATCTGTCTGGGGATGATAAGCTGTACTGAAATTAAGCTTACTCCCTAACTTTTCATGGAGTTTTTGCCAAAATCAAGAAGTGAACTGACTACCTCGATCTGACACTATCTTTTTGGAAACTCCATTCAAAGACACAATTCTACACATATATAGCTTTATTAACTTAGCAATATGACCGAGCTTCTATTCATGATGGTCGCACAAATTGCTACACGTTCATGAACGACTAGGATTTAATTGGGCGACGGCGAATTAAATTAGGGCCAAACACGTGTCAGGCTGAGGTGATTTTGGCTTTAAAATTTTCATTTTTAATTTTTAGAAAAGCCAGGAACTTCTAAAAGCTTTAGAAACTAGGAAAGGACTTCTAAAAATTCCAGAAACATTCTCAAAAATACTATAAACCTAGGAGAACACAAGAAAAATAAAATAAACAATTTTTCACCTTTAGAAAATAGATAAATTAGGCTTTCTTACACTAGGCTTCGAAATAAAATCCAAAGAAATCCAAATAAATTTCAATAAATCAAGTAAAATGAAATTAAAACTTTGAGATGTTACAAACCTACCCCCTTAAGAGAAATCTCACCCTCGAGATTTGTACTAGCTAGCAATGAGATGGGGATGGTTGGCCTTCAAGTCTTCTTCTCGTTACTAGGTTGCTTCATCTTTTGTGTGATTACTCCACTAAACTCTGCAAAATCTAATGGTCTTCTTTCTGGTCTGATGCTCGGTTGTTTCAAGAACCTTGATTGGTTGCTCTTGGTAGGTGAGATCTTTCTGAAGATCTAAGGTTTCTAGTGTGGCTTACTCTATGGGTACTCGAAGGCATTTCTTCAGTTGGGAGACGTGGAAGACGTTGTGCACTCCTAACATGCTTGGTGGTAACTCCAACTGGTATGCAACATCTCGGTTAATCAAAATCTTGAATGGTCCCACATATCTCGGTGCAAGCTTTCCTTTGGCTTGGAACCTTTTTGCTCCTCTAAGTGGGGATACTCTAAGGTAGACGTAATCTCCAACCTCAAAGGTCAGGTCTTGTCGACGATTATCAGCATAATTTTTCTATCGAGATTGGGCTATTTTCAATCTATCCTTGATCTATCTTACTTTTTCCTTTGCATCTTGAAATAGGTTTGGTCTAGCATCTCGAAGTTCTCCTGGCTGTTCGCAGAGCAAAGGCATTCTACACTTCCTGCATAGAGTGCTTCAAAAGGTGCCATCTGCAGGCTAGCTTGGTAAGAGAACTCAGCATAGTGCAAAGAATGATCCCAACTATTTCCAAAATCCAGGGCACTGGCTCATAACATGTCCTCTAGTACTTGATTAACTCGCTCTATCTGGCCATCTGTCTGGGGGATGATAAGCTGTACTGAAATTAAGCTTACTCCCTAACTCTTCATGGAGTTTTTGCCAAAATCAAGAAGTGAACTGACTATCTTGATCTGACACTATCTTTTTGGGAACTCCATTCAAAGACACAATTCTACACATATATAGCTTTATTAACTTACTTCCAGAGTAAGTAGTCTTGACAGCTATAAAATGAGCCACTTTGGTTTGTCAGTCGATTACCACCCAGATTGAATCATAACTGGATTGAGTTCTAGGGAGTCCAGTTATGAAATGCATACCAATCTTTTCCCACTTCCAATCTGCTATTGGCAAGGGTTGCAAGAGTCCAGCAGGTTTTTGATGCTCTGCCTTAACCCTCTGGCAGGTCTCAAAGGCTTTGACAAACTCTACAATGTCCTTTTTCATACTGACCCACCAGTATCTTTCTCTAAGGTCCTGGTACATCTTGGCATGACCTGGGTGAATTGAGTATGGAGTCTCATGGGCTTCTCGAAGGATCATGCTCTTGATTTCCTGATTATTTGGTACACAAATGCGGTTTTCAAACTAGATAGTTCTATGCTCATCTTCACTGAATCCTGGGGCTTTACCTCTTCTCATATTCTTTCTTATTTCCTGAATATCCTCATCAATTTTCTAAGCTTCCTGGATCTGGTCAGGTAGAGCAAGTTGAATTTCTAATGCTGAGAGAACACCTTGATTCACCGGATTAGACTTAGATGGGAGACTCGCTCCTGAAGTCGGGTCTGGTCTTCTTTTGATAAAACAATGTCTGCATAAGACTTTCTGCTTAAGACATTGGCCACAATATTTGCTTTGCCTGGATGATAATGTATCACAATATCATAATCCTTGATAAACTCTAGCCATCTGCGCTGCCTTAGGTTGAGTTCTGCCTGAGTAAAAATGTACTTCAGGCTCTTGTAGTCCGTGTATACTTCACAATGGTTACCAATGAGATAATGACCCCTGATCTTCAAAGCATGCACTACGACTGCTAATTCCAAGTCATGAGTGGGATAGTTGCCCTCATGAGGTATTAGCTGGCGTGATGCATAGGCTACCACTCTGCATTCTTGCATTAAAACACAGTCTAGACCGTCACGGGAGGCATCATAGAAAACCTCAAAATCGTTATGCACATCTGGTAAAACAAGCACTGGTGCTGAGACTAACCTATTCTTGAGAGTCTGAAAACTCTGCTCGTAGGCTTTCGTCCATTCAAATTTCTTTTTTTCTTCAGTAACTGAGTCATTGACTTAGCTAACTCGGAGAATCCTACTATGAAGCGGTGATAGTAACCAAGGTTCTAAAACTCGGTAATCGGTACTCGCTCGGTCACCTGACCTTGTAGCGATTATACGGGAATCGGCCTAGTACTCGGCCTTATAACCGATTTTATATTTTTAATAACTGATTTATATATGTGTATTCATATGAAATCAAAGTCACATTTGATGCTATTGTTTTGAACTTTTGATATGTACAGGTGGTTGAAAAAAATAGTTCCCAACATTGGTACATAGTAAGTACATAGTGATAAGTTAATTATTGCACCACTGAAGATTATTATCAGTTACAAAAGCATCACAGTATAGAAGAAAATGGAAGGACAAATCAAATCTTACATCAAAACTTTTATTTCTTGTAGTGGAATTATGCAACGCTTTGACACAAATATCTTCTACATCAGCACAGCTGATACCCTACATTACAAGTCAAATATTAGTGTTCCATATGAGACAATATTCACATCATAAGACACATGCAAGCTCCAATACTTCATGAAGTTCACCTAAGAGATTTTGTTCCCTTGATCAAAGATCAATGCACGCTGACCACCAGGTTCTTCCTGGAAAATTTTTTGTTGAGTGGTCATGATGCAACCAGTTTTAACTTTTAATGAAACTTACAAAACACTTTGAAAGTAATTATGCTCTGACAATCCTCTCGCAATCCTACTTCATGGTTGAACATATGATGGAAGTAGATGGCTACTAGGCGATCAGTACACAAGCAATGAAGAAATTTCAGCAAGCAGAAACAGCAAACTGAATTGCACTATTGCGACTCGACGATTACTTGGCCTGGTAGCCGATTATGCCAAATAATCGGCCGGTTATACCGATTAAACCGGTTAACTACTTGTTTTGGCCTACTCATACCCGGTGAGAGGACCTAGTACGAGTATTGGGGCGATTACTCGACCGAATAAACCTGTTTTTAGAACCTTGATAGTAATTCACAAATCCAAGAAAACTTCTAACTTTAGTTACTAACTTGGGTTGCCTCCATTCCATTACTACCTCTATTTTTGAAGGATCTATAGCGATTCCTTTGGCTATCACAATATACACAAGGAAAGCAACTTCCTTTAGCCAAAATTCACACTTATTGAATTTGGCATAAAGCTGATTCTCTCAAAGTTTTCCAGGGTTATCCTGAGATGATTCTCATACTCTTCTTCATTCTTGGAGTATATGAGGATGTCGTCAATGAAAATTACCACAATCTTGTTTAGGTAATCCATGAATACACCATTCATCATACTCATAAAATAGGAAGGTGCATTTGTCAGCCTAAAGGACATGACAGTGAACTCATACTATCCATAACGGATGGAGAATGCAGTCTTGGGAAGGTCTTTGGCATGGATCTTCAGTTGATGATATCCTAATATCATATCTATCTTGGAGAAAACACTAACTCCCTTCAACTGATCAAACAGATCGTCAATCCTGGGTAGAGGGTACTTATTTTTTATGGTTACATCATTGAGTGCTCTGTAATTCTCACACAATCTCATACTACCATCATTTTTCTTGATGAAGAGAATAGGTGCCCCCCAAGGTAATGAACTTGGACGGACACATCTTTTATCCTCCAATTCCTGGATCTACTTCTTCAACTTAGATAACTCATTAGCTGCCATACGATATGATCTCTTGGAGATTGGAGCAGTACTAGGGATTAGGTTAATTACAAATTCGATTTCCGTATCCAGTAGCATTCCTGGCAAAATCCTTTGAAAATACTTCTGAGTATTCCCTCACAACTGGTACTTTACTTGAAGATAGTTAAGGACACACTCTCCTTCTGCAGGGATTTCAGGGGAGAAGATCACTTCTATTCCTTGGTTATTGGTTAGGGTGATGGATCGGGTAGCACAATTAATTTGACCATTATTCTTAGCTAACCAATTCATTCCAAGAATTACACCCAATCCCTGGGATTCCAATACTAAAAGATCAGCTAGGAACAGAGTCTCGTCTATGAGCAACTCTACTCTTGGCCACAAAGTCCCTACTTTCATTTCTGTTCCAAGGGAGTGAACTATCATGGGGTTGCTAAGGGAAACCATACCCAACCCATTCTTAACCACCAAAACTTTAGAAATAAATGAATGGGAAGCTCCGGAATAAAAAAGAACTAAGGCTGGTACTGAGTTTATAAGGAACATACCCAAGATGACGTCAGGTTCAACCTGAGCTTGTTCTGAGGTGACGTGGTTTACACATCCTCTAATAAAAGTTCTATGACTTCTGAGGTTGTTGTCCCTAGTTCTGGCTCCCTGATACACTGGCATTAGTCGTTGCTTAGAGCTTCTTGGGGGGCAAGACTTAGCAAAATGTCCTATTTCCTTGCAATAGAAATAGGTCATTCCATCAGGTGTAGTGGTACTCTTTTGAACTTGACCACCAAGAAGAGGAACATGAGTTGCCTGATGGTTAGAGCGATTGGCCTGGAAAGGTGGTCAGTTCACTGCTGGCCTAAAGTTGCTTGATTGCAGCTTGAAGTTATTGGATCGCGGCCTGAACTTGCCTATCTAAGGTGGAGCACTGCGAGCTTTGGGAAAACCTCCATGGTTAACCTTTTGAGTAGCCATCCTTCTCTTTCGGTTATCTATTTCCACAAACTTGCCCTCCTGGCGAATGGATTTACTCACCATCTGGTGGAAATCAGCATAGTTGCTGGATAACAGTTGTACAGAGATGTTGTCATTTAGGCCTTCTAAGAATTTTTCCTTCTTTGCTTCATCGGTAGCCACATCCTCTGGTGCATAACACGCTAGTTGGTTGAACTTTTGCAGGTATTCATTCACGGTCTGACTGCCTTGACGTAGGGCTCTGAACTCCTTTTTCTTCAAGGCAATGGAGCTCGAAGGGATGTGAGCCTTGCAAAAGCTTTGTACAAACTCATTCCACAAAATGGCATGAGAGGTTAAGGTATTCCACCACTCGGATGCAGGTCCGTTCAACTGGTGCGAGGCGAACAAGACCCTTTTTCGGTCGGTGCACTGCAGGATATTCAATTTCTTTCCAATTGCACGGAGCCAATGATCAGCATCCATTGGCTCGGCACTACTTGAGAAAGTTGGAGGCCTTATGCTCAGAAATTCTGATAGCCTATTCTGAGGAGCTTGAGCTGGTGGTGGAGCATGTTGAGCTAGATTGTTGATGGTTTGAGCTAGTAGTTGAATTAGCTGATTCTAGTTTGCCATCAGTTGAGCCCAATCTATTTCGGCTGTTGGCGGTGGCAGAGGAATGGGAGTAGACTTGCTTCCTTGAGCTCTGGCGTTGGCGTTGTCGTTGACATTCCTCCTGGTGTTCACCATCTGCTGGATTCTTCCATATTTAGAGGAAAGAAAGAGTGAGCTAGGAGAAGGGCTTTGTAAAAATCCCACCTTAGGCACGAAAAAGTAATAAAACTCAAATGAAAGCCAATACTTTATTGAATATTATAATTATTACCTTAAGTCTGTTGACAAAGGGATAATAGCTCACAAGTATCATTCTATAACTTAAACTTATGGCTTCTATGGGCTGGAGCTACTACTACCCAACTACACTATACGCTTCTTCGGGGGTGTTCCTGAAACTGAGGAACCCTCATCCTCTAGGTAGTATTTGGCCAATTCTTCTTCTGCTGCATGGAGTCTCTGCATCATTGAGTTCATCTCATCCAAGGTGACTTGGTACACATAGTCCAAGGACTTTGGTATACTGCACATGTTGAACCAACCATGGGTTATTCTCAAACTCTGTGGAGGGAAAGGCGCTGCTGGAGCTGACGAGAAATTTGCTAGGGTAGTAGTAAAATGTGGTGTGTCATAGCTCTAGTGCGTAGATGTCCCTCATCTGGCGGATCGCTTCAAGAGTTGCATTGTAGATACCGTTGAAGGTTTCTTGTGGTACAGGGGCGTCAAAGGTGTGGAATGTTGCTTCATCTCCAATGTTGGCATAGATTAGCACTTCTACCCTTCAACGTTCTTGATCTCCATAGTGCCCAGATATCCATGATAAACAAGGCGTACCGGGAAGTTCAATTCTTGTACAAGATTACAAAGGCAATCAGCTAGGTGGCCAGCTAGGATTCTATGAGTAACTTGGGTAGGACGTTCGACCATCTACAATTTTTGAAAGGTAGAAAAGTTAGTAAACTACTTTTGAGAAAGAATATAGTTAAGTAAGAGTGAATAAGACTAGATTTAGAAAAATTTTCAAAATAGCTTTCTTGTAAAATATGTCTGTAAGTTCTGTCTATTCTATTCTACCTACTGTCATGTCTTAGGGTTATTATAGCTCTGAAAACAATTTTGTCAGATCACAGAACAACAACTCCGGAACGATCTGTGTAAATCGCACTATTCCAAGAAAAGCTAGTGTACACAGGGTTAACAAGGATACATACGATGCATAACAAGCACACTTTATTATAAAACAAATGTATGAGCCGTATGGCCAAGTTTACAATAAAAGGGTCATGGCCAAACATAAAAGTAAATCAGCGGAAGATAAATCATAAATAAACAGCCTATCCTGCCTGCTAATAGGCGAATGACTGTAAGATGTGGCCTATTCATTGCAATCCTCCCTATAGCTGATGAAGTCGTTCTTTGGCAATAGTAATTAAGCAAGGTGAGCACATAAAGTATTCCATAAGTTACACCAGGAATGTTCAACAGAGTAAATGCATGCATAAGTATTGACAATGGAAGGCATAATATGGTTATTTGTGCGTAAAGCATCATTAAAGTAAATACCGTAAAGTAAGTACAAAAGCTGAATTTAATACAATAAATAAAACAGCATTTTAATAAAAAATAATATCATGAGTGTAGGCATCAACGTAACATTAACCTAACCATGGGTATCCCACCCAGACCATCTTCCCAAAAAAAGTTCTCATTTGTCCATAAACCGGATTTTATAAAAATCAAAGTCTAATACATGAAAAACCATACTCGACATGTCCATGACCGTGGACACGGCTATCTAAGATAGTTTGTTACTCTGCAAAGGTGTATAACTTTACCCATAAGACATGTCCTCTCGTTGTGCCACATGATTAACACACTGCCTTATATGTGCGGCTGAGAGTTCATGACAAGGCTACTACAAAGCTCCGTAGCCAAAGTAGTTACGCCGCCACTAAGATTTCACCATAACTTGAATCCACAAGTTGAAACCCCCTCTTGTGCCATGTGAGACTTCTCGTGGCCTATGCTACACTCACATCCAGCCTATAGCGAAACTAAGTTTGGAACTTCACAAATTAATTAGTCAGGTCTGTCCCATACCAGATTTATGATAGTACAATGTGATTTTGTAATAGTAGCTCACAGACCAGTCCTTAACTTGACTTAGCCTCCATCCACATACCCCTTGTGACCGACAATCGACATTTTGTCACTGAACGACAATGCATGCCAGCACGTACCATCTAACCATTAGCTTAGGTCTAAACCAAGTTTTATATTTTATTTTATCAAAATTTCATAGACCTTCTTAACTAACCGGAGTCAAGAATAAATTTTAGAAATCATCATCTCATGAAAAACAATTATTCCCAACTAAATTATTCAAAGCCGGGCTAAGCAATTCTACAAAATTTTCAATTAATACTAATGTACTAACAAGGTTTTCATCTAAGATGACAAGACATAGGAAGTTTAAGGTCAAATATGGCTATACACAAAAGAATTAGGTATAACAAGAATTTAAATCAAATTTAAACTAGATTTGAATAAAAGTACGTATGCATAATAATTTAAAATAATTTAAATAATTTAAATTACTGGAGTAACATGATTAAAGGTGTAACTTGCCTTAGTCGAAATCCTGGTGTTGCGAATCATCGAAATTGTACTCTCCGAAGTCATCGAAATCTATACACGAAGAACCAAGGCAAATAAAATTCAAAAATTAAAAAGGAGTCCAAAAATGGGTAGTTTAGTATTTTAGAATAATTTAGAAATTTGAACGAGTCCAATCAAAGTTAAAACGAGGAAATACGGGCTTCTGGAAGTTTGAAACTAAAGAAAACAAAAAAGACTGATTTCTGGAATTATTTTTGAACTTAAAATTGAATTATGATGTCAGCATGGGATTTTAGGAATTATTTTTTAAAAGAAAATTGGTTTTATGACGTCAGCAAAGAAATTTAATTTCGGCCGAATTATTTTTCAACGGGAAAAGGGAAATATGATGTCATGCTGATGTCAGCCCTTGCTGGGACTGAGGCCGACATGTGGGCCCGGTTCACGGTGGACCAGGTCCACGGACCATGGACCGACTAAGGTGGTTGGGAGGGTGACGTGGCTAAAAATGCTGATGTGTCAGTCCACATGGTGACATGTGGCGCTGACATGGCTTTGGGAGGGCTCTAGTGCTGACGTGACATGCCACGTGCACTACTGACTTAGCAAATTGGATGACATGGCGGCTAGGTGGTGCACACGTGGCAGCCATGTGGGTGTGCGGTCTGCATGGGCTGCTGACTGGGCACTTGATGCTTGCGCGGTACTCACGTGAGTGAAGTTCACTAAGGTGGCAAGCCACACGGTGCCATCTGGCGTCCATGCGGGCACGGCTGCTGAGTTATCATCAGCGACTGCGGTGACGCACAGGAACCAAGGGTTCACCGGTGTTTTGGCGAGCGACAACGGCCGGCGAGGGGTGAGCGAGAGAGAGGGGTCGCGGCAGTTCTTCTCACATATGCGCGAGGGCCAAGGACAGCCCGTAGGCGGCCGATGGCAAAGAGGGGCAGCGACGGAGCTCGGTCGTCGACGAAGATAGGGCTCCAACGGCGGAAGCTCTCGGCGCAAGGGCAGAGAAGGATCGTGCAGGTGCGGGGAAGCTCCTAGAGATGTCGACATGGCTCGAGCAGGGTCTAGATGGTTGGAATTGCTCGCCGGAGATGATCAGCGGCGCAGGGAAAGGTGGCGCATGGTGCGGAGGTTGCTTGGGCCTTGGGAGGAAGAAATGAGGGTGGGGAACGGTGGTGCAGGTCTCGGAGGAGGTGGAGAGGGCTTTTATAGTGCCGAGGAGGGGAGGGGCGGCGGGAATTGCTCACCGAAGTAATAGCAGCGAAATTTTGAGAATGAGCTAATAAGGCAAGGCTGGGGTTTTGAAAGGAAATGAAAGCACGAAATTAAAGCGGATTGATCACAAAGATTGATTTCCTTTTGGCCGTTGGGGGAGAAACGGAAAGGAGGATGTGACTCGAGCGGACTCGGCGGTGGTGATTGCGGCAAAGGCGGAGGTGTGAGGAGGAAGAAGAAAGGCCTGACAGGTGGGCCCCACCTATGAGTGAGAGAGAGAGAGGAGACAAGAGAGGTGGATGGTCAGATGGTTGCCGAGTGGCATAAAGGAAAGATCGGGACCGTCGGCTGATAAGCGAAAGGGTAAGTGAAAGCGGCTGGCTAGGATTTGATTGGGCTACGACGGATTAAATCAGGGCCAGACACATGTCAGACTGAGGTGATTTTGGCTTTAAAATTTTATTTTTAATTTTTAGAAAAGCCAGGAATTTCTAAAAGCTTTAGAAAATAGAAAAGGACGTCTAAAAATTCCAGAAAAATTCTCAAAAGTACTATAAACCTAGGGGAACTCAGAAAAAATAAAATAAACTATTTTTAACTTTTAGAAAATAGATAAATTAGATTTTCTTATTGTAGGTTTTGAAATAAAATCTAAAAAAATCCAAATAAATTTCAATAAATAAAATTAAATTAGAACTTTGGGATGTAACAACTATCTCCTTTATTTCTTTTCATTCCTTCTGCAAAATTGTGCTATTGTATTGCACCGTCTAAATCTTATCGATTCTTCTTCTTGGCATGTACTGTGAAGAAGGGGAACGGTACCTCCGAACTGTTCTTGTTGTTGTCAAGACCTGCATAGGGTGCAGCTATAAGATGTCTAGGTAGCACATATCTATGCGATCGCTCACTTCGCTGCTTCATATGTGTTCTGTACTGCATCAAGCTTGCGTTGCTTCTTATTCTTCATTAGAACCCAATTGTAAGTCATCCGTGTGACCAATCGACTTGTTTAAATTCTATTTTTGCATATATTTTGATGTACAATGGGTTGTCTACTGTTAGTACTAATTTATATATCATTAGTTATTTACGATATTTGCTTTGTAGTAGAATCTGAAATAAAAATATTAGCAACATTTTCAACACATGCACCGTACAAAGTCTCAAAACGGTTATCTTAGCATTTCATTAGAGGGGAATAACATAACGCTATTTCACAAAGAACAGGGAACTGCTAAAATATGTAAAAGTGCTTATAGGAAATGTCCTGGATCCTGTAAACATACCACATTCTATACGAATAAATTGTACACTTCGATGAACAGAATATACTAACTGTATAAAGTTTAACGGATAAAGGTTTGCAATACTAATTCTGAAAGTTTGAAGTTAATACAAATTAATTGTAGCACATAATCAACATATCATGTCTGAAGTGATATGTACAAGTTTCAGGTGAAGTTTTAAATTTGGAATAGAATAAAAATTTATTGAAAAGATAGGAAACAAACAAAATTTTCAATCTGAAAAATTCATTTTCAAACTAAAACTTTAGATTTCACATTTAAATAATTCAGAGTTTAAAAGAAAAAATACCTCTAAAAGACATTATTCACTGCTCAGGTTGACGACGAGATTATAACATAGTTAGGAGAAAAATCGACTGGCAGCATTATGTGACACTGAGACGATTCAAATTTGCAAGAAATTAGCAGTTGCACGATAAAAGTTACAATAATGAGAAAACACTTTAGGAGTTAGGACTGCCTTTTTGAAGTGGGGAATTAGGTACTACTTCGACGAATATGTGACGAAGCTGAAGAGGACGAAAAACACAAATATCTAGTCCTTTTTTACAAATCACGAATAAAATCTAGTCCTACTATAACACTACGGGACTAAATTGTGCAAACCAAAAAAATTAAAATCCCAACAATACCTGAAATAGTTTTTGCATCGGCAACAATGTGCTTGCATATTGAAATAGCTACTCCTAGTGGTTTCATCTTGGGACCAATTCCCAAAATAAGACCCAATTCAGAAATCTATTGGATTGTTGACACGAAATGGACTTAACCTAATCAGCAATGTTTACAGTTCACCCAACGTTATCCCAATTGCACCAAATTGGCCAGTTTTTACCAATTTTTAACTGAAAGGGAGAAAGAACTCCATCCGTGAAAACTCGCTACCTCATTACACAATACATACGGCGTCGGCGAGCTTGTCGATGCCAGCTGCAAGCCTGCAGCGGCAGGCGCAGGGATTACATTTTTGTTTTAGAAAATATTTCAGATCCTTCCGAGAAATCCAAAATTCAAAATTTTTGAATATTTCGGATATTTTTTTTAAAGATTTCAGTCGAAATTTTTAAACATATCATTTGAATTCAAGAAATTTTCAAATGTACCATTTGAATTCGGTCAATGGGCGGCGGCGTTCCCCTCCCGCAGCCAGCGCAGCCTCCCCCTCCCGCCACCCGCCTGCCTCTGGCGCCGCCTCCCTCTCCCGTCGCCCGTGACGCCCGCCGCCAGCGCCACCTCCCCCTCCCACGGCCCCGTGCCACCCGCCGCCCGCGTCGCCTTCCACTCCCGCTGCCCGCGTTGTCCATAGTCGCCTGCCCGCTGCTGGCACCGCCTCCCCCTCCCGTCGCCCACGCCGCTCATCGATGGTGCCACCTCCCCCTCCCCCTCCCGTCGCCCGCCGCCCGCGCCGCCTCTCCCTCCCGCCGCCCGCGCCGCCTCTCCCTCGGGCTTGCAGTTGGGCGATCGATGGATGGATTTGATGGAAGGTTATGTGTGGGAGAGCTGGATTGGAGAGGTAGGCTGTGGGCTGAATTTTTTTAAAGTGGGCTGAATTTTTCGGTCGGAATAGGTATTTTTTCAGAGTGGCCCGTGAAAATCGAAAATTGGCGAATTTCAGAAAATCAGCCCAAAAATGTAATCCCTCCGGAAGATTTGAACATGTACTTACAAAATAGAATCCGTCGTTTAAATTTTTCTTTGTGAGGACGTTTAATTTGAGTGCATTTGATGCAGCTATCTCTATCGTCACCATCGCCGACGCCGGCTGACAGCAGGTGCGGCGACCGCCATGCGTGTATTGAGGAAATTTTTTAGTGGAAGCCATATTGAGAAGGTAATCAGACTGGTCGAAGTTGAACGCCAGCATTTCTGAGTGGTCCATTAGGCCATTACCCGAATATGGTATACTACATTATTGGTCTGCCTCGGGTAAGCCGGGCCCACCCCATTCTGCATGTGTTGGGCCTCGGGTAGGTAACGTCTGCATGATTTAATGGTATATTAACTTGTATATATTGATGCATTTGCTCGGTTTGGGGAGAACTGTGGCTTCTTTGGTTTGAGGAGATATGTAGACAACAGCGGAATTAACAGGATCGGGCTTGAGGCTTGAAGAATGAAGATGTGTCGTTCTATTGGATATATTTTTTTGTTTGGAAATTGGACTGTGTAGTATGAGTAATCTTTTGAATTACTGAATCTCTGTGTTGACTGTTGTAGACTAGTATACTTTGTAGTATACTAGTGTTGTGCATTGGTTTGCTTGCATCTACGACAGAGGGTTTGCTTCAAGCCAAATTCAATAGTTCAATGCTGATTATTAGTGTTGCGCCTGTGTTCTCTGTTTTTGTAAGTACTAGGCCTTCAATTCAATAGTTCAATGCCGAACTGCCGTTCTGCGAGATGACTGCTAGTGCAGTAGCGAGTAGTGCTTACTGCTTCCTTAGGCCCGGCTGTCAAGTGTCGAATTTTGTGACCGCAAGCATCTTCGACTCGCCTTATCATTTGCAATCTGTGTTAACTATCGTAAATATGTCATATTTATGGATACCGTACTGAAATAAATTGGTATTTACCCATCCCGAACTATATTATTAAAAATACCATATTTACCGAACTAACCATACCGTATTTACCAAACTGTATATACCGTATTAAAAAATACCATGGACGACGTAAATCTAAGACGGAGCCTGTTGTCGTAGCGGTCAGCCCAGGGCGGGAGACAAATTTTAAAGCTTGACATCCTCCTGCTATATTGTTGTGCTACTGCTAGCGCTAGGGCAAATTCTAGTAGCAAAGTTTTTTTTAAAAAAAAAGAAATCTACGATGAAAATGAGCACGCACATCAAACAGATCGTATTGAAGGTCCAGCCCGCAGGCCGCACTTATGTTAACGAAATCGGTTTTTAAAATTGGAGATTAGATTGCCCAGAACAGTCCTTTTCTGCCTTCAACAACTCAGCCAAAAATTTCTGTACAGTTGTATGAGGTTTTGCGTGCTCTGTGCACTCGTTCAAAGAAGATTTGCATGCTCTGTTTTGCATTACACGCTATTATACATGCTCCCCGCATGGCATGGGCCTCTGCCTAAAGGAGAAACTGTGCTGTGTGCACTCCCGTCTGCTTTACTCAAGAGCCAGGCCGATATTTCTTTGTTTCTTCATCGTATGATTGTATCGTCTGTTTTTTTATATCTACTGCTGTTTCTCAAACAGAGAAGGCAATTTCCTAGAAAAGTCAAAAGAAAGTTGCAGTAAATAAAAATTATTATCAACATTCACGTATTTTTTTTTCTTCGGGTTATATTGATCCAACATGTAGCAAATAGAAAGCGAAATATCTTAGCATGTACAACAAAAGGAAAACAATTGCAAAGCGTTTTAAGAAAATTACAATTTAGCGAGGTAAATCAGTCCACGAAACTAGTTCTTGCTCCACTGTATAGCATCGAGTGACATCAACCTGTCTTGACGAACTAGCAACAGGGGCAAACTCAACATACTGTGTAGGAGAAGTAGCATTAGAATTGGACCGTAGTAATCGCTCAATTTCATTGTTCCTTTGTAACTTCGGATTTTCCTTTGTTATCTTAGCCCTTAGGAGCTGTAATCTTAACTCCACTTCTTTCATTGTAGGCCTCTCTTCTCCTCTTAACCTTAAGCACATCTCTACAAGTGAGGCCAATTCATCAATTTCTCCTTCCTGCGCTTCCTCAATAACCTGCGAATCCACTATTTCCATTATAGTTCCTTGTTGTAGCCTCTGAAGGAAGTAATGGCACAAGTTCTGCTTTTCACCAAAACAATTGAGAAAGATTGGCTTCTTCCTTGTAAGGAGCTCAACAAGTACCACACCAAAACTATAAACATCACTCTTCTCACTCAATTGACCTGTATGGTAGTATTCAGGATCCAAGTACCCAAAAGTTCCTTACACAATTGTGACCACATGGGTTTCATCAATGGGAATGGATCTGGAAGCACCAAAATCAGAAACCTTTGCGGTAAAATTGCCATTTAATAGTATGTTGGCAGATTTCACTTCTCTATGAAAGATTGGTATTGAAGCAGCAGAATGGAGATAAGCAAGAGCACTTGCAGCCTCAAGAGCAATCCTGATACGATCCTCCCATATTAACAGGCATTTGGTATTCAAATCACCATGAAGAAGGCCATAAAGTGTGCCGTTGGAGATGAATTCATACACGAGCAATGGTACCTCCGATTCAAGACAACAACCAAAAAGGTTTACTACATTTCGATGAATGATTTGAGACAAGATGGCGACCTCATTGATGAATTGGTCAATTTGGCCTTGCTCCACAATTTTGGACTTTTTGATGGCTACCACACGTTGATCAGATAAAATCCCCTTATAAACTGTTCCATGACCTCCTTGACCTAAAATACGTGTTGTCTCAAAGTTATTCGTTGCCCTCTCTAGCTCTGCCAAAGAAAATATTCTTGTGCTTTGTGCAGCAGTTTCATCAGATATCAACTGCTCCAGTAGTAGGCCTCTGTTCCTTCGGAAGTATGCTCTTCGAATTTTCTTTTGGACGCCTCTCTTCCACCGCCGGACTAATACGGTTGCAATCAATGTAATAGATAGAACTCCTACAAATGTACGTATATGTGACATTTTAGAGTTACATTCTTTTCTTTCTCAGAATTAGACTGCATAGGGAGTAAGCGGATGAGGTAAAGTCTGGCATACCCAAAAGAAGGCTATGTTGTTTACTAGAAGTGCATTGCATTTTTACAGGATCAAAAGATGTACCACGAGAACAACCAGTGCAAGAGTAGTTTCCTTCCCAATTATAGCATATTCCATTACATTTGTTGGGTATCAAACACTCATCAATGTCTGCCAAAAATAAAACTGAAAGTGAATTGAAGATGATAATATGCTTTTCAATAGAGGTATCTGTAGCAAATCTCTCTATAATCTGTTCTAAAAAAATCTGTATCATTGATGTGTAAGAACTTTTATGTTTTGAGGAGTTCAGCATGTAATACAATTGAGGATGAAAACATACAATAGAGATCTAGTGGGCTACCTTTACAACCTTCTTTGACATAAGGATGTCCTTCATAGCCGATAGAGCATTTGCAGCGGTAACCAACATAGACATGTCCATTAGTGACAGTAGAGCACTCACTGTTGGCACTAACGCAGGCATACGCTTCCTTGTTTTTCACTTTTTCGCAGGATATATTATTCACAGCCCACTTCCAAACACCATGTTGTTCAAAGAAGTCAAAGTCGTGTAAATCATCATCTAACTCGTCGAACGACATGTAATCATTGTAATCTACTGCAAACACTTGTGTGTTGGCATCTTCAAGGTATGAGGGTTTTTCAAGAAAGAGGAGCCCTTCTTCTACTGAGATATTGGTCACCTGATATTGTAAGGGTGGTTTTCCAATAAAAGTTTGATTGGATGTGCAATTCAGTTCAAACTTCCTATATGCAGAACATCTTTGTTCAAGCCCAAAGGGGAAAGGAATACTTATGTTGCCACATGATCTAGAACAATTTGGCTTATCTCCAGCAGGGTCATAGTCTGTTCCAGTTCAGAAATATTAGGAAACAATACTATATAGTGAGAAATAATAGCTAGTACACATAATTTGTACATTCGGCTTTCTCAGCGGTTAGAGGGGCTAATAAGGTAAAAGAAATTCTAAAAAATATATAGACAATTAGACATTAAAAATTGCAATTATACATGTCAAAACATTGGGCATGGAGAAGTTCGATGGGTTCTAGAAAAATGTGAACAACAAAAAAACATCCATCATCTATCTATCATATACTAAACTGATCACTAGAGGTGCAGGAATGTGCATCGCTATAAAAAATCTCATACGACACAACTTATCCAAGTAGGCATACAGGTAAACATCTCAGTAATTTCTAGCAAAAAGTTGTGGCAAATCAAGTTACGTGATGAATTGGTACGTAGGAGAAACAAAAGTTGAACACCAAACTGCAAAAATACATGGAAGCAGAGATCATGTCACCTAGTTCGCATCCACCGAGAAGGTAGGGATTGCCATCATCGAGTTTATCAGGGCAGGTACAAGAGTAGCCTCCGCTTGGCCCATCCACGCATTTGTTATCACCGCACGCGTACCGCTTCTGATCCAAGCCAGCCCTTCGACAATTGGGTTGATCTGTGATTAAAGGTGACAGGAAGTAGTAGATAGTGTTAGTGATATGCTCTAGAGTTAATTATGGAGATGATTGTATCATTTTTATGTTTATGATCTTTTGAATAATATATTATTTTATCTCTTAAATAAATATCTTTGATATTGATCAACAAGTATGTAATTTGTTCGTGAAACTTTTTGTTTATATTTTTGATATTATTCTTAATTATCACTGATCTTATATCATTATGTGGGACAATTATGATTTTCAGATCAGTACATGTATTGATTGATGATCATATTTCACGGATCACGGATATGAGATATCAAATCAATAATGTAGACACATATTAGAGAATATGGTGTTGGATTGACCCACCATGAGACACTGTGGGAATTGTTATATTCTTAAGTGTCATCACTTGGTCTCATAAATAGTGTATGTGGGATCCTTAGACATGAGATCGTCATTGTTTCCTACATGTGTAATAGTTTGCTTAAGGGTTACCAAACACTACTCCGTGACTGGGTGGTCATAAAGGTAGCTTTCGGATTTACTATGAAACATGCGGAGGGATATGAGCGATCAAGATGGAATTTACCCCCTCTTATATAACAGGAGAGATATCTCTGGGCCCCTCGATGTGATTGGATTAAGAAAGTGCATAGCCATGCCGAATGTGGTTGAAGAGTCAATTACAACTGAGTAATCCATCATATGTTCGAGTAAAGAATCGAGCTATCATAGGATGGCACGCTTCTCACCTTGAGTTTGATCTGATATCGTGAGGTAAAGGGATCCGTACATAAGCATTATATAGGTTCGTCCGATATGATCTTTATGTATATTTGGGGGTCGTTATGTCCTACTAGGGACCGCTACCGACCTATAGACCGGAAAAAAGTTTTCGACCCATAGCTAAATGTACATGAATCTACAGGGTTACACACTTAATGGACTGGAACGATAAGAGTCTGGATGATGGTTTTCGAGTGGGCTTCCATATCCACTCGTATCGGATATGGATCCGATTGGAGGCTATATAATGGGAGATGCGGGGCTGAGGGACACATCCCAAGAAACCCTAGCCGTCACCTCTCATAACCCCTACCGTGCGCGTTGGTGCTAGCACACCGACGCACGGTGTTTCCTCTCAGGACGTGTGGACATCGGTAGAGGCGTTGCTACGACTGCGGCGTTGATCGGGACGATCGCAAAGAGGAGACATTTGGCCGGAGGACGATCGACTACTTTCGCCTACACTGACGCACTCTTCGTTGAATCGGCTGCTTCAACTCTATTTCCGCTGCACTGCGTGTCTTGTGGTAGCAATCTATGATCTCTTTACTCGCATGGCTTCCTGGTTTATGCGATAGAAATTTTAATTTGTGTTAGTGTAGTTTATCCGTATCTCAACAGGTAGCACCGGTGGTGCTTGCGTTTATCTTATCAGATAGGAGATCTGCTACTCTAAACTTATAGTAATCTGTTAAGAAAGCCTTTATTATAGTACTGTTAGCTGGCACGACGGGCTTTGCATCTGTGCCTTCTTTCTGGATGATGGTAAATCTAAATGCTCCAACCGACGCCAGCAGTCTGATGGCGCAGCAGCCGATGCCATTGCATTCGTCTCCGGCAAAAGCTTTCTCCATGATCGCCATATCACTTCTGCAGTGTCCCAGGACGTCGCTGGTATCAGGGTCCAGCAGGTAAACCTCGATTCCGCAGCCGACGAACACCAGAGCATAGTAATATTTATCTAGCTGAAAATAAAGGTTTCTCCCTGGGGCCTCCCACGATCTGTTGTATGTGCTAAGCACACCTGGTGTGGTGGCGATGTTGAAGATGACGGCGACACGAACCTGTCCTGGATACAGTTCGACAATCTCATTGGTGGTGTTTGCCAGGAAGAGCTTTGGAGGGTCGATGGTGCTGTTGCAGGTGAGCTCGAAACCCGGCCGGAAGCAGCCGGACCCGATGCCAAAAGGGTAGTAGATGTTTACACCGCCGCATGATCTGGGGCAGTGAGCAAGATCGGCGGCAGTAGGAGGTGCTCCGGTTGCCCGCATAGCGGCGGCAGCAAGACAGATCAGCAATAGCCGCATGGTGGCAACTGCAGCCATTGAAAGCTGAAAACCATAGGACGATGCTTGTGTTGCTCGGCACAAACATGCATTCCGGATTGCGGGTTGTTATCTTCAATGGGTTGTGTTAGCACGAAATGCCCAGTTGTGAGACTCACCAGTCCAGCTGCTAGTAAACGCTTCAGTCAAATCCCGTGCTCTGTGAATAAGAAATTTCACCAAATGAGAAGCAGGATCACGGCTGTATGAAAGGTCTGTTATTTAAAACAGGATGACCACTTACATGGAAAAATCCAAGAAATTCCCTCGTAAAAAGAAAAAAGAAGAGGACGAAAGGTCCACATAATTGAAAATTACGGCCGGTTTTTTTTCTTTTTTAGCTTATGTTTATATTGCCTATAATAATTAATTTTTAAATAATGTATTTTTTAAAATAAGATTAATAGGAAAATTGTAATAAAAATTATACTGAGTTCAGCTGTACTATCTAAAATCATATGTCACTATTTTTCTGTACGTACTGAATCTCACAAACAACCAGAATTTAAATATTTAAATCATAGATCATAAGTCTTTCTAGAGAAATCCACCCTACTACACGTAGTTTGTTCAAAAAAAAAGAACTGGACTAAGAAGAAATTAATGCATGATTGTCCCTTTACACGTCAGCTCTGAGGCTCTGTTCTTTGCGGTTTCTAAAAGCCGTTTTTGGTTTTACTACAGTAACTAACTTTTAAATGGAGTATTTTTTAAGATGGGGTCTACAAGTTAATTGTAGTACACGTTAAAAATCTAATACATGTACCATCAAAAATCACAAGCGAGTATCTCTCTTTCCGCAATCTCTGTCGCAAACAACCAAAAAGTCATCAGCCGCAGCCAAAAACCATCAGCCATAGCCAAAAAGAACAGACCTTGAGTCTTGTGCCTATCAAACGTATAAGCCGGTCATATCTCTTGTGTCCCAGACATGATATTTTTCTTCAGGTCTCTTCCTGTAATGCTTTTGGCCAGGACAAAACCATTGATGCTACGAGAAGATATGTATCATTCTTAGTAACACAATTCTACACCCTGAGAGACCATGTGGAGGTAACCCCGATTGTGTGATGAGTGATTGACACGCGTTCTATAAAGTCTGAGTTTGTTTCGAGTATTTTTATGCGAATTACTGATGCGGATATTTAATTATATCATCTTGTGCGGTGCTATGTAATGTGTTTTCTTGTCGGTGATGACTGCAGGACTTTGAGACGGAGTCGTGGTGAGACACGGGTGACCGGACTAGGCACAGCGGTCTTTGAGGTCGAGCGGTCGGGATGTGTCGAAGACGACGAGGACTCGAAGTAGTTACGAGGCGTGCGCGGCAAGAAACGAGAAAGCTTCCCGGAAGGTGCAGGAGGGGCATTTTGGTAAATGCGTAGAGCTGCACAAAAGGAAGCGGATTTGGATAAGGAATGATCCATTAGTGGAGAGGTGTTGTAACCTAATGGGTAAAATGGTGTGTAAACCCATTAGTGGAGAGTTGGTGTGACCTAATGGGTAAAGTAGGCTTATAAACCCATTAGTGGAGAGTTGGTGTGACCTAATGGATAAAGTAGGCTTGTAAATCCATTAGTGGAGGTTATAAATAGAGGTGCTCTCTAGGTGGAGAAGTGCACTTGAGAGAGAGAGAAAGAGAAATGGGTATGAATATTAGGGTTCTCTAATGCTTGTGCTCTTGGGAGAGAAATATTTTTGCAAGTTCTAGGGTTCTATTCTCTCCTTGTGTGTGTTCTTGGATGAGACATGGAAGAGTGATGTAAACATTCAAATGTTATATTAATCGTTCATCGCTCTTCGTCTCAAATATGAAGCTCTTGTGTTTTATCTTGTGCCATTTGCTTGCTTTCTTTTTTATTTAATGTTCTTGTTCTTAGGTACTTCTATATATACATATATATTTATGCTTTGAACAGGGATTCATCTCATAGCGCTTTGGCTAGTTTATCCCGGAAGTATGTTTTGGCCCTTCTAGTTCTGGTGGATGTTTACTCTGTGATGGGAGTGTGTTCCTTGACCTTGTTGGTCTAATTAAATCCCAAGAGTAATTTCTCCTTTTCTGTTATTTATTAATTTTTTTATTGGTTCTTGAGAGCAGCAGCCAAGCTCAGCTGTAGTCTCATTTTATCCAAGGAAAGGGGCAAGTCATTAGTCTTTTGATTGGTGTACTGGTTGTTGTTCCAGGGGAGCATAAAAATTTGCAAGCATTTCTCCTGCAGTGTTGTTTCTCTCGGATAGAAAGAAGGTTTCCTCTCGGTTCTGTGCTGTCGAGCAGTGCTTCCCTTGCTGTTTTTTTTGTAGTGTGCTGCACTTTGCCACTTGCTGTCTTCATTTGCAGTTCAGCCAACAGATGCTGTTTTTGCACAGTCCGAACAGCAGTATATATGCAGTAGTAGCAGCCAACAGGAAATTATCTTGCTCAGTTTCAGCTTCTCTTCTATTTGCAGTTTTTGTTTTCTTCAAGCTTCTGTAAACTGCAGTCTCTGCTCTCTATTCGGCCAGCAGTAGATGCTCCTTTTTGGCAGCAAGTTTCGGCTGTGTTCAGGCTTCTTGTCAGACTTTCGGTTTTGATCTCTCAGGCAACAGCATGTTCTCAGTTCTTGTTAGGCTGCTCTTGGTTGCCTTTTGGACTGTGTAATGCTCTCCATGCACTAGCAGTCCCATCTCTCTTGCTCTTTAGTGCATTCCTCTTGTTTTTCTTTTTCTGTTTTTCAATCAATTTGCATGCTGCTCAAACAGCATTATTTTCAGTTGAATTTTTTTACTGGATGGTCTCTGATTTATGCTGAATTTTTTAGTGTCGCATGCGTTCCAATATTTTATTCTTTTGCATGCAGTCCAAAATTAAATTTCTGTGAGTTGCTTTGTTCTGCTTCTTTTTGAAAAATCAGTGTACGAATTTTCTGGGGCGATCTTTTAAAGAGAACGACATTCACGCCCCCTCTGTCGCCATTTTGATTCTACAATTGGTATCAGAGCCGGTTAGTTCTCGTCTATAGATCTTAACCAGTCTGCGAGCCATGGCAACGGACAGGTATTCTACCAAGCCACCTTTCTTCGATGGGGTCGACTATCCCTTTTGGAAGAGTAGGATGGAGTCTTACATACAGGCTCGGGGCTATACGATTTGGCAAAAAGTCAAAACCCGATTTGTTGTTCCTGCCGATGAGCACATCACGGTTAATAACATGCCAGATGTGGAGGTAAATGCTAAGACAAGGAACATCATAATCTAGGGTCTGAGCAGAAGTGAATTTGATCGTATTTCTCATCTTTCGTCGGCCTATGACATCTGAGTGACTCTCGATGCATACCATGAGGGTACCACCCAGATTAAGACCGTACAAAGGACCAGTTCAAGCGAGAATACAACAAGTTTGAAATGTTCGCTGGCGAGTCCTTGGATGAGTGTTTTGAGCAACCTCCGAGCCGTCGGTCTCACATACTCCGACTCGGACAATGCTCGTCAGATGCTCTCTGCTCTTGATTTGCGTGTTTGGGAGATGAAGGTGACCACGATTAAAGACACGACCGACCTCTCGACTCTCACTCTTGACGCGTTGTACTCACGCCTCAAGACTCACGAGATTGACATAGTCTCTCGAAAGTCGAAGTCGCAGTCGATGGCCCTAGTCACCGATCCCGGTTTGGCTTCTGGTCTTTCTTCTGATTTGCCGTGTGGATTCTCCCTTACTGCTCTCTGTGACATAACTGATGATCAGTTAGAGCAGCTCGAGGATGAGCAACTGGCCCTCCTAGCTCGGAAGTTTTCCCATACTTACAAGAGGAGGAGGGATAGAAAGAGGGGAGGACCTGTCATTTGTTTCGAGTGTGGTGGCCCCAACCACATTCGGGCAAATTGCCCCAAGCTGGTGAAGGGCAAGAACGACTATGGCGGTGTGAGCAAGAACGACTACATCAACAAGAACCACAACAAGAAGCCCCCATTCACGCTCAAGGCAAGAAGAAGTTCCGTAACTTTGGCAAAGCCAAGAAGCTCTTCCACCGCGTCCTCACCGCCTTCGACGACATCGACTTCAACGACGTAGAAGGGTGGAGTGACGACGACGACAAGGATGATCAAGATCACAAGGACGGCGACGACTTCATCGGCATGTGCTTCATGGCCAACGACAACGATGTCAGCGACAGCGAACTCTACAGCGACTCCGATGAGGTAGGTCTCTCCTACGACCAGCTCTATGATGCATTCCTGAAGTTAGGTAAGTTTTATGCTAGATCTAGAGTTAGAGTCGTAGATCTTGAGAAGAAAGTGGAGAGATTGTCACGGGAGCATACTTCACTTATATCTGCTCCCTCCCGTGACGAATGTGATATTTGTTCTTCTTTGCTTGGTGATATGGAGAAGCTAAGGACCTCGCATCATAGT
Source organism: Melocanna baccifera (assembly GCA_036346265.1). Classification (NCBI taxonomy): domain Eukaryota; kingdom Viridiplantae; phylum Streptophyta; class Magnoliopsida; order Poales; family Poaceae; genus Melocanna; species Melocanna baccifera. The sequence continues at coordinate 16,435,606 of CM070676.1, read as the reverse complement.
TTGTCCTCTAAGCTTGATATTGTTAAGGAGGAGAATGTTAGTCTGCTTGCGGAGTTAGAACTGAGTAGGATGACTGTTACCATTCTTACTACTGATCAGACTACTTCTCTCACCTCATGTGAGGATAATGACATTACTGCTAGAGGACTTTATACCATGCTTCTTGATCTGCCTGAGTCTTGTGAAAATTGCAATAACTTGAAAATGAACTTAAAACAGGCGGATCATAAAATTGCTGAATTACATGCTTCTTTGCTTGAGCTGATTGCTTTATGTTTGAACTGTCCCAAATTAACTGCTGAACTTGAATCTGTTTCAAAGCAGTTTCAAGAAATGGTTGATTATAACAAAAAAATGGCTAAATATACTTCTAAGGACCCTGTTAGCTCACCATGCAAAAATTGTGATAAACTAAAATTTGACTTGATTGCTCTGGAAGAAAAATATGTGAAGCTAACTAAGGATTTACTAGAGAAGCCACAATCTTGTTGTAATGTGTGTGCTGGTGTTGGGGAGAAGTCCAAGGGTAAGGTAGAGACGACTAGCGACGTGAATCAAAAGGCTAGCAGTAGGACTGTCCCTTCTGAGGCGGCTGTGCGTGCACATGCCATTCGTTCCTCTGCTGTTGATTCTTCTTCTACTCCCTTACCTTCTGCTATCTCTTCTTCCCCCTGCTCTTCTTGCGCCTCTCTCTTTCGGGAGTGTCAGTATCTTATGAACACTCTCGAGAGATTTGTAGGAGGCAAGAAGATGCTAAATCTTTTTCTAGACCAATCTAAGATCTGCAGATTTAATTAGGGTCTAGGATATGATTTTTATGAGGACATGAGGAAGCATCCACCTACCGTGCTCAGACCCATAGCACCAGGTGTGATCGAGACTGAGCCCAGCACTGAGAAAGTCACATTTAAGTCTGCGGGTTTTGTCCAAGGGATTTCTGACAGCAAGGTGATTCCATCTGCATCTTCGACCTATCAGAAGGCGAAGTATTATTGCACCTTCTGTCAGAAGGATGGACATATGATCGATCAATGCTTCAGATGCACCAGGATCGCGCAGAGAGACCGTGTTGCAGCTCGTAGGCGTATTCAGGGTCAGCCCCAGACCTTGAGTGTACCTAAGACCAACATAAGGTCTAGGTTTGCTACTGTTGATGCTTTTGGGCAGCATCGAGGACTTGGTTTTTCTGGCTATTCTGATTTTCGTCCTCAATTTGCCCCGGGTCATGATATCCGCCGTCCTGAGGGTAGATCTCGTTTCCATCGAGATAGCTACCTGCGGCGTGATCAGCATGTTGCTGGTGTCTTAACTCGCTCCTCTGTAGCAATCAAGCCCAATAACAGCTTCAGGTCTACACTGAGACCATCTGCTTCTTTGAGTGACAGAGAGCGTAGGGTAGATAGAGGTCAGTCGTGTTTGACTACTTCATCTGCTCGACGTGTTATTCAGTATTGGGTGCCAAAATCACTGTTGATCTACCCCAATACTGAGACTTTACTCTCTGTTTGACTCAGGTTCGCCGGGCAGGGAAGGGAAAGGTTTGGCTCGTAGACTCCGGGTGTTCACGACATATGACCGGAGATTCCCGTTGGTTTCCTTCCCTTGCCCGTGCTCTAGGTGATGAGACAATCACCTTCGGAGATGCTTCATCTGGGCGTGTCATCACCAAAGGTACAGTGCACATCAATGAGTCTTTTGTTTTAAAAGATGTTGCCTTGGTTAGTAAGCTGCAGTATAATTTACTTTCCGTTTCTCAGCTTATCGATGACGACTTTGAGGTAAGCTTTAAGAAAAATAATTACAAAATTCTTGATTCTTCGGGTAGTCTGGTTTGCGGGATTTCTCATTTTAGGAGGATCTTTCGTGCTGATTTTTCTGAATCTTCTGGTGATCCTCTCAGGTGTTTAGTTGCTTCTGAGTCCCGCGACCTTTCCTTCTGGCATAGGAGACTTGGTCATATTGGATTTGACCATTTGACCCGAGTTAGCGGCCACGATCTCATTCGTGGTTTGCCGAAACTCAAGATGGTCAAAGATATTGTTTGCGCTCCTTGCCGGCACAGCAAGATGGTCGCCGCTTCTCACCCTCCAGTCACAGTCACTATGACCGATGCACCAGGACACCTGCTCCACATGGACACAGTTGGACCAGCTAGAGTGCAGTCAGCAGGAGGGAAGTGGTATGTTCTTGTCGTAGTCGATGACTTCTCGAGGTACTCTTGGGTGTTTTTTTTAGCCTCGAAGGATGAGACATTTACCCATTTTCGGGGTCTTTTTAGTAGGCTTTCTATTAAGCTTCCGGGTGCCTTACGAGCGATCCGTAGTGATAATGACACGGAGTTTAAGAATTCCTACTTTGAGAGGTTTTGCGATGAGACATGTGTAGAGCACCAGTTCTCTTCTCTATACGTCCCCCAGCAAAATGACGTTGTGGAGAGGAAGAACCGTACCTTGGTCGAGATGGCCAGGACAATGCTTAATGAATATTCTACACCTAGAAAGTTTTGGGCTGAGGCGATAGCCACCGCGTGCCATGTTTTAAACAGAGTTTTTCTAAGGGAACACTTGCATCGCATTTCTTATGAGTTGAGATATGGGCGAAAGCCTAGCGTCTCGCATTTTCGCGTGTTTGGTTGCAAGTGTTTTATTTTGAAGTCTGGGAACCTAGATAAGTTCTAGTCACGTTCATGTGATGGGATCTTTCTGGGTTACTCGACTTCTTCGCGGGCGTATAGGGTCTGGAACTACGAGTCTACTAAAATGGTAGAGACCTGCGAGGTGACCTTCGATGAGGTCAGTCCGGGGACTAGGCCCGATATCTCAGGTTCAGTAGAGCAGTCCAAACCCATCTTTGTGGATGATGAGGAGGATGACGATGAGAGTTGTCCACCCGATCCAGTTTCTCCTCCTCTTGAGGTGCCTGCTTCTTCCACCGCACCTCAAGGAGATCAGCCAATTCCTTCCGCATCCTCAGGAGCTAGTGGTTCTGTTCCTATCTCATCAGCTCATGAGGAAGAGGCCACTTCTTCTTCTCATCCAGGACCTCCTCAACACATTCAACGTCGTCATCCTTCTGAGCAGATGATAGGAGATCTTCATGAGCGAGTCACGCACTCAAAATCTGGCTTATCTCTTTTCTGCCTACACTCTGTCTTTGTTGCCACTTTCGAACCCAAGGATGTTTGTCATGCACTTTCTGATGAGTCTTGGGTCAATGCCATGCATGAGGAGTTGGAAAATTTCGAGAGAAACAAGGTTTGGTCGCTTGTCGAGCCCCCGCGAGGTCACAATGTTATTGGGACTAAGTGGGTATTCAAGAACAAGCAGAGCGAGGATGGAGTGGTTATTCGAAACAAGGCTAGACTGGTAGCTCAGGGGTTCTCCCTGGTTGAGGGTCTAGATTTCGAGGAGACTTTTGCCCCTGTTGCCAGACTTGAAGCCATTAGAATCCTGCTTGCCTTTGCAGCTTCTAAGGGTTTCAAGCTTTACCAGATGGACGTCAAGAGTGCCTTTCTCAATGGCTTTATTGGGGAAGAGGTCTACGTCTGACAGCCACCTGGTTTCGAAAACCTCAAATACCCAAACCATATCTTCAAGCTTTCCAAAGCTTTGTATGGACTGAAGCAAGCTCCTAGAGCTTGGTATGAGAGGCTTAAGTCCTACTTGTTAAGTCATGGTTTTGATATGGGTAAGGTAGACAAGACCTTGTTCATTCGTAGGCGTGGCAATGACTTTCTACTCGTTCAGATTTATGTGGATGACATCATCTTTGGTGGCTCCTCTCATGCTCTTGTTTCTCAGTTTTCTGATGTCATGAGCTCGGAGTTTGAGATGAGCATGACAGGCGAGTTGAGCTTCTTTCTTGGCTTCCAGAACAAGCAGACTCGGGAGGGTACCTTCTTGCATAAGGGCAAGTACACTCGGGACCTCCTGAAGCGCTTTGACATGAGTGATGGCAAGCCAGAATTTACTCCGATGGCGACAACGACTTCACTTGATCCAGATGAGGATGGCGAGCCAGTTGATCAGAAGGAATTCAGAAGCATGATTGGTTCCCTCTTGTACCTCACTGCCTCGAGACCGGACATACATTTTTCTGTGTGTCTGTGCACTCGTTTTCAGGCTTCTCCTCGCGTTTCTCATCGCTAGGCGGTGAAGCGCATCTTTCGGTACCTGCGAGCTACCATTGACTATGGTATCTGGTACTCTTCCTCATCCTATCTTTCCTTAAGAGCCTTCTCGGATGCAAACTTCGCTGGCTGTAGGATAGATAGGAAGAGCACTTTTGGCACCTGCCAATTCATTGGCACTTCTCTTGTTTCTTGGTCTTCTAGGAAGCAGTCCGGTGTTACCTGATCCACCGCAGAGGCGAGTACGTTGCTGCCGCCGATTCTTTGCGGCGATACTTTGGATGGCCCGACCTGCGGGACTTTGGGTTAATTATAAACGATGTTCCACTCTTTTGTGATAACACTTCGCTATTAACATTGCTAAGAACCCGATCAGTACTCTCGGACCAAGCACATCGATATCGATATCATTTTCTTAGATACCATGTGGAGAAGGGTGACATAGTGCTCCAGTTTGTGGAGAGTGACCACCAGTTGGCTGATATCTTTACCAAGCCATTAGATAGCTCTAGGTTTTCAGCTTTGCGGGGAGAGATTGGGGTGGTTTGTCCTTATGGACTATTGTGAGGGGGAGCTTTATGCTTTAATGCTTTTATTATATTGATTATACTCTTACTCCTTTCTATTGCATAGCATTCGGGGTGCATTGGGGTTAGTCCTTCTAACATAGGTTAGAGTGGTCTTCTTGTCTAGCGCTCAGTCTCCTTCCTCTCATCTTATGACGCTAGGATGCTACTTATTAGCTGTTTCTCTTCTCACTAGGTTGAGTTTACTCACTTCTTATAGGTCTAGCGAGGGTTGGGCCACCCTTGGGTAGACAGGGAACGTGTTTACTCCCTAGTGTGTTATTTGACCAGCTGATAGTCCTAGAGTCATATGGGGTAGATGAGAGTTAGTCTGAGTCATATTATCCTCTATATCTTGTTTATGCTTTAAGGACTACCTTTTTGAGTTATTTACGAGCTTCTCGTTTTATTGCTTGGTTTCAGGGGGAGTTCATTTGGGTATGCTAGAATTTAATGTTGTCACAACTCCACTTGAATCAAAAAGTGCATCTCAGGTTGAGGGGGAGCTAGATTCTCTTGCATTTCTTCATGCTGCATTATCATATAACTACATGGAGCCTTGATTATTATCCTTGTTGATTTATTTACAATGCATTACATCTTACCATGATCTGTGCTTAATTGCTAGATTTCTCATGACTTTATATGTGTAGTCTAGTCTTTGCCATGATAAGTTGATTAAAAAACTGCACAACTTGACTTAATTCATGTCATGGTAGCTCTTGAGATTAGTCTGTATTTAGTTATCCTTTTATGATTCATGCCATGTCAAATAGGTTGAGTTGAGTCATGAATCTCTATTGAGCTTTAGATTGAGCTATGTTAGTTTTTTTATGAAGCATGAATTATCATTAATTCGTTGGTCTATGAGCTAAATAAAACAAAAGCAAAGTGATCTCTTTTTTGTGCGAAAAAACTGATCTCACCAATTCACTCTCATGAGACGGCTTGCCATTGCACTAGGCATGAACTCAGGGGGAGTTTTGGTTGACCAATATCATTTTCTTAAGCTTCTCGTTTGGAGTGATCGCATAAGTCTTGAGATCTAGCACATGGCTAAGAAATTAAAATTTGTGAAAATGGTTGAAGCTTAAGAGGCAGTTGTGGATGGCTCCTAGTCCAGGACTTGCTTTGCTAAGATAAAACCAAATATGATTTTCAGAAAAAGTCATTTGTGCTAAATATGCTCATTTACAAAAAGACCAAGTACCAACAAAAATGAACTTGTAGCACTCTAAACCGGCTCAATATTAGCTTCTTAATTTCACTTAGACTATTTGACATGGCTTGCATCATCCTTGGATACCTTTAGCTAGACTAAAATCATGTTTCACTTAACATGCTAAGAAATTGGACCAACTTTCAGATTATGATTTATTTGGTTTAGCTAGCCTATACATGAATCGTCATGATCTTGATAGCATTCATATGAATTATGGCTTGGTGTAATACTCGAAAAATCATTATGGATAATTTTCATGGCTCCGAATGCTTAAAATAAAGAACACACAGTCATTTCATTCTCTCGTGCATTTTGATGAATTTATTGCCAAAAGGGGGAGAAGTTTGGAGAAAAAGGAGAAAAAGCCTTCTGGAGTTTTGTACAAAAATTTTCTTTTTCAATTTCTGCTCCAGCTTTCTCTTTTGTCGATATGGTCTTAGTTCCTTGATTTTCTTTTAGACCATGTTTGACTCTCAAACTCAACTTTATGCTTTTTCTATGTTTGTCAATATACTCATCAAGGGGGAGATTGAGAGACCATGTGGAGGTAACCCCGGTTGTGTGATGAGTGATTGACACGCGTTCTATAAAGTCTGAGTTTGTTCCGAGCATTTTTATGCGAATTACTGATGCGGATATTTAATTATATCATCTTGTGCGGTGCTATGTAATGTGTTTTCTTGTCGGTGATGACTGCAGGACTTTGAGACGGAGTCGTGGCGAGACACGGGTGACCGGACTAGGCACAGGCGGAGCTGAGGTCAGAGCGGTCGGGATGTGTCGAAGACAGCGAGGACTCGAAGTGGTTGCGAGACGTGCGTGGCAAGAAACGAGGAAGCTTCCCGGAAGGTGTAGGAGGGGTATTTTGGTAAATGCGTAGAGCTGCACAAAAGGAAGCGGATTTGGATAAGGAATGATCCATTAGTGGAGAGGTGTTGTAACCTAATGGGTAAAATGGTGTGTAAACCCATTAGTGGAGAGTTGGTGTGACCTAATGGGTAAAGTAGACTTATAAACCCATTAGTGGAGAGTTGTTGTGACCTAATGGGTAAAGTAGGCTTGTAAACCCATTAGTGGAGGTTATAAATAGATGTGCTCTCTAGGTGGAGAAGTGCACTTGAGAGAGAGAGAAAGAGAAATGGGTATGAGTATTAGGGTTCTCTAATGCTTGTGCTCTTGGGAGAGAAATATTTTTGCAAGTTCTAGGGTTCTATTCTCTCCTTGTGTGTGTTCTTGGATGAGACATGGAAGAGTGATGTAAACATTCATATGTTATATTAATCGTTCATCGCTCTTCGTCTCAAATATGAAGCTCTTGTGTTTTATCTCGTGCCATTTGCTTGCTTTCTTTTTTATTTAATGTTCTTCTTCTTAGGTACTTCTATATATACATATATATTTATGCTTTGAATAGGGATTCATCTCATAGCGCTTTGGCTAGTTTATCCCGAAAGTATGTTTTGGCCCTTCTAGTTCTGGTGGATGTTTACTCTGTGATGGGAGTGTGTGTCCTTGACCTTGTTGGTCTAATTAAATCCCAAGAGTAATTTCTCCTTTTCTGTTATTTATTAGTTTTTTTATTGGTTCTTGAGAGCAGCAGTCAAGCTCAGCTCGTAGTCTCATTTTATCCAAGGAAAGGGGCAAGTCATTAGTCTTTTGATTGGTGTACTGGTTGTTGTTCCAGGGGAGCATAGAAATTTGCAAGCATTTCTCCTGCAGTGTTGTTTCTCTCGGATAGAAAGAAGGTTTCCTCTCGGTTCTGTGCTGTCGAGCAGTGCTGTAGGATCGGAAATGGCAACAGAGGGGGGGTGAATGGTGCCTTTTAAAAATGTCCCTCAAGTATTCATAAACAGATTCTTTTCTCCGATAGCTATAGTAGCTATGAAGATAGAAGTGATCCACTCCAAAGAAGTCGAAAACAGTTTTGCCGTTTCACCAAGAAAAACTCACAGACAAGGCAAAACTAAACCAGTGTAAACTTCTACGAAAAACATCCTTGAAACTTGGAAAATTCAACAAAAGCCTCAAAGAAACATCATACCGAAGAGCACTAGCAAGATGCTTGAACTGCTGCTCCACAAAGCACACACACACTAACTGGTCACCCCCAACTTCTAGCAGTCACATACAAGCAACACCAACGTAATTCACAAGGCTGCATACTCAAACTATCTGACCGAAAACAAAACACTGAAAATTGAATGTATTGAGAATCAAACACACGAATCTGCAGATCGAAAACTTCAAGAGTTAGGCTGCTGCAGACCTAAGGTAAGAGATCAAAACAGCGATAACAGAGCACTTAACACCTGCTGGAACCTGAAATAAATCTGCGATTAGAAGAACTCAAAACTGCAGATTAATCAAAGTGTTTTTGATTTTTGGCTGTTTGAACTCATTGTTGAAATCAACGATAAATGCAGATTTTAATTGCTGAAAACTGACTGCAGTGTCTGTTTGGTTCAGATGGCAGTAAGATTAAATTGGTGAGCTGCAGCAGCTTGAAACCTGAAGAATACGCAGAACTGCACCTGACCGAACAGAGGACAAAACAATACACAAGAAAACCGAAACTGAGAGCTGAGAGACTTGAATAACAGAGCAGATAAAACACAGCAGCAGAAACTGAGAAATGGACCGAAACAAATAGCAGCAGCAGAGAATGCAAATAAGAAAATCAACCCCAAAATTCAGAACTGACAGCAGCCCATTTTCTAAAACTTGTGTACTAACTACTGCAAAGGGGCTGCTGAAATCAGGAAAGCATCACTCGGCTGAGGTACCAAACAGCAGACCGAAAGGAGCTTTCTGAAGAACAGAGAAAAGACCTGACAACCGAAACTTCAGGAAGGACCAACGGATTGAAAGAGGGCAAATGGCAAGTCAGCAGAGAAGGAAATATTCAACAGGAAGAACCTTAGCTACTCTCAGCTGAACCCAAACTGACTGAATGCAGAGGGAACCGAGCACAACACTGCTAGGCAAACTCTGAACTTTCGGACCCACGCCATGCTACTGCTTGATTTTAGCAACACGGTGAATCTTGAAAGCGACCACGAGACAAGAAAATTTCGAGATAAGGCTTGAGCTTTTAGTTAATCGATTGATAAATTTAACCTAAATGGTCGAGAGATCTTTAAACAAACATATTGAATATGCCAGGATAATCTCAGATTAATGAGCCACGAGCATTACTCAATATTTCAACAAGAGAGTCACAGAACCAAAATGCTCGCCTCCCCACAGTGAACCCTAGAAATTAAATAAATGGAGGAAATGAAGCCTGATAGCAAGCCAAACAAGGAACCTCAATCACAGACTTCTCAAATTGATTCATTTCAATGAATGCTTACAAGAAGAGGAATGATTACATTTGGTGGTTTACACCTACCCCATCTCACCGCCACTCATTCACCAAAAGAAAGAGCACACACACTGAGAGTAGAAGAACCAGAGCTCCCACACGCACCAACACCTGCTCACTACCCTTGCACACGCACTCTCAACCCAGCTCAAGAACTCCACACACTACATGGTTGAGATGAAATCACACCCACGGGCACCCCACTCACCCCTTTGCTTCCCTTTTTTTAGGAAATCCACTTCCAGTGAGAGGGGTTGAGAGGCAAGAACCAATCGAGAGAGCTTTTGGGAGGACACGCCTAGAGCTATATTCCCATATCTTCCTCTGACTCACCACCCACCAGCACGCATGCGCAGCCACCTTGGGAAGGTCCTCCTCTCCTGCGCCTCCCATTTCTCTCAGCTGCTCTCTGCTGCCAACGAGGAGAGCACGGAAAATCCCCCTTTTTCAGCTGCTATACAGATCACACGGCCTGTTTTTCTTCCCAGGCCGAAAGTAGCATTAAATGCTGGTTTTTCAGACTGGTTCAAAAGGAATGGCCACCAGCAGCTACGTCCTCTTCTTCCTGTCCAACCGACACGACCGAGACCTCCGACTCCACCTGAGTCTAGTCCCGGTCCACCTTGCCACTGCCTGTCATGTCCACCACCGGTAGCTCCAGCTCCGGTTCCTCGTCTCTCGACTCGCAACCACCTCATTAGCCTCGATCATCTTCGGCATCACCAACCATCTGGGCCTCGACACCTCCTGTGCCTAGTCCCGGTCCTCTCGCCTCACCATGACCTAGCTCCGAAGTCCTGCAGTCACACAGACAAGCAAACCGTCACATAGCACCGCACGAAACAGCATAAAAGTAATGGCACAAGTAAAAGTACTCAACCCTAGAATACCGAAAACAAACTCAAACTCACTAAACCACTCGTCAATTACTCATCATAGACAAAGGGATATGCCTCCACATGGTCTCTCAATCTCCCCCTTGATGAGTATATTGACAAACACAGAAAAAGCATAAGTTGAGTTTGTTTGAAAGTCGTACATGGTCCAAGAGAAAGAAAATGATGCTAATGACCATGTTGACACAAGGAGCAAAAGAAAAAGCAAGTTTTCCTCAAACGCTCCCAAGGCTCTCAAAAAGTGATTTTTCCTCCAATTCTCCCCCTTTTTTGGCAATAGAGTCATCAAAATGCAAAAGAGAGAATATAGCATGGTGTGGTTGAATGTTATGCAATGCTAAGCAATTAGAGCCATGAAGATTATCCAAAATGACTATTTAAGTATTACACCAAGCCATAATAGATATGAATGCTATCAAGATCATGACAAAATATGCATAATCAAGCCAAGCCAAGTAAGTAGCAATATGAAGATTAGATGAATTTCTTAGCATGTCAAGCCACTCAAGAGTATAGTCTAACTAGAGGTATCCAAAGATGATGCAAGCCATGTCAATAATCTAAGTGGAACCAAGAAGCTAGAATTGAGTCAATTTAGAGTGCTACAAGTTCAAGAATGAATCATTTGCACAAGTACTTAGTTCTCTTGGCAATTAAGCAAATTTAGCACAAATCACATGTTTTCATTTGAAACTCATAATTTTGGTGATGTGCTAGATCTCAAGCCTTATGCGACCATTCCAAGCGAGAAGCTTAAGGAGATGATCTTGGTCATCCAAAACTCCCCCCGAGTTCATGCCTAGTGCAATGGCAAGCAGCCTCATGAGAAAGAATTGGTGAGATCAGTTCTTTCGCACATAAAAGAGATCTTTGCTTTCTTAAATAATTGTACTTACTCATGCTTCAACAAGAAACTAGCATAGCTCAAACTAAAGCTCAATTAAAGATTCAAGACTCAACTTAGCCTATTTGACATGGCATGAATCATAAGAGGATAACTAAAGACAGACTAGTCTCAAAAGCTAACATGACATGTCTTAGTTCAAGTTGTGCAATTTTAATTAACTCAACAATGGCAAAGGCTTGACGACACATATGAAGCAATGATAAGTCTAGCGATTAAGCATAATCATGGCAAGATGTAATCCATTGTAATCATGTCAACTATGGATAATAGTCAAGGCTCCATGTAGGTATATTACAATGAAATGCAGAAAATCCAGCTCCCCCTCAACATGTAAAGCACTTTTTAGTTCAAGTTGAGTTATATCAATATTAAGCTCCAGAGGTTCCCAAATGAACTCTCCCTGAACCAAAGCTATAAAACGAGAAGCTGGCAAAGAAATCAGAGACAGGCAGTCCTTAAAGCATAGACAAGATATAGAGAATACTATGGCTCTGACTGACTCTCATCTACCCCATATGACACTAGGACTATCAACTGCCCAACTAACACACTAAGGAGCAAACACGTTCCCTGTCTACCCAAGGGTGGCCCAACCCTTGCTAGAACCTATAAGAAGTGAGTAAGCTCAACCTAGTGAGAAGAAAAACAACTAACAAGCAGCATCCTAGAATCACAAGATGAGAGGAAGAAGTCTGACCATCTAGATACGAGAAACACTCTAATCTATGCTAGAAAGACTAACCCGAATGCACCCAAATGCAATGCAACAGTAAGGAGCAACAGCAAAATATACAAGATAACACAGTAAAGCACAAAGCTCCCCCTCACTACAGTCCATAAGGACAAACCACCCCAAGCTCTCCCCGCAAGGCTGAAAACCTAGAGCTATCCAAAGGCTTGGTAAAGATATCAGCCAACTGGCGGTCACTCTCCACAAACTGAAGCACTATATCACCCTTCTCCACATGGTCTCTAAGGAAGTGATATCGGATATCAATATGCTTGGTCCGAGAGTGCTGCACTGGGTTCTTAGCAATGTTAATAGCAGAAGTGTTATCACAAAAGAGTGGAACACTTTCTATAACTAACCCAAAGTCCCGCAGGGTTGAAGCCATCCAAAGTATCTCGTCGCGACAATCGGCGGCAACAACATATTCAGCCTCTCTCGGTGGATCACGCAACCGGATCGCTTCCTAGAAGACCAAGAAACGAGAAGTACCAATGAATTGGCATGTGCGAAGTGCTCTTCCTATCTATCCTCTGACCCGGCAAAGTCTGTGGTCCGAATAGGCTCGAGGAAAAGACAGGATGAGGAAGAGTACCATATACCATAGTCAATGGTAGCTCAAGGTACCAAGAATGCGCTTCACCGCTTTGGCGGTGAGATACGCGAGGAGAAGCTCGAATCGAGCACACGGACACACGGAGAAGTGTATGTCGGTCTCGAGGCGGTGAGGTACAAGAGGGAGCCAATCATGCTGCGATACTCCTTCGATCAATCGGCTCGCCGTCCTCATCCGGGTCGAGTGAAGTGAAGAAGCCATCGAGTGGACAGCGGCTTGCCATCACTCATATCAAAGCGTTTCAGAGGTCACGAGTGTACTTGCCCGATGCAAGAAGGTACCTCCCGAGTCCGCTTGATCGGAAGCCAAGAAAGAAACTCAACTCGCCCATCATACTCATCTCAAACTCTGAGCTCATGACATCGGAGAACCGAGAAACAAGAGTATGAGAAGAGCCACCAAAGATGATATCATCCACATAAATGCGACGAGTAGGAGATCATTGCCATGCTGCGAATGAACAAGGTCTTGTCCACCTTACCCATCTCAAATCCATGACTCAACAGATAAGACTTAAGCCTCTCATACCAAGCTCTAGGGGCCTGCTTAAGTCCATACAAGGCTTTGGAAAGCTTGTAGACATGGTTTGGATATTTGGGATTCTCGAAACCTGGAGGCTGTCTAACATAGACTTCTTCCTCAATAAACCCATTGAGGAAGGCACTCTTGACATCCATCCGTAAAGCTTGAAACCTTTAGAAGCCACGAAAGCAAGCAGATTCTAATGGCCTCAAGTCTAGCAACAGGGCAAAGGTCTCCTCAAAATCTAGACCCTCAACCAGGAGAACCCACGAGCTACCGCTAGCCTTGTTTCAATGACTACCCCATCCTCACTCTGCTTGTTTTTGAACACCCACTTAGTCCCAATAACATTGTGACCTCGAGGGGCTCAACAAGCGACTGCACCTTGTTTCTCTCAAAGTTCTCCAACTCCTCATGCATAGCATTGACCCAAGACTCGTCGGAAAGAGCATGATCAACATCCTTGGGCTCGAAAGAGGCAACGAAGCGAGAATGGAGACAGAAAAGAGAAGTGCAGATTTTGAGCGTGTGACACGCTCAAAAAGATCTCCATTATCTGCTCAAAGGATGATGTTCTCGGACTCTACGAGGAGGTCCTTGATGAGAAGAAGGAGAAGTGGCCTCTACCTCATGAGTGGCGAGATAGGAACAGAGCCACTAGCTCCGGAAGAGCGGAAGGCATGGGTGATCTCCTTGAGGTGCGGTGGTAGAAGCGAGCACCTCGGGGAAGAGGAACTGGATCGTAGACAACCTCATCTCCATCCTCCCGATCATTCACAAATATGGTCTCGGACTGCTCTACGTAACTCGAGATATCGGGCCTAGTCCCTGACCGCCTCATCGAAAGTCACCTCACGTGTTTCTACCAATTTACTAGACTCGCAGCCTGCACCCTATAAGCCCGCCGAAGAAGTCGAGTAACCTAGAAAGATCCCATCACAAGATCGTGACTCGAACTTATCTAGGTTTCAGACTTGAGAATAAAACACTTGCAACCAAATACGAAAATGAGATATACTGGGCTTTCGCCCATATCTCAACTCATAAGAGGTGCGATGCAAGTGTGCCCGAGAAAACTCGATTTGAAACATGGCACGCGGTGGCTATCGCCTCACCCCAAAACTTCCTGGTGTAGAGTACTCATCAAGCATCGTCTGCCATCTCAACCAAGGTACGGTTCTTCCTCTCCACAACGCCATTTTGCCGAGGGCGTATGGAGAAGAGAACGGTGCTCTACACTGTCTCATCACGAAACTCTTAAAGTAGGAATTCTTGAACTCCGTGCCATTGTCATCGCGGATCGCTCGTAAGACACCGGAAGCTCAACGAAATCCTACGAAAAGACCTCGAAAATGTGTAAATGTCTCATCCTTCGAGGCTAAGAAAAACACCCAAGAGTACCTCGAGAAGTCATCGACCACGACAAAAACATACCACTTCCTCCCGCCGATCGCACTCGAGCCGGTCCAACTGTGTCCATATGGAGCATCTGTCTCGTGCATCGGTCATAGTCATCGTGATCGAGGATGAGAAGCGGCAACCATCTTGCCGTGCAAGCAAGGAGCGCAAACAAGATCTTTGACCATCTTGAGTTTGTGGACCACGAATGAGATCGTGGCCGCTAACTCGAGTCAAATGGTCAAATCCAATATGACCAAGTCTCCTATGCCAAAAGTAAGATCACGGGACTCGAAGCAACTAAACACCGAGAGGATCACGGAAGATTCAGCAAAATCGCACGAAAGATCCTCCCATAACGAGATATCCATAAACCAAACTCCCAGAAGAATCAAGAATTTTGCAATTGTTCTTCTTGAAGCTTACCTCGAAACCATCATCGGTAAGCTGAGAAACCGAAAGCAAATTGTACTGCAGCTTACTCACTAAAGCAACATCTCTTAAAATGAATGAGTCATTAACATGTACTGTACCTTTTGCGATGACGCGCCCAGACGAAGCGTCTCCAAAGGTGATCGTCTCATCACCGGAGCACGGGCTAGGGAAGAGAACCAACGAGTCTCCGGTCATATGACGAGAACAACCGAGTCCACAAGCCAAACCTCTCTCTTCCCGGCCGTAACCTCGAGTCAAGCAGTGTAAAGGCTCGATCTTGGGATAAATCAAAAGAGATTTTGGCACCCAATCTTGAGTCACACGCCGAGCGCAGAAAGTAGCCATACACGATCGACCTCTAGCTACCCTACGCTCTCTGCCGCTCGAAAGCCGTAAGGTCTACTAGCAGACCTAAAGTCATTATTGGGTCCGATCGCTCTGGGAGCGAGTCGAGCACCAACAACATGCGATCACGCCGCGGATAGCCATCTCGATGGGGAAACGAGAACTACCCTCGAGCGGCGAAAGTCATAACCAGGAGCAACATGAGGACGAAAAACAAAACTCGGAAAAACCAAGTCCTCGATGCTGCCCAAACCCATCAACAACGGTAATCCTAGACCTCGTGCTGGTCCTAGGTGCACTCGTGGTCCAGGGCGACCACGAATACGCCTAAGTGCTCTTGCCACGGACTCTACGCGCAATCTTGGCGCTGAAGCATCGATCGATCGTGTGTCCATCCTTCCGGCGAAGGTGCGGTGATACTTCACCTTCGAGAGGTAGAAGTGACAGTGGAACCACCTTCTTGCCGAGATCCCCGGACATAGCCTCCGACTTAAATTGGACTTTCTCGGTCCGGGCTCGAGTCTCGATCACACACAGTGCTATGGGTGCGAGCACGGCGGTGGATGCTTCCTCATGTCCTCATAGAAATCATATCCTAGACCCTGATTAAATCTGCAGATCTTAGATTGGTCTAGAATAAGATTGAGCTTCTTCTTACCTCCAACAAACCTCTCAAGAGTGTTCATAAGATACTGACACTCCCGAAGAGAGAGATGCAAGAAGAACAGGGGAAGAAGAGACAGCGAAGGTAAGGGAGTAGAAGAAGAACCAATAGCAGAGGAACGAATGGCATGTGCACGCACAAACCAGGCTCGTAGAAGGGCAGTCCTCAAGCTAGCAATTTGGTTCACGTCGCTAGTCATCTCTACCTTACCCTTGGGCTTCTCCTCAACCCCAGCACACACATCACAAGCAGATGGTTGCTTCTCTAGAAGGTCCTTAGTTAGCTTCACACATTTTTCATCCAAAGCAACAAGTTCAAGTTTTAGTTTTTCACAACTATTGCATGGTGAGCTAACTGGGGCCTTAGTTGCATATTTAGCCAACTTGTTGTTATGGTCAATCATTTCTTGAAACTGTTTTGAGACGATTCAAGTTCATGATTAATTTAGGACAGTTCAAACAAGAAGCAATTGGCTCAAGTAGTGAAGCTTGCAGTTCAGCAATTTTATGATCTGCCCGTTTTAGGTTCATCTTTAAATTATTGCATGTTTCACATGACTCGGGCAAATCCAGAAGCATAGCATAAGGTCCTCTAGCAGCAATGTCCTCAACCTCAAATGAGGTGGGAGAAATAGTCTCATCAGTAGTCAGTAGGGTAACAGCCATCCTACTCAGTTCTAATTCGGCAAGCAGACTAGCATTCTCCACCTTAATAATATCAAGCTCAGAGGACAAACTATCATGCGAGGTCCTTAATTTCTCCATATCACCCAATAGAGCACAAAGATGTATCACACTCATCACAAGAGGGACCGGATGTAAGAGCAATAATCTCTAGTGACAATCTATCTACTTCCTTCTCTAACTCAAGACACCTAGCCCTAGCTCTAGCATGAAAACCACCTAACTTAAGAAAAGCATGATTGAGCTGGTCGTAGGTGGGGTATACCTCGTCGGAGTCGGAGTACAGCTCGCTGTCGCTCAATTCGCCCTCGAGGGCCATGAAGCACATGCCGGAGAAGTCGTCACCGCCATCCTTGAGCTCTTGATCACCCGTCCCGTCGTCGTCGCTCCATCCTTCCACCTCGGCGAGGTCGAGGTCGTCGAAAGAAAGCGGTGAGGACGCGGTGGAAGAGCTTCTTGGCTTTGCCAAAGTTGCGGAACTTCTTCTTGCCTTGTGCAGGAGTTGGAGGCTTCTTGTTGCGGTTCTTGTCGGTGAAGTCGTTCTTGCCCGAACCGCCGTAGTCGTTCTTGCCCTTCTCGGCTTGGGGCGGTTGCCGAATGTGGTTGGGGCCACCACACTCGAAGCAAATCACGAGTCCTCCCCTCTTTCGTCCCTCCTCCTCTTGTAAGCATGGGAAAACTTCCAAGCTAGGAGGGCCACCGCTCATCCTTGAGCTGCTCTAATCGATCATCGATTACATCACAGAGCAGCGACAAGGAGAAACCACACAACAAATCGCAGAAGAACGAAGCCAAAGCGGGATCGGTGACTAGGGCCATCGATCGTGACTTCGACTTTGAGAGACAATGTCAATCTCGTGAGTCTTGAGGCGAGTACAGCGCATCAAGAGTCAAAGTCGAGAGGTCCGTGGTGTCCTTGATGGTAGTCACCTTCATTTCCCAAACACGAAGATCAAGTGCAGCAAGCATCTGTCGAGCGTTATCCGAGTCGGGTATGTGAGACCGACCGCTCGGAGGTTGCTCGTAATCTTGTGAAAACGCCGCAGCACTCATCCGGGACTCTCCAATGAGCATTTCAAACTTGTTGTAATCTCGCTTGAACTAATCTGTCGTCACATCTTTATTTGGGTGGTGCCCTCATGGTAAGCATCGAGGTCTCCCAAATATCAAAGGCGGATGAAAGATGAGATATCGATCAAACTCACTCGACTCGGGCCACGGATGATGATGTTCCTTGCCTTTGCATTCGCCTCAACATCAGCCATATTCCGGCATTGATGTTCTCATCGGCGGAACAACAAACCGACCTTGACCTTACGCGGATGGCGTACCCACGGCCCGGATGTATGTCTCCATTCGGCTCTTCCGAAAGGTGTCGATGCCATCGAAAATGGGCGCTTGGTGGAATACTTGTCCGTTGCCATGGCTCACTGCATCGGTTAAAGATCTATCGAGAAGAGCTAACCGGCTCTGATACCAATTGTAGGATCGGAAATGGCAACAGAGGGGGGGTGAATGGTGCCTTTTAAAAATGTCCCTCAAGTATTCATAAACAGATTCTTTTCTCCGATAGCTATAGTAGCTATGAAGATAGAAGTGATCCACTCCAAAGAAGTCGAAAACAGTTTTGCCGTTTCACCAAGAAAAACTCACAGACAAGGCAAAACTAAACCAGTGTAAACTTCTACGAAAAACATCCTTGAAACTTGGAAAATTCAACAAAAGCCTCAAAGAAACATTATACCGAAGAGCACTAGCAAGATGCTTGAGCTAACTGCTCCACAAAGCACACACACACTAACGGTCACCCCAACTTCTAGCAGTCACATACAAGCAACACCAACGTAATTCACAAGGCTGCATACTCAAACTATCTGACCGAAAACAAAACACTGAAAAATTGAATGTATTCAGAGAACTGAAACACCTGAATACTGCAGATCGAAAACTTCAAGAGTTAGCT
This sequence comes from Melocanna baccifera, assembly GCA_036346265.1. Taxonomy (NCBI): domain Eukaryota; kingdom Viridiplantae; phylum Streptophyta; class Magnoliopsida; order Poales; family Poaceae; genus Melocanna; species Melocanna baccifera. The sequence continues at coordinate 16,417,169 of CM070676.1, read as the reverse complement.
GCTGCAGACCTAAGGTAAGAGACTGAAAACAGCGATAACAGAGCACTTAACAGCCTGCTGGAACCTGAAATAAATCTGCAGTTAGAAGAACCTGAAAACTGCAGTTAACTGAAAGTGTTTTTTGATTTTTGGCTGTTTGAACTGTTGCTAAAACTGAACAGTAAATGCAGATTTTAATTGCTGAAAAGCGATCGCAGTGTGCATTTGGTTCAGATAGCGATGAGATTAAATTGGTGAGTGCAGCAGCTTGAAACTCAAGAATACGCAGAACTGCAGCTGACCGAACAGAGGACAAAACAATACACAAGAAAACCGAACCGAGAGCCGAGACTTGAATAACAGAGCGGATAAAACACAAGCAATGGCGAAAATGGACGAAACAAATAGCAGCAGCAGAGAATGCAAATAAGAAAATCAACCCGAAAATTCAGAACTGACAGCAGCCCATTTTCTGAAACTTGTCGTGTACTAACTACTGCAAAGGGGCTGCTGAAATCAGGAAAGCATCACTCGGCTGAGGTACCAAACAGCAGACCGAAAGGAGCTTTCTGAAGAACAGAGAAAAGACCTGACAACCGAAACTTCAGGAAGGACCAACGGATTGAAAGAGGGCAAATGGCAAGTCAGCAAAGAAGGAAATATTCAACAGGAAGAACCTTAGCTACTCTCAGCTGAACCCAAACTGACTGAATGCAGAGGGAACCGAGCACAACACTGCTAGGCAAACTCTGAACTTTCAGACCCACAACACTTCTGATTGATTTTAGCAACACAGTAGATACTGAAAGCAGCCACTAGACAGTAAAATTTCTGAGATAAGGCTTGAGCTTTTCTGGTTAACTGATTGATAAATTTAACCTAAATGACTGAGAGATCTTTAAACAAACATATTGAATATGCCAGGGAGATAATCTCAGATTAATGAGCCACAGGCATTACTCAATATTTCAACAAGAGAGTCACAGGAACCAAAATGCTCTGCCTCCCCACACAGTGAACCCTAGAAATTAAATAAATGGAGGAAATGAAGCACAGATAGCAAGCCAAACAAGGAACCTCAATCACAGGACTTCTCAAATTGATTCATTTCAATGAATGCTTACAAGAAGAGGAATGATTACATTTGGTGGTTTACACCTACCCCATCTCACTGCCACTCATTCACCAAAAAGAAAGAGCACACACACTCGGAGAGTAGAAGAACCAGAGCTCCCACACAGACCAACACCTGCTCACTACCCTTGCACACACGCACTCTCAACCCAGCTCAAGAACTCCACACACTACATGGTTGAGATGGGAAATCACACCCACTGGGCACCCCCACTCACCCCCTTTGCTTCCCTTTTTTTTTAGGAAATCCACTTCCAGTGAGAGGGGGTTGAGAGGCAAGAACCAACTGAGAGAGCTTTTTCAGGAGGACACGCCCAGAGCTATATTCCCATATCTTCCTCTGACTGACCACCCACCAGCACGCATGCGCAGCCACCTTGGGAAGGTCCTCCTCTCCTGCGCCTCCCATTTCTCTCAGCTGCTCTCTGCTGCCAACGAGAAAGCACGGAAAATCCCCTTTTCAGCCGCTATCTGAGATCACACGGCTGTTTTCTTCCCAGCCGAAAGTAGCGATAAATGCTGGTTTTTCGATCGTTCAAAAGGAATGGCCACCAGCGACTCGTCCTCTTCTTCCGTCCAACCGACACGGCCGAGACCTCAGACTCCACGAGTCTAGTCCCGTCCACCTTGCCACTTACTGTCATGTCCACCACCGTAGCTCGGCTCGGTTCCTCGTCTCGACTGCAACCACCTCATTAGCCTCGATCATCTTCGGCATCACCAACCATCCGGGCCTCGACACCTCCCGTGCCTAGTCGGTCCTCTCGCCTCACCATGACCTAGCTCAAGTCCTGCGATCCACGGACAAGCAAACCGTCACATAGCACCGCACGAAACAGCATAAAAGTAATGGCACAAGTAAAAGTACTCAACCTAGAATACCGAAAACAAACTCAAACTCACTAAACCACTCACAATTACTCATCATAGACAAAGGGATATGCCTCCACATGGTCTCTCAAGTGCTTCCCTTGCTGTTTTTTTGTAGTGTGCTACACTTTGCCACTTGTCGTCTTCATTTGCGATTCGACCAACAGATCTTGTTTTTGCACAATCGGACAGCGGTGTATATGCGATGCAAAGACCAACGAAATTATCTTGCTCGTTTGGCTTCTCTTCTATTTGCAGTTTTTGTTTTCTTCAAGCTTACGTAATCTGCGATCTCTGCTCTCTATTCGGCCAGCGATAGATGCTCCTTTTTGCGACAAGTTTCGGCGGTGTTCGGAGCTTCTGTCGGACTTTCGGTTTTGATCTCTCAGGCAACAGCATGTTCTCAGTTCTTGTTAGGCTGCTCTTGGTTGCCTTTTGGACCGTGTAATGCTCTCCATGCACTAGCAGTCCCATCTCTCTTGCTCTTTAGTGCATTCCTCTTGTTTTTCTTTTTCTGTTTTTCAATCAATTTGCATGCTGCTCAAACAGCATTATTTTTAGTTGAATTTTTTTACTGGATGGTCTCTGATTTATGATGAATTTTTTAGTGTCGCATGCGTTCCAATATTTTTTTCTTTTGCATGCAGTCCAAAATTAATTTTCTGTGAGTTGCTTTGTTCTGCTTCTTTTTGAAAAATCAGTGTACGAATTTTCTGGGGCGATCTTTTAAAGAGAACGACATTCACCCCCCCTCTGTCGCCATTTCAATCCTACACACCCGTAAATACTTTGGGTACAACAACTTTCGTACTATGCTTTTAGGAGAGACCTACTCGGCACGTGCCTTCCGATTTCACATGGGAAACGAAAATTATTACTTCTCTAATCTCCTTTTTGCCTTAGCCTAAACGCACACACAAAATCCGCAGTCCTTTCAAGGTTCGCCGGACGATCCAGCATGTTCAAGACTCCTTCAGTCTAGCTGCATGCCTCCAAGCCATTTTTTGAGCATTATTAAGTTTCTAATGTTCTAAACAAAATATGAAGTAGAAACTTTAAGAAATCATTGCAATTCATTAGTTCAATACTCTGTATATTTCAATTCAGAGATAGCAGCCTGTTTGAAGTGGCTGTGGTTTATGGATTTTGGCTGAAATTTTTGAATTTTAGCTATTTGTGATAGAGATTACAGAGAGAGATACTCGCTTGTGATTTTGGATGATACAGATGTTGGCCTTTTAACGTGTACTATAATTAACTTGTAGACCCTGTTTTGAAAAAATACTTCGTTTAAAAGTTAGATACTATAGCAAAAACCAAAAACAGCTTCTAAAAGCAGCTCCAAACAGACCCTAAATCTACCGGTAGGAAACACAGGTAGCATTCACATCCTCAGATTTTTACGAACAAGCTGGACCTCATCATCACCAAAGCCGAAAATGAGTGTGTGCAGGTGTAAAAAAACTATCTCAATAAATCATTTTCAAATAACGAAAAAACTATTTTATTTATTTATTTAAAAAATTATAAACTATAATTTATAAGCTGAAAACAACGTGATCACAGACTACACGCCATAGCGATGGCCCATAAGTTCACACACCGGAATAGCCTTCTCACATCGGCCGAATCCATACGGAACTACTGGAGGCACTTCGAGTCAAGTGTAGGTGTTCACATGAAATAAAGTACATGATGAAATGCACCCTGTACGATAAAGTATGATAAATGAGAGTAAATGACGGTTTGGCAAGAACAGTAAGGCCGAGCCGATACGACTGAATAATAAACTAATTATTGGTTTCATAGCAATAATAATGGAAATTTTAATTACAATTTATTCTGCTAACTCTATACACTGTCTCCCTAATTCTTCCCGTGTGGGATCTATTGTCCACCGCTCACCACATCCATAAACCCGTTGAAAAGATCATGTGAGAAAATTTATAATTTTATTATAATAAATTAATATTATTTTGAAGGAATAAAAATTTAGAATTTTAATATTTACAAATTTTCTGGACAAATTTGCAGAAATAAATAATTTTATAAGATTTGAGTCATAGAATGATTTGGTGACCTAGATAACTGGTTAAGCTTACTGTTGTAGCATGGCTACTACAGTAGGTACAGGGTACCCTTCTCCATGAGAGGAGATAAGAGCTAGAGAGAGATTATGATAGGTGAGAGAGAGCTTGTGTATAAAATAAGTGAATCTGGCCATCTCATACCCCTCTTGGTGGTTTATATACATGAGAGGGATAGGATGAAAATTTCTCATCTTACCCCTAGATAATTACAAAGGTGAGAGTAACTTCCTCTATACTATTGGGCTTGTTGAAAGGCCTAGTTACAGGGGGCTGGACCACCCCTACAACAACTGCATAAGATATACTATTGCTAATGTAGGTTAAATTGTGACGAACTTATCCGAAAATGATTTATTTGTCTTCAGATATGCAGGTCACTTGGAGTCAACCAAGGTCAATAGTGAGGATCGAGGCTACTCTCTAGAGGAGCCGAGGTCTAGAACGATTAAATATGTTGGGTAAAATGATGAGATCAAGTAAGGCATGGTCCGATGGAACTGGAACCGGAGAGACTTACCGACATGTGGCAAGCTAGTGGTACACCTACACGTGGTAAGCATAACAATTACTTGCAATAGAAGGAGATGATCGGGAGAAGAAAGAATATTTTAGTAGTTTGACCAAAATATCAAAAACTATCTTAAAATAAAACCGCAGCGCTTAAGAGAGCGGTCTAGGTCAAGAAAAAGCTGATAAGATCAAATTGGATCAAGGCTAAGGACTTAGCAGATTTGTGCTTATACGTTTTGAAAAGCGTGCATAAGTGCAGTGTGTGAGTTAAAACCCATATGTGTGAAATTATCGGGTTTCCTCCATTGTGCTACGTGGATAGTATCCACTAAGTGTTAGATGTAATTGGCTAGTCTATCTATTTAAAAGGATGAGATAGAGACTTATGGTTAGCCATCCAATCTTTCACACTTATGCTCTCTTGTTTAGGGTTAGCGTTTGAAAGTTGAGTGATTTGTGTGCTTTTTGTTCTCTAAGGTAAAGTGGCTGTAAAACTTTTATCCTCAAATAGCAATAGAATCAATCTTTGATCATTTCCACAGCTATCTCTTGTTTTGATTGATTTGCTCTTAATTCAGTTGGTTTTTCTTCTCTCTTTTCTTCCTGATTTTGTTATGTCAAAGATGTACAAAAGATGAAGATAACCTTAGAAAATCAATCACCACCTTTCTAGACACTTGGTTAGCAAGTTCACGAAGAAACCTAGTTTTGCTCTTCTTTGTCTCTCTGAGCAATTTCTTGATCTAGCTGTTTTAACCTTGATTTATTTTGTTCTTGCTTGCTAGGATATATGGGAACTTATCTAGATATATCTTAGTCATCATTCACCCACGAGTAAGTCATATTCATCGTTTGTGGTTTTTGATGCAATCTGCCTTCAAAAAGAAAAGATCATATCTTTGGTAATAATTTCCTTGATTGTTGATGGGAATGGGTTTTTGACATCTTATAGAAGATGTATAGCAAATTTTAAGTGATTTGGAGCTTTGTTTTGAAAGTTACCTCAATTTTAGTTTTTAGCCCGGTTTTGGTGCAATCAAGCTTCACAAACCAAAAGATCCTAATTCTCTCAAGTTCTTTCAGGTTTTTTAGTTAGGATAAAATTTTAAGGTCATAAACTAGCTTTAATTCAAGTTTCAAGTCTTTTGAATCAACGAATCAAAAGCTACATTGTTTTTTGAATTTGAAATAGTCCTATTTTCACTATTCATAGTTTGAAAATTTCTATAGCTCTAAGAATTTTTGGACTTTTGACTTCTTAATTTTCATAGCTTCTCATAGCTATTAGAGTACAGATTAAGGGAAAACCTGGGCGATAATTTGAAGGCACCATTCACCCTCCCCTCTATTGTCTTACCTGTCCTACAAGTGTATCAGAGTCCGATTAACTCTTCTCATAAATCTTAACTGGTCTTAGAAACCATGGCAACCGACAAGTATTCTTTCAAGCCACCTATGTTCGATGGAGTTGATTTTTCTTATTGGAAGGCTCACATACATACTTACATTGAGACTCAATGCACGCAATTTGGTTTAAACTCAAGAATCCTTATGCATTGCCAAACAATGACGATGTGGAGGTGAACAACAAGACACGCAACTTTTTGATTCAAGGGCTTAGTCGATCCGAGTTTAAGTGAGTTACTCATTTGAGGTTTGCTTATGAGATCTAGAAGACCCACTTTAATTACCATGAGGGCTCTACCACAATCAAGAAAATAAGACAGAACCAACTCAAAAAAGAATACTTCAAGATCAAGCAAATTGAGATGCTATAATTAATGAAATATGATTCAAGTTGGCTCGAAAAAGGTCATTATAAATATGCTAAAATTGATTGGAGCTGAAACTCTAGAGGCCGTTGTAGATGGCTCCCTGTCTAAGACATGCTTTACTGAGATAAGCTATAATCAAGTGTTAATAATAAAAGTGCTATGTGTCAAGTAATGTAAATCTATGTTTTGTTCTTTAGTTTGGCACTTGTGGCTCACTTAGTTCTTGATTCTAACATCTAGATTTAAATATGTATTTTTATATGGCTATCTTTTTTAGTGAGATCTTTATCTTAATTGATCATTTTTGTAAAGGTCTGCCATGTACATTAATTTGTTTAATCACATTATAAGCTTCTTTTGTCCTGCTTTGTCCACTCTTTGCTGCCCTACTACCAGGGTACAAACTAGCCAGCACACAAGGTGAAAAGGAGGGGGCACTACCCTGAAAAACTATTTCTTGGCCCGACGGTGCTTGCAGAGTTACTGTTTTCCAAAAGCATGATATGACCGCACGGTAACTATGCAACCAATCCATTCCCAAAATAACATCAAATGGCTCCATCCTCATAACCATCAAGTTAGCAATGAAACTCTCCCCATCTATAGAGAGCACACATCCTCGGATGATCGTGGGCTGGAAAGAACTCCCAGCGAAGTAACTAGAACAGATGAGCTATTTGTCGATACCCAAATTTGCCCGGCTAGCAAATTCTAAAGATGCAAAGGAAAAAGTAGCCCAGAGTCAAACAAAACAAAAGCCTCCGCTGAATCCACCAAAAGCGTACCTGTCACCACATCGGGACGTCCCACCGACTCAGCAGTCGGCATGGCATAGGGGACTGGGGCTGGGGTGATTGGCGCCCCAACACGTGGGTATGGCGGTGCTGCCGCTGCAGGAGGTGCCGATGGTGCCACAGCTGGAAAGAATGCCGCGGGGGGAGGCGGCCAAGAGTACCCTGGTGGCATCCCTCCAGGAACAGGGTATTGAGGCGGAGGCGGCACCCAAGGCTGAGTAGGAGCGGTCGCAAGCATTTGGACCGACCCCCGAGAGGAAGCCGCTGGCGCTGCCGACGATGCTTGGACTGGTTCCCACTTAATGATGCTGGCGGGGTTCCACTTACAAACCAATGCCTTGTGGCCCTCCTGACCACAGTGGCGACAAACTCCCGCCCAAGAGCACTCCGAAGCACGATATCCTTCCCCACACTTGAAACATTTCATTCCCTGACCTGGGGCCAGACGCATCATAGGAGTATTTGCTGAAGATCGAAAGGTAGAGGATGCCTGGGGCTTGGTGATCTGGGCTTGAATGATTTTTGTGGGCCTTTGAACCTCCTGGGAACTGGCTTCAGTGATGACCCACTACCTCCTCCAAAACTCTTCTTCTGGCTGCCTTCCGAACCCTCAGAAACCACAGTGCCTCCTGTACCTTGCATTCCTTCTCCGAGCTGCATCTCTAGTTCCATGCCCCTAGCTTGGTCCACTAAGGAGCCATAATCACGGAGCTCCAAGGCCCCCAGCACCTAGCGAAACTCCTGCCTGAGCCCCCTGCGAAACCTCTTGGCTTTCTCCACCTCATTGGTAGCCACAAATGGAACAAAGCGGATTAAGTTATTGAAACCCACTTCGTATTATGACACTGACATCATGCCCTGCCTGTAACTGTTCAATGAAACTTCCATCCTCTCCACAAATGAGGCAGGATAAAACCTCCTCCTGAATTGCTCCACAAATTCTTCCCAAGTAGCTGGCCCAAGAGTGGCGGCTCTGGCTGACAGGACTCCCTCCCACCAAAGGTCCGCTTGCCCCTTTAGCTGAAAGGCCACATACTGAACCCTCTGCTCTGAAGTCAAGCCCAACACTCCCAAATGCCTCTCTATGTGCCGCAGCCAGTTAGCGGCATCAACTGGCATGCCCAGGCCATCGAAGGTGTCCAATCTCAGAGCATTCCACTGGTGCAGTCCCATAACACCCATCGCCGATCGCCGCGGTCTTTGCCACAGCGTAGCAACAGTGCAGGTGGTGGAGCTGGTCCCCTGAATCGCCAAGCAACCTCTTCCTCGATCCTGAGTAATGGCCTCCCGGCCACAGAGTTACGGACTTGAGCGATGGCATAGCCGGCCTCGCCCAAAGACCTTGCCGACCACGACCATGGCCTCTACCCCTTGCCATCTCTATAACACAAACAAATACAGATTCACACACTGTGCACACAATCAACTATAATAATGGACAAAAACATAAATGCAATGCAAATCCTATTCCCACCTACAGTGCTTAGTGTGTCAAGTTTAATATTTCATTAACCACGGACCTACCGCCCGCTCTGATACCAACTGTAGCACCCCAGTCGGGCCATGACCCGGAATGCCACTCGACTAGAAATAAAACAACGGAAATTTAACTACGCTAGGCACCAAAAAAATTCGACAGAACCTCCCCCGTATTGTGGTTCCTGACAGAGGTTGCAGCCAGTATAGATAGAAGAAATAAATGACATCAAGAGTATTATAAAAACGGTAGGGTAAAAATCTTCTAAGTCATCCACCAGTATAACCATTAAGTAAAGAAGGGAAATAACATACGGGAGTTCTCATCTCTTATTACAATTCAAAACTGACAACTAAACATTCTTTAAAACTTAGGTAACTCGGGCGATTAACTTTTAGTTTCTTTACTCTCCTATGGTGGGTAGTCTGTGTAAGGTGCCACAAAGCTATTCGGTTTCCTTCCCCATGCATGCCGCTTTCAAGATGGTACCTAAAAGAAAACACAACAACAGCAAGAATGAGTCCATTGACTCAGCAAGTATAATCGATAACACAGTTATGAACAACACTTCCAAAAATCCAACCATCAACCATATGAACAGTTTATGCTATGCAAGATGGTCAAAATCTCTTTACTCCTTTCTCTTTTGCATTTTACCGGTAATGCAAAGTGTGCATCCGTCGATGCACACCCATGCCTGTACCACATGGTACAGGGACCAATTGCCCATACTCCGCGAGTATGGGGACCTTTAGCCTGTCATGTCCTAAACATGACGGGGACCTCGGCGCTTAGTCACTTTATGACCAAGACTTCAATAACTCAACATGATGCATATGCGTGAATGTCTCAACAAGTAAATCTTGCATTCACATAATTTATGCATCCAATATTCTCATGAACAAGGTAATTTGCAAGCATCTGTAAACCGCACCAAATCATCTATATTATAACCATGAGCACGCATGTATTCACGTTATGTCTTTATACTTGCCTTAACCACGAGAAAACGGAGCACGTGTAGAAGGTGCTGCCTCGGGGGTCCGTCCTCCACCTGAATCATCATTATAATTTTTGCTAAGATAACAATGGCGAACCTTCGCTCAAATGAAAACAACACAACTAGCAAATTCGACTATCTCAGTCCCAAATCCTAAATCCTACCGGTCACCCCGCCTACCTCCGCGGACAGCCAACTTCAAAAATTCGTAACTATTGGCACAGGAATCCGAATGGGATGATCTTCGACTTTTTGGAAAGATAATTAAATTATCTAACTAAACCTATTTGGGAAACCTCCCTGATTTGGCCATCTTCTACCCGCATCATCCAGTTTTCTAGAACATCAACGTTCACATCGGGTTCTCTGGACAGCACACTAAAAAGGCCATAACTCCCAGCCCGAGTGTCCAAAAAATAATTTCTTGACCTTTGTCGAAAGCTAAGACAATTATCTACAACTTTCGTAATATGAAGATCTCCTGATTCGCCCGTTTTCTAATCGTCCAACCCAGTTTACCAAAACCTGACAGAAAACTCCCGGTCTGCAAAACAGTCCTACGAGAAAATTCATAACTTTTGCTATAAAGGTCAGATTGATGCGTTCTAGCACTTCATGGAAAGATAAAGACGACCACTACAACTCTCTAGGAGAGGCCCAGACCTGAATCTTCACGAAACTAACCCAAAACAGCGATTCAATGAAACCTGCTCTAACATTTTAGATTACCGACAAAACTACCCCAACAAAAAAAAGTCATCTATTTGGGGAAGAACAGGGATTACCCTTGACGACGAAGAACACCACGAATCCCCCACAAATTCTTCCCTCTTCCTCTTCCCTTCCTCTCCTTTCCCTTTCCCTTCTCTCCTTACCTCTTCCCTTCCTTTCTCTCCTCCCCTTCCCTTCCTTTCTCTAGATGGCAGCAGGGAGTGGCGCAAGGGCAGCAGGGGGCGCGGCTGCACAGGGAAGGGAGGGCGTAGGGGGAGGGAGGGCGCACAGGGGAGAGGAGCACAGGGGGCGGCGGCTGCACAGGGAAGGGAGGGCGCGCAGGGAGAGGAGCACAGGGGGCGGCGGCTGCACAGGGAACCAGCAGGGGGAGGCGCAAGGGGCCAGCAGGGGGGAGGCGCAAGGGGCCAGCAGGGGGGAGGCGCAAGCTAGGGTTTGGGGGAGGGAGCCTCCCCCCTCTTGGGCCACGGTCCAGGCCCAGGTTGCCGAGATTTTTAGGAAAAACCCCCTCCCTAAGAGAAAATTTAAGTAGGGATATTACAATCACTCTTCTCGGTTAATTGGCTTGTACGATAATATTCAGGATCCAAGTACCCAAATGTCCCCTGCACAATCGTGACCACATGAGTTTCATCAATGGAAACAGATCTTGAAGCACCAAAATCTGAAACCTTTGTGGTGAAATTTTCATCTAAGAGTATATTGGCAGATTTCACATCTCTATGAAAGATTGGTGTTGAAGCAGCCGAATGGAGATAAGCAAGTGCACCTGAAGCCTCCAGGGCAATCCTGACTCGATCGTCCCATGTTAACAAGCATTTGGTACCCATATCATTGTGAAGAAGCTGATAAAGCGTGCCATTGGAGATGAATTCATACACAAGCAAAGGTACCTCGGATTCAAGGCAGCAACCAAAAAGTTTTACTACATTCTGATGAATGATTTGAGACAGGAGGCAACCTCATTGACAAATTGATCAATCTCACTCTGCTGAATAATCTTGGACTTTTTTATGGCTACCACATGTTGATCATATAGGATCCCCTTGTAAACTGTTCCATGGCCCCCATGGCCAAGGATTCGCATTGAGTCAAAATTGTTAGTCGCATTCTCTAGCTCTTCCAAGGAAAATATTTTTGTGTTGTATGCAACACTTTCGTTAGTTGAGATCAGTTGCTCCAAGAGTATGCCTTTGTTTTTTCGGAAGTGTGCCCTTCGAATTTTCTTTCGAATGCCTCTCTTCCACTTCCGAATTAATATGGTTGCTACTAATGTTAGAAGTATAAGCCCAATGCCACAGCCAAGTCCAATACCAGCTCCTGCATAAGTAAGCACATACATTAGTTCGAGTTACATTCTTGTCCTTTTCGTAACAGACAGAATAGGCAAAGCATGAGGTAAGTTCTGACGTACCTAAAAGAAGTCTATGTTGCCTCGTGGAAGTGCATTGCCTTTTTACGGGATCAAAACTTGTACTAAAGCTCCCTTCCGAGTTGGGCTTCAAACATTCATCAATATCTGCATGAGACGTCCACCTGAAATGTGAGCTTTACTCGACAATATATCATTTCGATGGTCCTATTTGCTTGCACTGAGCTAAACATGGGTTTTCACAGGAAGTTTTGTAGCAAATCAGCATAATTTGGCTGTATAAGGCTTTTTTAAAAAAATTTAGCATGCTGTAAAAATTAATAATCAGATGCATACAACCGAGATAGTAGAGTGGTTCTATACCATGACAACCCTTTTTGATGTAAGGATTTCCTTCATAGCCGACAGAGCACCTGCACCGGTAACCAATGTAAACATGTCCATGGGTGACAGTAATACACTCACTGTTAGCACTTATGCATGCATATGAAGTCAGTTTGTGTGCCATCTCGCAGGTTATATTGTTGATAGCCCACTTCAAAACACCATATTGCTCAGAAAAGTCAAAGTCTTCTAAATCATCAATGCGCAGCCGGGACCATCTGTCACCTGTGTAGTGTGTTGCAAGCAACGTTGTGTTGGCATGTTCAATGTGTGAGGGCATGTCGACAAACAAGAGTCCTTCATCTACTGAAATATTTGTCAGTTGATATTGTGTGGGTGGACTTCCAATGAGAGGTTGATTAGATGTGCAGTTCAGTTGAAACTTCTTATTTGCAGAACATCCTGGTTCAAGTCCAAAGGGAAAAGGAATACTTGTATTGCCACATGACCTAGAACAACTCAGCTTGTCTCGAGTGGGATCATACTCTGTTTCAAATAAGAAATATTAAGAAGCAAGACTATAACCGGATACAATAGCTTAGAATAATGAATAGGTGATCTAGGCTTTTCTACAATTAGACGATCTTGTAAGTAAAACATTTTTTAGACATTCTTCCTAGCAGGCTTACTACTACAGCTACCGAAAATTTTCATTTTATGTTATTTATATGGTAGGAAAATGATATACCTAAGCACAGAGTGAACCAGTCTAAGCCACGTTCATTTATATAGAGGTGTGGTAACACGTAGCATCTTTTTTTTTTGTATTGGATCTTATATAGAGATATACATAATGGAATTATAGCTAGTGCAACTCTATTTTGAAATATATGTATGTAATTGCAACATTTTGATGTGATGTTGTGTGAGATTTTGAGCTAGTTTACTCAAGAATATGCGCGTCACAAGAACATCTTCATATGACACGAGGTATGGTTTAGTGCTCAGGGCATTTTTTTCCGTGCTTTGACCTAAGTAATAGTTTTTACTTGATATCTTCCTGCTACTACGCATGTTCAAGGTTTTTTTTTTTGAAATGTAATGGAAGAAGCTCTGCCCTTTCATATTCAAACACGATTAAACTTGGTGGTGTTTAGGAGAGAGAAAATTAGAAAATCAAACTACAAATCTGCACATGTAATTTCATAGCGGCAAAGAAAATGCACATGTAATTTCATAGAGGCAAAGAAAGCAACGAGCTGTGCACCTACCTTGGTTGCACCCACCGAGAAGGTATGGATTTCCACCGTCAGAACTGTCGGGGCACGTACAAGAGTATCCTCTGTTTGGCACATCCACACATTTGTTACTGCCGCAGGCGTAGTGCGTCTGATCCAGCTGAGCCATTTGACAATTGGGTTGATCCGTGATTACAGCTGACAGACCGGACCAAGTAGTACCGATGGTGCTAGCGGTAATACAAGGGGAATGCTATGAAAGCCTTAATATTAGCAGTCGCGATGGGTGTTGCGTCTGTCCCTTCATTCTGGATGACGGTAAATCTGAATGCATCAACCCATCCTTTGATTATGATCATGCAGCAGCCCATACCAATGCAATCCTTGTCTGCAAAAGCCTTCTCTATAGTCGCCATGTCAGCACACACACTTGAACAATATCCCAGGACTTTGCCGGTATCAGAATCAAACAAGTATACCTCAATTCCACAACCCATGAGAACAAAAAGAGTAAAAATCAAAGTAAAAAAAATGAAGGATTCTTCCTGGGGCCTCCCACGACTTGTTGTAGGTGCCGGGTACACCTGGTTTGGTGGCGTTGTTGAAGGCGACGAAGGCTTCAACTTGTCCGCCGGTGTCTTGATCGACGATCTCGGTGGTGGTGTTACCCAAGAAGAGCTTGAGGGGTTTGGTGGTGTGGTTGCAGGTGAGCTCGAAGCCTGGACGGAAGCAGCCGAGCCCGACGCCGAAGCCCGAAGGGGTATGAGATGTTGGCGCTCCCGCATGATTTGGGGCAGTGCGCAAGGTCGGAGGCGGAGGGAGGCGCCCCTGTCAGCCACCCTTGCTAATCTCTCAACTTCTCTAGCTCTTGCTTCAAATGGAATGACTGGATTGGGATTTCACAAACACAGGATGAAACACAGGTGGTTTTAGTGTTGCCTGAACCTCCAGCTTTTCTGTTTTCTCTTGCTCCTTAAATAGCGAAAATACATGCAGAATTAAAGAAATTAGTGAAGGCCATTAAGACCTCCTCCATGCACACCATAACTCCTATGAAAACGCCATAACACCAGAACGTGGCCAGAGCTGTACAACAAAACTGAAAAATAAATGACAAGCTAGAGATAATAGTCCTAATGTAGAAAAATAAAGACTTAGGCACAGGATTAAATGATCATGCTAACAATTCTCTCCCTAATCCTGCTGCCGTGTGACGACCTCGACGATGCCCGCCTTCTTGCAAAGTTTATGAAACCTGATGCGCCCAAGTGGTTTCGTCAGAAGGTCTGCAACTTGTTCATCTGAAGAAGTGAACTCCACCTCAATCTTTCCTCCATCTATGCATTCTCTAATGAAATGATAGCGTGTATCGATATGTTTGCTTCAGTTGTGAAAAACCGGATTCTTGCACAGAGAGATCGCGGACTTGTTGTCCACCTTGAGCAAAGACTTCTTCACTTTTCCGCCTTGGACTTTAGCTAGCAGCCGCCCCAGCCAAATACCGAGGCATGCCGCAGTAGTGATGGCGATATATTCAGCTTCACATGAGGAGAGAGCTACCACCTTCTGTTTTTGTGATTGCCATGCGATGGGGCTTGAACCGAGGAAGAACAGGACCCCGGAGGTGCTTTGCCAATCATCAATATCCCTAGCCAGGTCGCTGTCACAGAAACCCAACAACGGTGCTTTGATCTCCCCTGATTTGACAAAGAGACAGCTATAATTCAACGTACCAGCAATGTAACGTAGAATGTGTTTGACAGCGGCGAGGAGATCATCGCACGGTGTCTCCATGAAGCGGTTGACATAGCCAACGGCGAATGCAATGTCCGGGTGTGTGTGCACTAAGTACCGCAGACTGCCTACGAGGTTGTGATGCAGAGTGACATCTACTGCCGGTCTGTCACTGTTCTTGCTCAGCTTCAGTCGCGCCTCCATAGGAACACAAGTTGAATTGCACTCTACCATGCCACCAATCTTCAAAATCTTTCGCGCGTATGCTGATTGGTTGATTGTAATGACATCCGCGCTTTGATGTACGTCAATGCCGAGGTAGTACCTGAGTAACTCCAGGTCACTCATGCAAAATAGGGAGTGCATCTCCCCCTTGAACTTCTGGTGCTCCTTTGTGCGTGCTCCAGTGATGATGAGGTCGTCGACGTAGACGCCAACAATGAGACGCGCGTCGTCCTTTTCGCGTGTGTACAATGCATGCTCCGTGGTGCTCCGCTTGAAACTGAGCTTGTGTAGGCTCGCGTCTAACTTCGCGTTCGAAGCTCAAGGGGCATGACGGAGGCCATAGAGCGCCTTGTTCAGGCGCATCACCTTGTGTGGATGATCGTTGTCAACGAAACCTGGCGGCTGTGACACGAACACTTCTTCCTCCAGCTCTTCGTTTAGGAAAGCTGATTTTACATCCATATGATGGACGGCCCACCCAGCGTGAGCAGCGACAGCGAGAAGCAGGCGTACCGACTCCATTCGGGCCACGGGGGCAAATACTTCATCAAAGTCAATGATGTAGCGCTGAACGTAGCCTTTTGCAACCAACCGTGCTTTGTGCTTGACGACGGTGCCGATCTCATCTTCACGCCAATGGGTCATTTGCCAGCGGGGAGGTCGACGAGGCTCCATGTATTGTTTTCCTCGATCAAGCTTAGTTCTTCCTGCATAGCCCGGCGCCAGTGTTCATCTTGTCTTGCTTCAGCTAGGGTGCTTGGCTCCTTTGCGGTGATTAAATGAAGCTCACTGGAGTCGAGCTCCACCGGCTTCAAGGTGGCAAAGATGCTGGCCATGCTCCTGTAGCGCCGTGGTGCCCCGTGATCGTCGTCGACGTCGGGTTCAGCAGTTGGGGGTGATACGAACTCAATGGCGGGTTTCGGAGTGCGTGGCGAAGCAAGGTCGTTGGGAGTCGCCGTCTCTGAGTGTTCCGGTGTTGCTGCCTGGCCTCCCAGTGTGTCGAGACCCGAATGTGCAAATTCGGTCTCTCTGTGTAAACTGCACTAGTCCAGGATCACGCTAGTGCACACAGTCAAACATAGATGTCATCACGTCATACACACGATAATAATAAAGGAAAACTCGAATATCGATAAAATATCAAAGGTACGACCTTATGGCCAAGCTTACAATATCTCTAGCCGGAAGGGCTTAACAAAATAGCAACGAAAATCCAAAATAAAACATAGCGGCCAATCGACAAGCCCACAAAGCTATCGAGTGGAGAAGCGGCCTAATCCGTGAAGTCGCCGTAGTACTCTCCTTCTGGAACCTCCTGCTGATAGTACTCCTCTCCCTCAACTGAGCAACATAGGCGTAAAGCCGTGAGTACATTGGTACTCAGCAAGTCGTTTGTAACAACGAATGCAATATAATATGCAAGGCTTACCAATGGAAGGCTGAAAGGTTAATTTGCATAAAAGGCATTTCAATGTATACATGATAAATAGATTGAAAGCGAAAGTTAAAGAAAACAATGATAATAAACAATCAAAGGAATAAGCAAGAACTACTTGTGAACATCAATTCACAAGCTACACCAATAGTGAACTACCTGTCCACTACCAACATATACCACCAAGTTGTAAATGAAAACACTACCCCTCGTGTGAAATCCCCGAGCAATGTCCATGACCGAGGACGCGGCTATTCGAATAGTTTTACACTCTGCAGAGGTAGCACAACTGTACCCACACGATGTGATTAGCCTCGATCTCAGGAAATCACAACAAGGCCTTTACAATGCTCTACCTCAACACAATCCCGCCCGCTAGGTTTCGATCACACCCCCCTTGCGCCACATGGAAATCAGCAACCATGTCCATCACAATGGCAGAATTGAGTTGAAATATTACAAATTATTCAGCCAGGTCCATCCCATAATAGACATGTGGTTTGCACGATTAAGCTCAGATCAATGGCGCACAAAGTTAAGTCCTTAACATTACCCGGACGAGGCTACCACATCCCCGAAGTGCAACTGCACCTCCCCCTTTACTGCACGATCACTCGCCCGAGTGCAAAACCAGTTTGTATAACCACGCCAACGTCACACCAATGACGTGGCACAAATTTTAATACACGTGGCACCAACCACAGTTCCATATGTCATTAAGTCAAATTAATAATTAACATGTGCTGATGAGATCAATCGTAAATATAAACCAACTAAGCAGTCTAATCGTACCAACCCATGCGACAAATAATCTAGCATCACTAATAAATTACCCATCCTATGGTGATAATGGCATCATGGTATTCCAAATTATCAAGGAGGAGTAATCTCAATTGGGACGATAGCTACCAGTGCAAAGGTTTGAATAAAAGATAGCAATGCGACGTAATTTAAAACAAAATAATTAAATATTAGATTGCAAAACTGGGTTCAACATCATCAAAGGACACGACTTGCCTTCGTTATGCTCAGCGGGGTACTCCTGGTCTTCGGGCGCGAAACCTGCTCCTCCGGAATCCGAATCTAACGAGAGAGAAAACGATCGAAAATAAAGAAACACATAAAATGATAAGCAAATGAACTCCAAAATTCACAAAACCAGAACCAACAGCTAGAGCTCGATTTTAGATGAATTTAGAAAAAAGAACGGGGTCAATCGGAGCTAGGACGGAGGAGAACGGGCTCTCGGAAAATTAACCCAAAAATTAAATCGAGAAATTCAAAAAAGTTACTGTCCTGTGGACCCGGTCCACGAAATTCCGAGTCCACCGTGGACTCGGTCCACGAAAATGCTGCACGGGGTGGCGGTCGACGCGGGCGTGCGCTACCGACGTGGCGGCGAAGATATGCCGCCACGTGGGCACGTGACGTGGCGGTGGCGGGCGGACGTGCGTGCCACGTGGCACTGGGGCGGGTCACGGCGGCGTGGCGTGACGTGGCATGCCACGTGGGATGCCACGCCGGCTAGGGCTGGCGCGAAGCGCGCACGCGCGCGGCGCGCAGCGCGGGCGCGGATCCGGACGGTCGCGAGGATGGGGCTCGGCGACGGAAGGCTCGGCGACGACGCAGACGGCGAGAGGGCGCCTTCGGCGACGCGGACGGCGGCGCGGGCGCGAGGACGGGCGAGGAGCGGCGGCGGCGGAGTTTCGGGTGTCGGCACGCGAACCGAGGGATGAACGCGAATAAAAACACGCGAACCGAGACGATCGATTCGGAGATAGCTCGGGTGCGAAACGGGCGTGGTTTGAACGGTTAGGATGCGGCCACGTGGAGCGATCGGACGGCGGCCGAAGGTTAGGGTTAGGGTTAAGGTAGCGCGCGCGAGCGGGAACGGACGGCGGAGATCAAGCGCGGACGCGCGATCGGACGGCCGAGGGAAGAGGCGAGGCGTGGCGCTCGGGCGCAGCTGGTGCCGCCGCGTGTCGGCGCGGATGCGCGACGCGTGGCGGGCGGCGGGATCGGGCGGCGTGGAGTGCGGTTGCGCGGGAACGGGTACAGCGGCGGCGGGCACGTGGTCGGATGGCCGACGCGTGGAGGGAGGGTGGATCGGGCGGCGGGGATTTTTTCTTTTTCTTTTCTTTTTCCAGAAATTCAAATAAACTTCTAAAAGCTCTAGAAAATAGCAAATAAATCCCAAAATTTCACCAAAAATACCAGAAAATTCCTTGAAACCTGAATAACACAAATAAAATATTTCCAACTTATGTTAAGATTTATTTTATTCATATTAAATTATTTAAAACTTTAAAATTCATTTGAAGCTTGAATTAAATTCAGAAAATTCCAGAAAATTCATTTTTAAAATCCTGGCTTTAAAAATAGCAGAAAAACAGGATGTTACACAGTGCCATGCTGGATGACACTGAGGAGGAAGCGACCTCGTAGTGGATGGTGAATGAATCGCCCGAGGAGGCCGCAACGGACTCTACCGAAGCCGCCCAATCCCACTTCGCCACTTCATCGAACACGGCGTCGCGGGTGACACAAACACGATGGGATACCGGGTCGTAAGCACGATATGCCTTGGCTCCCGATTCATAGCCGAGGAACACCATGGCCTTGCTTCGGTCATCGAGTTTCTTCAAATGTGGTCTCACGTCCTTGATGTAAACAACGCACCCGAACGTCTTGAAATAATGCATGGTAGGCGTTCGACCGTGCCACGCCTCGTACGGGGTCTTGTCGCGAACGCTCTTTGTCGGTGAACGATTCAGGACGAAGACAACGGTGGACACCGCCTCACCCCAAAACTCCCTCGGCATGTCCTTCACCTTCATCATACAACGCACCATGGCCACAACCGTCTAGTTGCGGCGTTCGACCATGCCATTTTGCTGAGGGGAGTACGGCGTCGTGAGGTGCCACTGGACACCCGCCGCAGTCCGTGCGAAGAACATGCAACTTGAAGCATGTCTCGACCTCAACACCGGCTTTGAAGCGCTTGATGGTTGCAGGAGCATCACTTTTTGCCACCAACAGAAACAGCCACATGTAGCGGGTTAGATCATCGATCAACAACCGGAAGTACCTCTTGCCGCCATGGGTTGCCAGCGTGATGGGCCCACATATATCGCCGTGCACGAGATCGAGGTGCTCCGACGCATGGTACACCACCGTGGCGGAGAAGCGATGTTCGCCGCTGCCGATCGCAGCGGCCGTCATAAACGATTTATGCGCTCAAGCTCCGGTAGGCCTCGCACCATCCCGCGCCGAGCGAGCATGCAAAGCGAGTCGAAGTTGAGATGGCCAAAACACGCATGCCATATCCAGGCCTCCTCCATGCCCCTCGTCGTGAGGCAAATGGGTTGTGCAATGTCAATGTTGAGCACATAGAAACATCCAGTGCTCTGTCGAACCCAACACAGCAGCCGACGTTGGGGGTCGCGTAGTGTGAGGACACCGTTCTCGATCTCCGTCTTGCAGCGAGATTCGTCCAGCTGGCCGAGGCTGACGATGTTGCTGCAGAGGCGTGGGATGTAGTAGACATCGGTGAGCGCACAGTGATCACCGTTCTTGTAGGCGAAGAGCACAGTGCCACACCCCTCGATGAGGACTTGCGAGGTGTCGCCGAACTTGACGAAGCCACGCACGCTGGTGTCGAGTTCAGAGAATGCGTTTCGTGCGCCAGTCATATGATTCGATGCACTGGTGTCCAGAATCCATTCTGGATTGACTGGTTCCCCCTCGTCGCAGAGAGTGATAAGGGCGCGCTCCTCATTTAAAACGAGTTCGGCGCCTTTGGGCTCGAAGTCGACGGTGAGGGAGAGATCGCAGACCTGGGCCATTAACAATGTAGGCTCGTCTTTGCCCTAGGCCTGCTGTGGTTCGGCTTGGAGAAGATTCACCTGGGCCAACTTCTCACGATCCCGCTTCGCCTTTTGACACTCCTTGGCCCAGTGGACCAGTTTGTCGCAATAACGGCATTTGTCCTTGGAGATGTCGTGGCCCGCGGCCTGGGATGGCCCAGACTTTGGTTCCCCGCCTCCCCCGTCACGCCTGCAGCTGCGCCAGCCGTCCTGGCATGAGTGCGACGTGTTCCCGTTGTTGGCAGCGGCGCGAGAGGCGGACTCGTCGGTCTTCTTGGTGTTGCACGACGACCATTCCTTCTCCGTGAGTAGAACTTGGTCTCCTTCCTCATCGTCTGACTCTCCACGGTCCTCAACAGTGTGGAGCTAGCCGGTGAGATCCTCGATGGACAGAGTGCTGAGGTCAACCAAGGTTTCAATTGACATGGCGATTTGGCGAAATCTGCGGGGAACAACATGCAATAGCTTGCGGACCACCTTCTCCTCCGACAACTCCTCCCCAAGGAGGCGAAGGTCACTGATGACACCCTGGATCCGAAGACTGAAGTCCTCCATGTGCTCGCCATTTTTGAATCGCATCGACTCAAATGTGTGGCGTAGCTTTTGCACCTTGGATTCACACACTCGATCCGCCCCAACCCTCATCGCCTTGAGGGTGTCCCAGGCTTCTTTGGCGTTGTCCTTCTCGGCGAGCGGCCAGAGCATTTTCGGTGGCACCGCGCGCAGGATCGCCGAAAGGGCCTGGCGATCTTCCTTGTACGGCACATCACCGGTGTCAACAGCATCCCACAGGCCTTGAGCCTACAGGTTGACTCGCATCAACACCGCCCAGTCGGAGTAATTTGAGCGTGTGAGCGTGGGGTAGGAGATGGAGCCAGCACCCTCCTTGACGACCCACTGGACAACAAGTTCACGCATGCCGCCATTGCGTCGACGCGGGCGGCGCGTCGGTGGGGACGGGGAGCATCCACGGCCGCATCGCTGCGGAGTACGGGAGTAGTCTCCGGCAAGGGAGGACTTAGTTTTTCTGGTTCTTCTGATTTTCGTCCTTGATTTGCCTCGGTTCGTGATATTCACCGTTCTGAGGGTAGATCTCGTTTCCCCCATCGAGGTAGCTACCCGCAGCGAGATCAGCATGTTGCTGGTGCTCCGACTCGCTCTTCCATAACAGTCAAGCCCAACAACAGCTTCAGGTCTACTCATAGACCTTCTGGCTTTCTGAGCGACGGAGAGCGTAGGGTAGTTAGTGGTCAGTCGTGTGTGACTACTTCTTCTACTCGACGTGTGACTCAGTATTGGGTGTCGAAATCGCTTTTGATTTATCCCAGTAGTGAGCCTTCACTCTCTACTTAACTCAAGTTCGCCGGGCAAGGAAGGGAGAGGTTTGGCTTGTTGACTCTGGCTTTTCTCGACACATGACCAGAGACTCCCATTGGTTCTCTTCCTTAGCCCGAGCTCTAGGTGATGAGACGATCACCTTCGGAGATGCCTCATCTGGACGGGTCATCGCTAAAGGTACTGTGCGCGTTAATGATTCATTTATTTTAAAAGATGTTGCCTTAGTGAGTAAGCTGCAGTACAATTTGCTTTTAGTTTCCCAGTTTACCGATGACGGTTTTGAGGTAAGCTTTAAGAAAAATAATTGCAAAATTCTTGTTTCTTCGGGGAGTCTAGTTTGCGGGATTTCTAGATATGGGAGGATTTTTCATGTAGATTTTGTTGAGTCTTCTGGTGATCCTCTCTGGTGTTTAGTTGCTTCTGAGTCCCGTGACCTCACGTTCTGGCATAGGAGACTTGGTCATATCAGATTTGACCATTTAACCTGAGTTAGCGGCCACGATCTCATTCGTGGTCTACCTAAACTCAAGATGGTCAAAGATCTAGTTTGCGCTCCTTGCCGGCACAGTAAGATGGTTTCCACTTCTCATCCTCCGGTCACAGTGACTATGACCGATGCACCGGGACAGCTGCTCAACATGAACACAGTTGGACCAGCTAGAGTGCAGTCAGCAGGAGGGAAGTGGTATGTTCTTGTCGTGGTCGATGACTTCTCGAGATACTCTTGGGTATTTTTCTTAGCCTCGAAGGATGAGACATATACCCATTTTCAGGGTATTTTTAGTAGGCTTTCTGTGGAGCTCCTAGGTGCCTTACGAGCGATCCATAGTGACAATGACACGAAGTTCAATAATTCCTACTTTGAGAGATTTTGCGATGAGACAGGCGTAGAACACTAGTTCTCTTCTCCGTACATCCCTCAACAAAATGGCGTTGTGGAGAAAAAGAACCGTACCTTGGTCGAGATGGCTAGGACGATGCTTAATGAGTATTCTACACCTAGAAAGTTTTAGGCTAAGGCGATTGCCACCGCGTGCCATGTTTCAAATAGAGTTTTTCTGAGGACACACTTGCATCGCACCTCTTATGAGTTGAGATACGGGCGAAAGCCCAGTGTCTCTCATTTTCGTGTGTTTGGGTGCTAGTATTTTATTCTGAAGTCTGGGACCTAGATAAGTTCGAGTTACGTTCTTCTGATGGAATTTTTCTGGGTTACTCGACTACTTCACGGGCGTATAGGGTCTAGAACTGCGAGTCTAGCAAAATGGTAGAGACCTGCGAGGTGACCTTCGATGAGGCCAGTCTAGAGACTAGGCCCGATATCTCAGGTTCAGTAGAGCAGTCTAAGCCCATCTTTGTGGATGATGAGGAGGATGAAGATGAGGGTTGTTTACCCAATCCAGTTTCTCCTCCCATTGAGGTGCCTGCTTCTTCCACCGCACCTCAAGGAGATCAGCCCTTACCTTCTGGCTTATCTCTTTTCTGCTTACACTCTGCCTTTGTTGCCACTTTCGAACCCAAGGATATTTGTCGTGCACTATCTGATGAGTCTTGGGTCAATGCCATGCATGAGGAGTTAGAAAACTTTGAGAGGAACAAGGTTTGGTCGCTTGTCGAGCCCCCATAAGGTCATAATGTCATAGGTACCAAGTGGGTGTTCAAAAACAAGCAGAGTGAGGATGGGATAGCCATTCGAGGGTTTCTCCTTGGTTGAGGGTTTAGATTTTGAGGAGACCTTTGCCCCTGTAGCTAGGCTAGAGGCTATTAGAATCTTACTTTCACAGCGTCTAAGGGCTTCAAGCTTTACCAAATGGATGTCAAGAGTGCATTCCTCAATGGGTATATTGAGGAAGAGGTCTATGTTAGACAGCCTCCAGGTTTCGAGAACCCCAAATATCCAAACTATATCTACAAGATTTCAAAAGCCATGTATGGACTTAAGCAAGCCCTTAGAGCTTGGTATGAGAGGCTTAAGTCATATCTGTTGAATCATAGGTTTGAGATGGGTAAGGTAGACAAGACCTTATTCATTCGTAGGCATGGCAATGACCTTCTACTCGCCCAGATTTATGTGGATGACATCATCTTTGATGGCTCCTCTCATGCTCTTGTTTCCCAATTCTCTGATGTCATGAGCACAGAGTTTGAGATGAGCATGATGGGCGAGTTGAGCTTCTTTCTTGGATTCCAGATCAAGCAGTCTCGAGAGGGTACCTTCTTGCATCAGGACAAGTACACTCGAGACCTCCTGAAGCGCTTTGACATGAGTGATGGCAAGCCGGTGTTAACTCCGATGGCATCATCAGTTTTACTCAATCCAGATGAGGATAGCGAGCCAGTTGATCAAAAAGAGTACAGAAGCATGATTGGCTCTCTCTTGTACCTCACTGCCTCGAGACCAGACATACACTTCTCTGTGTGTCTATGTGCTCGATTTCAGGCTTCTCCTCGTGTATCTCACCGCCAGGCGGTGAAACGCATCTTTCGGTACCTTCGAGCTACCATAGACTATGGTATTTGGTACTCTTCCTCGTCCTGTCTTTCCCTCAGACTTTGCTGGCTATAGGATAGATAGGAAAAGCACTTCTGGCACCTGCCAATTTGTTGGCACTTCTCTAGTTTCTTGGTCTTCTAGGAAGCAGTCCGGTGTTGCACAGTCCACCGTAGAGATCGAGTATGTTGCTGCCGCCAGTTGCTGCAGCCAGGTTCTTTGGATGGCTTCGACCCTGCGGGACTTTGGGTTAGTTATAGACAGTGTTCCACTCTTTTGCGATAACATTTCTGCTATTAACATTGCCAAGAACCCAGTGCAGCACTCTCGGACCAAGCACATTGATATCAGGTACCACTTCCTTAGAGACCATGTGGAGAAGAGTGACATAGTGCTCCAGTTTGTGGAGGGTGACCACCAGTTGGCTGATATCTTTACCAAGCCTTTGGATAGCTCTAGGTTTTCAGCCTTATGGACTGTTGTAAGGGGGAGCTTTGTGTCCTATGTTCTATCCTGTATACATGCTTCTGCCTCTCTTTGTTGCATTTGCTAAGGGTGCTTTTGGGTTAGTCCTTTCAGCATAAATTAGAGTGTTTCTCTCATCTAGTAGCTCAGTCTTTTTCTTCTCATCTTGTGACGCTAGGATGCTGCTTATTAGCTATCCCTCTTCTCACTAGGTTGAGTTCACTCACTTCTTATAGGTCTAGCGAGGGTTGGGCCACCCTTGGGCAGACAGGGAACGTGTTTACTCCCTAGTGTGTTAGAAGATCAGCTGATAGTCCTAGAGTCTCATAGGGTAGATGAGAGTCAGTCTGAGTCATAGTATCCTCTATATCGTGTCTATGCTTTAAGGACTGCCTTTCTGATTTCTTTGCTAGCTTCTCGTTTTATTGCATTGGTTCAGGGGGAGTTCATCTGGGAACTTCTAGATTTTAATTTTGACATAACTCAACTTGAACTAAAAGTGCATCTTATGTTGAGGGGGAGCTGAATTTTCTTACATTTCATTCTGCATTGTAATATAACTATATGGAGTCTTAATTATTATGCTTTTATGACTTGTTTACAATGCTTTACAACTTACCATGATCTTTGCTTAATTGCTAGATTTATCATGACTTTATATGTGTAGTCTAGTCATTGCCATGTAAGTTGAATAAAAATTGCACAACTTGAATTAATTCTTGTCATGGTAGCCTTGAGACTAGTCTGCCTTTAGTTATCCTTTTATGATTCATGCCATGTCAAATAGGTTGAGTTGAGTCTTGAATCTTTATTTAGCTTTAGATTGAGCTATGCTAGTTCCTTTATGAAGCATGGATTATCTTTAACTTCTTGGTCTAAAACTACATTTAGCAAAAATAAAATGATCTCTTTTGTGCGAAAAAACTGATCTCACCAACTCTTTCTCATGAGACTGCTTGCCATTGCACTAGGCATGAACTCAGGGGGAGTTTTAGTTGACCAAGATCACCTTCTTAAGCTTCTCGCTTGAAGTGGTCGCATAAGGGTTGAGATCTAGCACAAGGCTGAGAAAATAAATATGTGAAAATGGTTGAAGCTTAGGAGGCAGTTGTGGATGGCTCCTAGTCCATGACTTGCTTTGCTAAGATAAAGCAAAAAATAATTTTCAGAAAAAGTCAATTGTGCTAAATTTGCTTGTTTACAAATAGACCAAGTACTTGAACAAAAGTTTCATTCTTGAACTTGTGTCACTCTAAATTGATTCAATACTAGCTTCTTGGTTCCACTTAGATTATTTGACATGGCTTACATCATCCTTAGATACCTTTAGCTAGACTATATTCCTTGTTGTCTTGACATGCTAAGAAATTGGCCTAATTTTCAGATTATGACTTATTTGGTTTAGCTTTTTGTATACATGAATCGTCATGATCTTGATAGCATTCTTATGAGTTATGGCTTGGTGTAATACTTGAAAAATCAATTTGGATAATCTTCATGGTTCCGAATGCTTAAAATGAATAAAATACAGCCATTTCATTCTCTCTCGTGCATTTTGATGATTTTATTGCCAAAAGGGGGAGAATATTGGAGAACAAGCCAATTTCTAGGAGCTTTTGAGGAAAACTTACTGTTTCTGTTTTGCTCCTTCTGTCTACATGGTCTTGCATCTATTTGCTTCTCTTTTAGACTATGTATGACTTTCAACACAAACTCAACTTCATGTTTTTTCTGTGTTTGTCAATATACTCATCAAGGCAGAGATTGAGAGACCATGTGGAGGTAACCCCGGTTGTGTGATGAGTAATTGACACGTGTTCTGAGTAGTATGAGTTTGTCTCGGGCATTTTACTGATGCGGATATTTGATTTTAATATTTAGTGTGGTGCTATGTAATGTATTTTCTTATCGGTGATGGCTGTAGGACTTTGAGATGGAGTCATGGTGAGACACTGGGTGACCGGACTAGGCACAGACGGTGTTGAGGTCAGAGCGGTCGGGACGTGTCGAAGACGGCGAGGACTCGAAGTGGTTGCGAGGCTTGCGTGGCAAGAAAGGAGGAAGCTTCCTGGAAGGTGCAGGAGTGGCGTTTTGGTGAATACGCAGGGCTGCACAAAAGGAAGTGGATGTGTTTAGGGCTTAATGGATAAAGAGAGAAGTTGTTGTGACCTAATGGGTAAAGTAGGCTTGTAAACCTATTAGTAAAGGCTATAAATAGAGGTGCTCTCTAGTGGGAGAGATAGAAAGAAAGAGAGAAGGGTGTAAGTGTTAGGGTTTTCTCTAATGCTTGTGCTATATGAGTGTTAAAGTTTTCTCTCCATGTGTGGGCTTATGTTCTTGAGTGGGAGAGAGTGGTGGTAAAAGCTAGGGTTTCTATTTTTCTCTCCATATGTGTGTGTGGGTTTTGAGAGAGAGGAGTTAGGACTTTCTCTAGTGCTTGATCTCTATGGGTGTTGCGTTGCCCAGGATATAAGATTGATTTGAGATGGCTGAATAGGAACCATTTTGTAATTCCTCTATATAAATCATTCATCTCTCTTCCTCTATTCTCGTAGCTGTTCTTTCTTTATTATTCATTTATTTTTGTTGTGTGAAATGCTTGTTTGAGATGCTAGTCTTATTCTCTCTTGTCTGATTATGTTTGTTGTTTGGTTTTTGTTTATGGTGGAAATCTGTCTTAAGACCATTTGGTCGGCTAAATTTCATAAGCAAATTGTTTGATCCTTGTGTTCTTCTCTTTGTGGAGTTTAGGTTGGTCGAGTATTTGCTAAATCTTCATGCTCTGAACAGGGTATTTCCTCAAGGTAATTTGGCTAGTTCATACCCGAGAGCACTTTTCTATCTAGCATATTTTCCTTGTGTTCTCTCTGCTGCAATCTTCCTCTTTTTCTATTATTCTGAACTGGGAATTACCTCAAAACCCTTTGGCTAATTCTTTTCCGAAAGCAAAGATTTAAGAAGTTGAATTATCTCTGAAAATCTGCTGTTTTGCTGCTATTTTCTTGCTCATTTGACATAAGAAAGACAGCAGAAATACATCAATATACTTGCTGTTTTGTGGCTGCAGTTTTCAGCAACTTTGTGCTTCTTTTACTTTGTGCTATTCAGCTTTTACTTTGTGCTTTTCAGCTTTTACTTTAAGCTGCTTTTACTTTGTGCTTTTCAGCTTTTACTTTGTGCTTTTCAAGCTGCTTTGGACAGCAATTTATGTTACTGTTTTCTCTGCTCTATTCTCAGCCAGCAGTGCTATTTTGTAGTGCAGATTTCTGCAGTTCTTAGTGTTGTTTTAGGGTGCAGTTCACTGCTGTTTTTGACAAGATTTCATTGCTGTTTTCAGTTTGCTCTTGGCTGAAAAGTGAGTGAATACTTGGGGCGGAATTTTTAAAAGGCACCATTCACCCCCCCCCCCTCTGTTGCCATTTCCGATCCTTCATCTTTTGCTTCTTTTTTCTCCAAATTAACAAGCCACCCAGATGGAGACTCAATATGATGCACCAATCGTAGCATAGCCTACTTCGTGATAGGCTGAATACAAGGAATCTTTTGAGAAGAAAAACTTTTACACTAAAGGCAATGATTATAGTTGTGTGCTCCTATCAACATGAGGAGGGACTCTGTTCAATCTTTTTTTTTGTTGGCAGTGTGTTCAACTTAGCCTACTAGAGTGAGCTTAGGGTATGATTGAATGTAAAAAAATTTTGGTTGAGCTCAATACTTGCTTCCAAGCTCCTTATTTCACGGAGGTCATTGTGCTGGCCAGGTTGGGGGGTGCCAGGCCCCCCTCTCTCTGCCACTGGTTGCCCTAGATATGGTTAGTAATGAAATTTATTTTTCGTTGCATCAAAATTTAGATCTAGCTAATTTTTTGTGATTGTTATATACAAACTTTGAAGATCTAACTAATTTAGATTTAGCTAGCCTCAATGTATGTGGTTTTTAATACTAATTAAGTTGTTATATATGTGGCATAATATAAGACCAAAGCTGGATGTATACTACAAACCATGTGAGTGAAGAGTACATTAATAGCGTGACTGCTTTTACGGGAGCTACCAAGGAGGATAAGTTGAATAAGCGGGAGGAATATATGTATTGTCCATGCACTGACTGTAACACCCTAGGACCCACATTACCCTAGAATGCCACTAAACCACTCTATAGCTACCAAAATTTTCAAGATAATTTAAACTGGCAACAATTTCTAGACATCACGAATTAAGTGGAAGCATAATCAACTAAGGGAAATAAAGATAACGATACTAGGTTCAATAATTAAAACAACCTCTAGCAGTTTAATGCAAAGAATAGTCCACAGGTTAAACATTATTAAATTAAAGTAAATATCCATGAATAGCTAGACAATTGGCTAAATTCCCTTCGACTTTATTACAACATAAATCGATGAACCAAGTGCATTATTGTGGTGCCGCTCTATCCATCCCATGAATGCTCAAGAATCACCTGTGGGGGAAAAACAAGGGTGAGATAAAATATCAGCAAGCAAACTGTTTAACATGCTATTCAGACTACAAACAAATATATACGACATCATTAAGGTAACCACATGTCCACAACCACAATGTGCGTCCACAATCATTAAACTTCCAAGATTTCCCACGAGTCAAGCCACATAAGCTTTTACACAACTGGCATATGAATGCAGTTACTCCATACACAATGTAATGCAAATGCATGCTATGATCCACTGCAACTTTACCCAACAAAGTAAAAGTGTGCATCGTACTACGGCAATTTACAATGCTGTACTAATACGGTCGCGGCTATAAGCGGCGACATCTACAATACAATGTCATGACATGTTATGAATGATATGATAATCATAAACCACAAGAATTCCAACCTCAAAGGGCATCAATATGATACTCATGAAATTAACATCAAGGAAACATCATCATATCCACCATGTATTTATTTTCATATTCCGCAATTGGCTCATTAAGCAAATTACCACAAAACTACCAAAACTCATCCAAAGCATAACAATTGATTAACATTTTTCTACCACATCCTTACTTAGAAAACTTGTAACCATGGCATATCATTTCAAATTACGAAAAACATGTATATTGCAAGTAGTAAGAATAACGGGTTAAACGGTAGCACATCCGCTACGTTTACTTGCCTCTACCAGCGAAGCGAATAAATCACGCGTGTTCAGGAGCAAAACCACCTGTCCAAAAAGTACCTCTCAGCACAATAGCACGGCAATGCAAAACATGACTCACGAAGTAAAGATATCGCAAAACCCCAAAACCCCGCAACATCCCTCTCCGCTTAACGTTCTACATTCTTCCCACTTCAGTAGCGCTGCTTAATTTTTTGTATCTTTAAGATTATAAAACCTTTTATAGAGAGAGATATATTTATGGATTCTTCACTTAAATACCTTCATTTTTATGTAGATCACATATTTTTATTTTGCTCCTAGCAAGGTGTAACTTAATGCACAAAATAGAGGACGTTCTCTGTTCTGACAATCTGGGCAGCCAGATTCTAACGCATCCCAACCACAGTGTAAGGCTCTAACATTTATGATTTTTATGCAGTAGTTAGACTACTAAATTCTCTACATTTTTCTCAATTATGACCAAAAATATAAAAATCATTTACTACTGCTAAATCACACCTGAACAGCAGTCTGCTCCAGTCTGCACCCCTGACAGACAGCAAGGTTTCCGACCCTACTACGCCCAAATACCGAAGCCAAAAATTCTGAAAAAAAATACAGTAGATGGATCTCATTGTCCTCTACAATGTTTTTTTGGGCAGACTAGCAGAAAAAATCATTTCATAGGTCTAAACTGTGCAAACAGTCGTGCTGTGCGAATTGATCTACAGGCAGACAGTAGGATTCTCTAATCGGAGATTATAATTGCTGATCCCCAACAATTCTTAGGCTAAGAACCCTAATTACAGCAAAATTAGAGGGATTTGGGATGAGGAAGAGTTACCTAGGGGAACCCCTTGGGATCACTCCTCTTCTTCTTCTTCTTCTTCTTCCTTCGTTTCTTCTCCTTCCCTCTCTTCTTCCTCCTTCCTTCTCGCTTTCTCCTAGCACCAAGGGACAGAAATGGGGGGAGGAGAGGTGGTGCACAAGGGGGAGGAAGAGGGTGGCGGCTGGGGGTGGGAAAGAGGGAGGGGGTGCGGCCTCAAGGGTTAAAGGGGGGCAACTAGGGTTAGGAAGAGGGGGGTACGGCCACCTCCTTGGGCCCCTTGGCTCAAGGTGGCAAGCCCACCCTCCCTAAATTATTTTTTATATTATATTATATTATATATTTTTTAATTTATTGCTAACTCACAATTTTATTTTCCCCTTCCCGTGCTTTACCAAAAAACCGGACGACTCCGCGTTTATTTTAAAAACCTACGCCGAATCGACGTTTAGAATATTACATTGACTGCGAGAATTTAAAGATGTTTAAGAATCGAGACTAAATTGAAGCGCACTTGATTTGGAGGAGTTTCAGAAAAGGGTATATGTGTTGAACCAGTCACAGCGAAGTCAATGATATGCCGTCGGATGACATCATCGGTGAAGTCAATTATATACCACCGGATGACATCACCGGTGAAGTCAATGATATGCTGCCGTATGATATCGATTGTGGTTTGGATTCGGATAGGCTGCACGATAACAATCTGGATCAGATGCTTCATGATGTAGAAGAGAACTATGATGAGAGAGAGTATGTTAAATTCTGAGGCTTGATGGAGGACTCGAAGAAACCTTTGTTCATGTGCTGTAGGTCAAAGTACATGAAGTTGTCAACTGTGCTTGAACTGTTGAAATTGAAGGCAAGCAACGGTTGGTCCGATAAGAGTTTCACGGCGCTGCTAGGTCTTTTAGCAGACATGCTTCCGGAGGGAAATGAGTTACCTAAAACCACGTATAAAGCCAAGAAGATTCTTTGTGCATTAGGAATAGAAGTAGAACGAATACATGCATGTCCGAATGACTGTATACTCTACCGTAAAGAGTATGCCAACATGCATGTATGTTTGGTGTGCAACGTATCCTGATACAAACATAACAATCAATCAGATGATGACGAGGGAACAGAGATGAACAGAGGACCTTCTGCAAAGGTGGCATGGTATCTTCCTATAATTCCCTGTTTGAAGCAATTTTTTGCAAATCCAAATGAGGCAAAACGTTGCGTTGGCACTCGGAGGAGCGCAAGAATGATGGAATACTGAGACACATTGCTGATTCCACCCAGTGGAGAAACATCGATAAGAGGTTTGCATATTTCGGTGTAGAACTGAGGAATATAAGGTCTGGATTGAGTATAGATGGAATAAATCCTTCCAGTAGCATGAGCAGCCGACATAGCACTTGGCCCGTAACTCTCTGCATCTATAACCTTCCTCCTTGGTTGTGGATGAAGTGAATGTGTATTTTGCTGTCGATACTTATCTAAGGGCCAAACCAACTTGGGAATGATATTGATATATACCTAGCACCATTGATGGAAGATCTAAAAGTACTGTGGAACGAACAGGTACAGGTATGGGATGTATACAAATGAGAGAACTTCACTTTACGCTCCTTATTATTTTACACCATAAATAATTATTCTGCCCTTACTAACCTGTCGGACCAGAGTACAAAAGGTGCTCAAGCTTATACTTACTGCTTAGATGGTACCGAGAGTGTGTGGCTGAAACATTCACGTAAAATCGTGTACATGCGTCACCGCTGGTTCCTTCAGAGGGCTCACCCATACCGCAAGACGAAGAAACAATTTGACGGAGAGAAAAAGGACAGTTCAGCTCCATGGCATTTAAGCGAAAAAGAGGTTTATGAAGAAACTTATTTTGATGCAAGATTTGAAGTTAAATGACATGAAGTTTCATGATTGTCATGTGCTGATGACACAAATGCTCTCTATTGCAATTAGAAATATTTTGCCGATCAAAGTCCGAGAGACAATCATAAGGCTATGTTATTTCTTTAACACAATTGCTCAGAAAGTCATCGATCCCGAAGGACTAAATGCTTTGCACGACGAGGTGATGATGACTCTATGTCATCTTGAGATGTATTTTTCTCCTTCGTTTTTCGATATCATGGTCCATCTCATTGTTCACGTTGTGTGGGAGATAAAAATATACGGGCCAAGCGAAGAGGACATTGAGTTTTGTGTTGATTATATGGCTCAGATTCAACCGATAGATGTACCTCAATCTCGTCATGAGGGGAGGCTCAAGGGTATCGAAACTATCGGAAAGGAAGCAATCACTCCAGATATGGACGCGTATGTGCAAGCCCATTTCATGGTCTTGCAACACATGACTGAAGTGGCCCCTTATGTCGACCAGCACAAGGATGTGCTTCGGCAATAGAATCCGGAGCGGTCGGATGTTTGGATCGTGAGACAACACAACAGTCGGTTCAACCAATAGTTGAAGGAGCAAATTGCTAGGAGGTCGTCAAGTGAGATACTGACATGGTTGGTAAAAGGGCCAATATTTACAGTTGTGATATCACAAAGATATGAAATAAATAGGTACACATTCTATACACAGGCTCAGAATGTAAAGAGCACTAACCAGAACAGCGGTGTCCGCATAGATGCGTTCTGTACCGATAGGTTGAGAAACTCATACTATGGGTTCATAGAAGAGATTTAGGAGCTCAACTACGTGATTTTCAAGATCCCTTTATTTCATTGTCGTTGGGTGTATCTTTCATAGGTGAAGATTGACAAGTATGGTGTCATTACTGTAGACCTCCAACGTGTCAGATACAAAGACGAACCATTCGTACTCGCTAACCAAGTTGTTCAAGTTTTTTATGTAACTGACCTGGCAAATAAGAAGCGTCATGTAGTTCTTTATGGAAAAAGGAGAATTGTCGAACTAGAGAATGTAGTGGACGAGAACGAATGCAATCAATTTGATGAGTTACCACCTTTTAGAAATGGCATAAGGGTCGACGACGAACAACATGACGAAACTAGTTACATATGTATTGATCATCATGAAAGGCATGAAAGGCTAATTTTCATAGGAAACAAGCAAGTGAAATGAGAATGTGCGATATATATGTGGACATTTGCATTTATGTATATAACAATGCATGTATGTGATGTGTATATGTGAATTTGCATTTATGTATATAACAATGCATGTATATGATGTATTTGTGAATTTGCATTTATGTATATGTGAAAATATGTGATATATCGGTGAATTTTGAGAATAAGTCATACATATGTATCTCTATGTTCATTGGGCTGTTGTAAAAAAATACACTGGGCTGTTGTAAAGTAATACACTCTGCGAGGTCTTATTACAGTGCCTGTTGGTTGGTGTAGGTAATAACTAGGAAGGAAAGGCTTATTACAGACAGTTCTATTTTAGAACCGTCTGTGATAAAGATATCACAGACGGTTCTAAAATAGAACCGTCTGTAATAAGCCTTCTATAAATACCCGAAAGCTAGGGTTTTACGCGTACACTGCAGTTATAGGTATACCAACCAGCACTTGTCTTTGCTCTCGCGATTGAGCCCGTCGCCGCCGCCTTCCCGAGCCCGTCGCTGGTGCCTTCCCGAGCCCAACGCCTCCGTCCCGAGCTCGCTGTTGCCGTCCGCCGTCCCCGAGCCCGTCGTGTTGTCCCCCTTGCAAGGTGTCGTATATATATATATATGCTACCTCCATTGTGATACCCATGCAAAAGTTAGTATATATATGCTGAGATTCATGTATAAGTTAGTATATATATATGCATGCTGTGATTCGTATGCTATGACCCATTGTGATAGCCATGTATAAGTTAGTACATATATGCTGTGATTCATGTATAAGTTAGTATATATATATGCATGCTGTGATTCATATGTTGTGCCCATTGTGATACCCATGTATAAGTTAGTATATGTATGCTGTGATTCATAACCTGAAAATTGCAAAGACTGCACTGGCCTAGCTCTATGATGAAGGCATACAACTGAGTTTATATATATATAGATGTGATGGTAGATCGACCTTGAGTTTGTTAGTAGTTATTTGATCTGATCATTAACTGAGATGTGTATTTGATTCTAATTGAGTTATATACATACAAATATACACTGTTTAATCTTGATTCAGTTTAAGTTGAAATCAGTAGATTGATTACAAGGAGGTCACATACTAGTTATCGTATTTCGTTTATGGTCCGATTGCTTACTTTAATAGCTAAGTTTGAAAATAAAGCTCAAGGTCTAATCTACAACTACTATATATATATATATATATATATATATATATATATATATATATATATATATATATATATATAATTTCTTGTGCAACTAGCCTTCTGAGAGCAATAATTAAAATCAAATTTCATATTCATATATGTACTTTTCATATTCATATACTTGGTTTATTAGAACTCTTGATAATTCTTGCTTTGTTTTTTAAATTTATGAATATATGTTACTTATGAATATATATATGTATGAATTTATGTTAAATCTTGCTTTTCATATATGAGAAGGCCAACATGTCATCCGCGTATTCTTCAACATCATTGCCGGATGCGTCGGCTCCAAAATCAAAATACCAAGGAAGAGGACTATCAAAAAAACCGGAGGGCCGATTTATCAACACAGAGGTCGATGGATCTGGGACCCCTCTCCTTCCTCACCGAGCAGCTGCCGCATTTTGAAGAACGATTAGAATAGTTGCACAAGAACGAATTGAGATCACATTCGATTCGTGGAAGACTGTGAGAGAGTCTCATAAACATGAGCTGCTGACAGAGATTTTTGCATCGTTAGAGATTCCAGAAGAACATCACGACTCCGTGCAACGACATGCCTTGCTAGTGGCATGCAAAGCATGGAAGAACTTAGAGAGCATGCTTGTCAAGCAGTTTGTGGAGAAGGATCTAACGCCCTTTCATAAGTACCCATTCCTGGAACCACAATGGAAAGAGTTTAAGGCGATTAAGATGACCGAAGATTTTAGAAGTGCAAGTGCGGCGCACAAGGCCCTCCAGGCAAAAAACACACACCCCCACAGACTCGGCACAGTTAGGTATGCGGGTAAAATCCTAAAGTGGAGGCAGGAGGATGAATATGCAATCCTACAGGACACCGCCCCGCCATTTGCCACGATCCCGAATGAGCGTGCTCGAAATTAGATTAGAGCGAGGTCATCTACCACGTCGTCAGGGGACATCTCCTTCTGGAACTCTACAGATCAGGAAGTGTCCCACCGCCTGGTAAGATATCGAACTACGTAACTTGTAATTACTCCACAATTTCATAGGAATTATGTTAAATGACATATCAGGCTCTTGCATAATGCACTGAGTGTACAATCTTCTCAGGGATCATTCCAGTGAACTAGAGAGAAAGAGATACTCTCTGCGGCACTGGAAAACAAGGAGCACCCGGGTCATAGGCTTAATGTTCCTTGGAAACATGGTTTCTCAGATAACTCCAAATTGTATCGGAGTAAGAAGAGAAAAAAAATCCGAGTGTGAGGCACGGCTACGAGAGGAGATCAAGGCATCTCTTACAGAGGAGCTTGCTGATTACGTTAGAGATGAGATGCGAAGATTTACAAAAAATCAGCAGGTCGCCGCCGCGGCTCCTTTGCTAGCCAGCCCCCCAACCATCGGAGTAGCTACGCGTCCAATCATACGATGGAAAGTGAGGCCAGATTTCTTATGGACGACATCCTGGTAATAATTATTATCTTTGGAATGCTCGATCCGTTGATAGGCCTATTGGAGTAGCTAATTTTGTATTATTATGTAGGAGACTACAAAGTGCAAGCTCTAAGTGAGATATGCCTTCGTTGCCTTGTGCGCTACTTAGGGCCAGGCATATCCGTCTGGTTCCGGGGCCTTGGTGCACGGTGCACCTTTAGAGCCAGGCTTCGGAAAAGTGAAGGTGGATGGTGTGCATGCCAATTTCGAGGTCGTCCCGTTATCGAAGGCCCCCAACGACGAGCTCATGACTTTAGGGTAAGCCATTAAAACCTTCATCCAGTGACCCAAAAGCGACATCTGTATAGAGGCTTCTTCACCGGTGGTAGGTCCACAAGGGAAATCCGAACTAGAGCTACATGCACTGGTGCCATCTCCACAAAGCCTATCTCCATCACCGCTACCTGCACCGGTGTTTAGTCCACGGGAGCTATTCCCGGTGCAGCAACTTCCACCGGTGTTACCTTTACAGTCGACCTACAGCCAAGGCAACAAGGGTAGCAGGGGCAAATTAAAGAAGACCGATGATGATATCCCGTACCTACTATTGGCCCGTAAATTCATGCTAGGTGAGCCGCTGATCATCTCGGAAGAGCGTCTCCTACTCCTAGGACTTAGTTGCTAGAGATTACACACTTGGTATATAGAATATGCCAATAAGCCATAGGAAGAACGGCGCTCAGGTATCATGTCAAATTCAGGCTAGATCATTTACAGCACAACATTTAGGATTGTGTTTTCGTGGTGATCTTTGAAGATTTATTCCATCTTTACACGCTCAACGCTCTCGACGCCTCACTCATTCGATGTTGGACACTGTAAATATGTACAATCACAGTTTCCGTTCATGTCATACTGATAAATGTCATATATAATTTGTTGCTTTTCTGTGGACATATATAGATTCATGCTAACTAAAGTTAGATCATCCAAATCATCGGTTGGTTTCATGGACCCACACTTGGTCGCCATGCATACCATCACCGAGGATGTATCCTTCATCGAGAGGTAAATTACAGCAGCATTACTGGCTCACCGCGATAAGGAATATGTACTTATGCCCTACAATCAGGGGTTCCACTAGATTTTGATAGTAATTATACAAAAATAGAACAAGCCAATATACCTTGATTCCCTAAGTAAGAATAAAACCGACTACACAGTTATCAGCCAATTAATCGATAGGTAAGTATATTTTTTCATATATAACTATATTGTACTCATTCTTTCCTTCCGAATGACTAAGGCTAACTTTTTAGAATCACGTAGGTCGTTCGCCCTGTATGTTGAAAAGGCAGGTCTCTCGATGCAAGGGGCCAACCGCCTGAAACATGTTAAAAAATTTTCGGTATTCACTAGTACACATTAATTAATTCTATGCAACAGTTGGTAGTAATGCCTCTTGAATTAACACATTCTATTTTTTCGCAATGCCATCAGCAGCCGCAGGGCAACACATGTGGATTCTACGTTTGCCACCATATGAGACTACTCCTTGATTCCTCGAAGATCATCAATTCAAAGGTTTGTCAATCTTCCCATAATTATTTCATACTTATCAGGTTATATATATACACAATATTGATATTCATATCGACAGACTGCGTCCGTCCTGACAACTGCATTGCAACAGGTCGACCTTGCACAAATTCGAGGAGAGTGCGCGTACTTTTTTGTGGCGAAGTCATAAACCTAGAAGGACAATTCCACAACAAAGAATGATTTTTTATTGCTCTATCACTCCGAAATCGAGGTCTCGTGAAAGGAACAATCTATAATCAATGACTTGTCGGGCTGTACAAGCAATACTTGGATGGCCATGCTTGTGCACAACCATCCAAGTAATGGTTTGTAACTAAAAACCGTCTGTGATATTTATAAATCATAGACGGTTTGTAATTAAAAACCGTCTGTGATTATCAGCTTTCACAGACGGTTTTTAGTTAAAAATTGTCTGTGATATTTATACCACAAACGGTTCAAAAGCCGTCTGTAATGACCTCGTATTATCACTAACCCATAAATTCAGACAGCCCAGAAAACCGTCTGTTATGATATTTTTGAACCATCTGTGATAATGATTTCTGCAGTAGTGTTCGTAGCATGCACTCATCATGATGTAACGTGTCTAGTGCCTTGGCCAAGTGGCAATGATTTTTGTGTACACTTAGCGCGAAGAGAAGGAACGCACGAGGAACATCCAGATTCCCCAATCCTTAATTCATCTACTCCCCTAATCACCTCTCTCCGGCCAGCCAAAGAGCTCTACCCAGCATGCAGCCATGCTTCAACACTTTGCATGCAGCTACTTCTCATTCACGCTAGCAATCAATGAGACAAAAAGAAACCACGAGAATCCCTTAGCAATAACAAAATCAGAGATGAAAAAACCTGATTGCCCAATTTACCAAGCCAATACACGTACCATTCTATCTAGGGGCGGATCTACAGTAATTCAAGGGTATTCAACTAAATACCCAAATCTTTTGACCAAAAAACCAATATATACAAGGTATAATACATATATATATACATAGTTGGGCTGAAATCACTATTTTCAGATTATTTCAGCCCAAATAGTGGATAGCCCATCCCCTCACGACATAGCCCATTAGACATTTCCGCGTCACTCCCGGCGGCCTGGCCTGGTTGTTCTCTCATCCTCTCCCTTTGGCCTTCGCCATTCGCCCTGAGCCTTAGACGCCCCCGGTCCTCTCATCCTCTCTCTTTGGCCTTCGCTATTCGCCCCAAGCCCCAGACAGCAGACGCCCCTAGTCCAGACTCCACACCAACAGTTCTCCTCCAGTCTTCTCCTTTGGCGGTCCGGCCCTCCGCCCTCCCTTCTTTAGTTCTTGCTCAATCCTCATTCCTCAATTGGCCGCAGCGCCATCAGCCTCCACCGGGCGTAGGTCCGCCCTTTTTCTAGATCTGCGCCATACAACTCGCTGGCCGCCGCGGCGCCGCCTACATCTACTCTCTGCCAGTCTGCCCTTTTCCTTCCAGATCTGCGCCATCAGCTCGTCGGCCACTGTGGCGTCGCCTGCATCTACTCTCTACAGCTGCCAGTCCACCCTTTCTAGATTTGTCCATCTGCCGTTAGCTTGTCGGCCGCCGCAGCGCTGCCTGCATCTACCCTCCGTCGGTCCGCCCGCAACTCCGACAGCGATGCCGTCTGCATCCACCCCGAGTCCCAACCACATCTTCAGACTTCAGTTGTTCACTGACTCCCCGAAGCCCCGACTGCTTCGTCTTTCTCCAACCCCGGCTCCGGCTATCTCTGCTAGTCTGCTTCGGTACCTTTCTCTCAATTCACATTTCACACTAGTTAACACAATTATTGTTGTTATTTGTTAATTGTTATCATCATATCATGGTTGTTTGCTTAAATTCCTAAAAAATATGTGATACTGATACATCATTACATCTGGGTATCCAGTATCATCGTCAATTTAGTATTGGATTAAGTTACATATTTAGTTTGAATTGAAGTCTGAAATTAGCATGCTTTCTTTACTCAATAATTTATGATCTCTGTGTATATAATGTATGTTTCACTTATACTACATCTCATGCATGCATGACATTGAGTATATAATTTTTATTTTGTCTTGAGATCTTCCTACTCTTTTAATATGTGATCAAAACCTGATGTTCATGGATTTCTTGGTCTCCATGTGTGTAACAAATCAAGTTTTTCTTTTAAAAAATAATAAAAATAAATAAAATAATAATTAATTTAGTTTAAAATAAAAATCAAAGTTATTTGGTTTCTTAATTTTTTTTAAATTTTAGCTAACCTAATTTTTCGCTTTTTTTTAAAAAAAAGAGCATTTCTGTTAAAAAATACTTTATAAGAAAATATCTAAATTTTAGTTAGAAAATTTTTTATAAGTTTAAAATACTTTTAGAAATCTCTATGAATTTTTCTAAGATTTTAAGCTTTATTTGTAATTTATTGTATTATTTTAAAGCTAGAAAAAACATTTTTGAAAATTAAAATAAATATCAATTAATTCTAAAATTATTTTATTTAATCGTTTCAGGTTCCAAGGATTTTTTTAAAAATTTTCTTAAAATTGTTTTGAATTTTTTAAAATTTTTTATTTTTTTCTCTTTTCTCTCTCCTCCTATAGTTCTCCAATTTTGCTTCCAGTGAACGCTTCGTTTCCCAGACCACCATGGACGCGTTTCTTGAGCTTTCTTTAAACCTTCCAAACCTTTAATTTTCTCAACGATTTTTCAGGAAATCAATTGTATTCACTTTCTCTTGTCGTGACTCTTCCATTTCCCACCGTTTTCCCCTCATTTATGAGCAGTTTCACGAGAAATTAACCCATGCCATTCAAAAATATAGTTACTTGATCTCTCTCCTTGGAACTCCTTAGCCCCTATAAAAGGAAGCACCGTGAGCCCCTCCTCATCCTCACTCAACCCTAAAAATATCAAGTCCCGACTCCTCTTCTTTTGGCCACAATCAAAGTTTTACTTTTGTGTTCCAAGCATCGTTTCTCGGCTTATTGCGTCGCCTACAATAGAGCCCCACCACTTTTGACCACATCCCCAGCTTTGCTTCGACGCGTTCTACGTGGTGCTCCCCTCGCCTTCGTCGGAACTTCGCCGGAGCATCGTCGTCACCGTGGGCCAAATCAGGTCGTCGTTCTTCACGTTGCCACCGGCCGACCGTGCATGCCCAACCAAAACCAAGGTGAGCATCATATTTTCCACGTTCTACTCTTTGTTTCGTTGCAACTCTCGCATGTTAACTCCTCTCCGTTTGCTCGAAACGTCGATGTCAGCCTGTCGGCTGCCTAAAGGCTTCTCTACCACGTTCCGCTAGTCCGTTGGCCGAGTCATCTGTGCCGTTGAGTTCGTCTCGACACGTTCTACGCCATGCTTCTCTCTGTTTGTCCAAAAACATTCTATAAATTTTTGCCTTCGACGTCTAGCCGTGGCTGCAATTAGCACTTCGCATCCCTATTTGTTCGGGGATGCTTTGGATTCGCCTCACCGAGCACTAAGATATTGAGTTTTTCGTGTTTTGGTACCAACGTCGCTCAAACGACGATTGCGTCGCCTCCGGTGAGTTTTCAGCTTAGCTGATATTATTTTCTAGCTTCACCTCACCGCGTTCTAGGCCGTGCTCACCTTACTTCTTCATATTCTTTGCCCAAAAATTATTCTCATCTTCAACCCTATGTCGTTGTCACTGTCCGCGTCGTCACCGTGCTCCGTTTAACGTGCTGTCACTTCCTACTTGTGCCTCGGGTCCTTAGCAATCTATGTTGCTAGTTGGCTTCACCTCCCGGGTCTTTCCTCACCAACGCCACGGCGAAAACACCAAAAGCTAAAGGGCTATTCCTGATTTTTCTTTTTTCAGAATTTTCTGATCCGCCAATTTTCCAATCGCTCGTTCTCCTCCGTCCGAACTCGAAATCAAGTGATTCAAGTTTCTAAATTCATATAAATTCATAATCTACCTTTTAGTATATATTTTATAATTTTTGAATTTTTTGACCGGCCATTGGCTGAGTCTCCTTACCGCTAGAACACTATCGCCGCCGCCACTACGTGAGTTGCGCTACCGCTTCACCTCGCCGCCGACCACCTTTTAGCCACTTCCAGTAATATACATGAGCCCATAACAATCCCCTCGCTCTTCTCTCCGTATTCCACACCCCGTCGACCGCCGCTATGCCCCGCACTACCAGCGAGCCCACGGGTTTCGTGTGCTGCACCACCGTCCCTATCCATCGCCGTTTGGATGGTCCGAACGTCCCCTAGGACCAATCAGAATCCGAACTTCTCTAAACTTTTAGATGGTCCAAACTTCTCCGTGCATCATCCCTGTCCGATTCCCATCTAATGGCCTCTTGCATGGATACGGATACGTCAACACGACACGACACCGACACAGGAATTCGTCGTTTTCCTAAAAATACCGATACGGCGACACGGCTATATATATTAAAATAATAAATAAATTACATATATATGTATTATTTTTTATGTTTCCTTATGCTTGTCAAACTGAAATTAAGTAAACTTGTAATTTTTAAAGTGTATACTAGGAGAATATGTACCTCATCAGTCATCAATTATTTTGTTAATCATGACGATAATTGTTGATGTGAATACCATTTGTAGAAATAAGAATTCCATTAACCTGGGAAAAAGGTAACATGTATATTTGATTCTTGAACAATCAAAGCAATAGACTAATAGAGCAACAACAATTGATAATTGATAATGAAAAGCAATAAATAATAATAAGTAGCCAAGTTCAAACATATAGACTTAAATGTAGAGTTCAACCAAAAGCAAGTGGGCACTATTAGCAGTTTAGCACTTCAATTGTTCATTGTTCATAATCATTATCATGATTGTTCATTAACACTCCAATATTCATCACACACATATCAATATATCAATATATCATCAACAGGTTTCCATTGTTCATTGTTCATTAACACTCCAATATTCATCACACACATATCATCACACACCTTTTCACAAGTCACAGCTAACAATAGCTTGCTGTTTTTGTGATACAAGTGTTGCTGGATCATGGACAAGATCATGTATTTTACAAGTTTGAATAGTTTAATATCGGTTGATGGTTGCATACCTCGGCGATCAGCCGGCGGCGGGAGGAAGTCGGAGGCAGCGTGGCGCCGCGAAGTCGGGGAGGGAGGAGATGCCGGGAGGGAGGAGATGCGGGTGGCGGCGAGGCGGCAAGATTTGGGGAGGCGCGAGTTGCGGGAGGAGGTTGGAGGAAGAGAGAGAGAGGAGGAGAGGCGGGGCGGCGGCGACGGAGAGACGCGGGCGGCGAGATGCGGCGGCGATGGGGCGGCGAGATCTGGGAGAGAGATGCCGAGAGGTGCCGAGGCAGGGAGAG
The DNA here is from genome assembly GCA_036346265.1 of Melocanna baccifera. Classification (NCBI taxonomy): domain Eukaryota; kingdom Viridiplantae; phylum Streptophyta; class Magnoliopsida; order Poales; family Poaceae; genus Melocanna; species Melocanna baccifera. The sequence goes on along the minus strand of CM070676.1, from coordinate 16,373,698 downwards.
CGGGAGACGCAGCGAGGCGGACGGCGGCAGGAGAGCGAGCTTTGGGGAAGAAGGCGGCGCACGAGAATGGATTGCGGGAGGACACACGGCTCGTGACAGGAAAAGTCGAGGACATAGCCTGGGCCGAGAACGGGGAAATTGGCCTGGGCCGTGTCCTCCTCAGCTTGGGCCGTGTCCGATTCGTGTATTTACCGTGTCGGACATGTATCGATAATTTTAAATTTTTAAATTTATTCAAAAATCAGTCAATACGTCACCGACACGTGTCCGAGCCGTGTCCGTGTCGTATCCGTGTCCGACACCGGGTCGGACATGGATACGCCGGTTTTGGCACGTGTCGGTGTTTCTCTTAACCACTTGGCAAGCTATGTCCGCACCCAACCCATGTGGCAGCCACATCAGTGCCACATGGCATGTCACGTCAGCACCTGACCGCTCTCAACCACTCTTTAGAGCTTTCGACCACAGCTTTTCGACCGCAGTTGCTTCCGACCGCTCACCATTTTGACAGTTGTCACTCTTCACTCTAAGCCTCCGACCACCTTTGCTTTCTCAGCAAGGAGTAGTCATAAGAGTACTCAGTATTCGAAGTCATAGCCGACTCCGAGTACCTTCGCTATCCACCATTGTCGCTTTTGACCACTGTCATTCATTGTCATCCCGACCACACACAGAACTTCTACTACCCTTTGTTCTTGACTACTATAGTAATCACTTTTACTACAGTGTTCTTCGACCACTGTACAGTTTTGACTGGATCTTCGTCTGAATCTTGACTTCACCTTTACCTGTATTTGGAGTCTTCGTCTTCAACTTTGACCTTCGCAACTTCAACTGATTCGACCATGCTTTTGACCACGGCTTCGATTACGCCTTCAATCAAGGTTTCGACCATACACAAATATTGTAGCTTCTGACCACTTTTCCTTCATGAAGAAAAGAATTTCAAGAATTCCTTTTATTCATTTCTTTAGAATTCAAACTACCAGAAGTCGTTCTCCTTCGCCCTAATTCCGATTCGACCCATTCAATTTCCTAAATTCGTCTATAGTCATATTCTATATTCCAGCATATATTTCATAATTTTTGGATTTTTTTTGAGTTTAGTTTGTTCTGGCTTTTCGTGTGTAGACTACGACTAATCCGAAGAGTATAACTTCAACGAATCTCAGCAAACTTCGAAGCAACGCAAGTTACACCTTTGATCATGTTACTCCCAGTAGTTTAAATTATTTATTTTGTTTTTAAAATTATTATGCATGCGTACTTTTATTCAAATCTAGTTTAAATTCGATTTAAATTCTAGTTATACCCAAATCCTTTGTGTAAGGCCAAATTTGATATTGAACTTCCTGTGCCTTGTCACCTTAGATGAAAATTTAGTTAGTACAATAGTATTGACTAGAAATTTTATAAAATTGCTTAGCCATGCTTAGAATGATTTAAGTGGGAATATTTGTTTCACTTCAGAACGATAATTTTTTAAAATGTATTCTTGACTTCGGTGAGTCAAGAAGATATATGAATATTTCAAAGTAAAATATAAAAACTTGGTTTGGACCTAGGCTAATGGTTAGGTGGTGGGTACTGGCATGCATTGTTGTTCGGTAACACAATGTTGATTGTCAAGCACAAGGGGTACGTGGTTTGAGCCTACGTTAAGTTAAGGACCGGTCTGTGAGCTACTGTTGTAAAGCCATATCGTACTACCACAAGACTGGTATGGGACAGTCCTAACTGACTAATTTGTGAGGTCCCAACTTTGGTCTCGCTATAGATTGAATGTGAGCGTAATGTAGGCCATGAGAAGTCTCACACAGCACAAGAGGAGGCTCCAACTTGTGGATTTAAGTTGTAGTGAAATCTTAGTGGCGGCGTGACCAAGTTAAAGATTTAGCATTGTAAAAGCCTTGCTATGATTTTCTCAGTCGCACGCCTATGGAAGCGTGTAATGGCCGACAATATGAGATAATCATATCTTGTGGGTAAAGCTATACAATCTCTGCAGAGTGTATAACCTATCCTGGATAGCCGTGCCCACGGTCATGGACAAGCCGAGTCAAGTTTTTCACGGATTAGACTTTGATTTTCAAAATGGTTTCTAAAAAGACTTATGTATGGATAGAATCTATAGGAGATTTTAAAAAGCAAATTGATGGATGAAATCCATGTGAGATCTTTTGAAAAAGATGGACCAGGTGGGATACCTATGAATAGGTTAGTGTTTGGTCGAAGCCTGCACTAACAATATTATTTTGTTAAATTACTCTTTCTATCTATTGTATCAAATTCAGCTTTTGAATCTAGTTATTGTATTTACTTTAATATTGCTTCTACGCACAAATAACATATTATATCTTCCATTGTCAATCCTTATGCATACATTAACTTTGTTAAACCTCCCCGGTGTAACTTGTGGAGTACTTTATGTACTCATGTTGTTTTATTCACTATTTTCAGAGAAAGACTTCATCAACTTCAGTGAGAATAACGACGAGCAGACCATGTCTTATAGTCATTCGCCTGTAGGCAGGCAGGATGGGCTGCTGCTTTATTGTTCTTTTTCCGCTGCTTATATTTAATTTTAGTTTATGAACTATTGATGTAAACTTTAGCCATCAGGCTCATATTTAGTTAATGAATAAACGTCATTGTGTATGATATGAATCTTTGTTATCCACTGTGTGCACTAGCTTGATCCTGGACTAGTGCGATTTACATAGAGGATCTAGGAGTTGTTGCTCCGGGGTCCGACAATGTGCCTCGATCTGACCCTTTGTGGATCATGTTGTTTATGAATGTTAGCATGAGCTTGGTTGGGTAGTTTGATTCCAGCCAAATAAAGCAGTTCAGGTCATGGGGTGATGATTTCAAAAAACACAAATATGCATGGCTATTCGATGTTTGGTTAAGTTAGGTTAGATTAGAGTCTTGATAGGCTAGGTTAGATGTTTGGTCCGTTTGGATATTTAACCATTGAAGGCAACTTAGGCAAGGCTATTGGATGTCGATGTGTTGCATTTTATTGGTTTTGGCAATTGCCATTTAGGGTGTCATCTAAACATATACATACATTAGTTTGAGTTTGAGATGAGTTTTAATTTGTCTTCTATTCTACGTGTAGCAAATCCTTGTAGATCTTTGAGCTTTACAAAATGAGAAGTCTGCAAATTTGAAATCTTTAATTTGAGCTTTGCAATTGCCATTTGAAAGCTTTACAAAATACTTTAATTTTCGCTATTGTGGACCTTTATGTTTTCTATTACACAATATTTTTGCAACTTCGAATACCCATCCTGAAATTACTGGATCCGCCCCTGGTTCTGTCGTAGCTCCGACATACATTAGCTATCTTTGATGTCCACACATCCTAACTCAAAAAACATGATCGTCTCCTCCAGCATTCTCGACTCTCTGGATCATGACTTCGCACCAAGTCATCTTCCGATTCCGAGTTATCCTACATATGTAAAGACTAAACCAACATTTTTTTCAGTACAAGATCTTCCCAATTTGACCGATATTAGCTCACACACACCACACCCCGAAAATAACATCAATAAATAATATTGTTAATTATTTATCTTTATTAAGATTCTAGACTTAGGTATATGGTCTAACAGATTCTTCCATAGAGGTTTCCAATTTTTCTCAAAAAATTACCAAACGTAGGGATGAATACCAAAGTTTCTCTTTGTTTGTTATCTTCCAAATATGATTGAGCTTGACCTTAACAGGTGTTGTTAGGTAAGCAATTTACTCGGGTATGTTTCCATACAAGAAATGGCATTTGCCTCCGAGAGATGGCTTCCACAGTTCTCCATTTTTTATACCCGTGTTGGCTAAACTACGTACCTAATTTGTCTGTCCTGCTTTGAAGATAAATTTGTAGACGTCCTATTGAACTTTATGACACAGATGAGCAAGGTGAGACTGATACGAACAAGGACACTGCATTCAATTCATACTAAGGAGATTTGAGGTGTGTATACTCTGTATATTAGAGCTGGAGAACTCTGGTTTCTTTTTATGCCATGTTAGTAGTTTTACAAAAAAGGCTTTTTGAATTTTTAAAATAGTGTAAGGGTCCTCGATTTTTATAAAAAGGTCCCTACCGTATCAGCAGTTTTATAAAAAGGCCTTTTGTTTTTCTGAAATTATGTATGGATCCTTAAATTTTTCAGAGAAACCCCTCTTTTGCTTAATAAAGCCCCGCGATTTATCCTTCAATTTTTCACCGAAAGGTTCAAGTTGCTTCAGGATTTAGCACTCTGTTAGTTTTCGTTCGTGAACTCTCATTTTTCGTTAGATAATGAATGCGAAATGTCATTTTTGCCCGTCATAATATCTCCCCAATCCATCTCTCCGCTCGCTCGCTCTCTCTCTCTCTCGGTCTCTCCGCTCTCGCTCTCTCCGCCTGCGCGCCGCCATCTCCCTCCCCGCTCCCCGCTCCCCCGCCCCCACCGCCGCCTCCTCCCCGCGCGCGCCTCCTCCCCGCCGTCCTCCTCCGCTCCTTCCTCTCGTCCACCGTTGTCGTCACCGACAACACCACCTCAAGCTGTTCCCCCTTCCCGCCCCGGGTTCGGCGAGTCCGGCTCGGCAACATCTTTGGTGCTGGTTCTCCGTGACGACTTCGCGCGACGAGCTTCCCGCTCTGCATCGACTTGACCTCCTCGGCGACTTCTGGATCCCATTGGACTTCTGTCCAACCTCCCGAGGAGCCCTTCTCCTTCTCCGGCGAGGGCTCGTCGGACATTCTCCTAGATCCCGTGGCGGGGGTAGGGAGGAGGCGGCGGCGGCGGGGGAGAGAGCGGCGGAGGAGGAGGAGGCGGCCGGGAGTGGGGAGGAGGCGACGGCGGTGAGGCGAGGCGGCGAGAGAGAGATGGCGCGGCGAGAGCGAGAGACGAGAGCGAGAGCAGAGCGGCAGCAGAGAGAGTGAGCGGAGAGATGGATTGGGGAGATATTATGAGGGGTAAAAATGACATTTCGTATTTGTTATCTAACGAAAAATGAGAGTTAACGAAAGAAAACTAACAAAGTGCTAAATCCTGAAGCAACTTGAACCTTTCGGTTTCTTTTGATGGTATTTTTCAAAAGCAGAGAACTTTTTCTACAGAACAAATTTTCCCTTAGGAATTTGGTCTTTAACAAAGCGGCTTGGCGCACGCGGTACCGATATCCACAACCATACCCATGTTTGGGTAAGGTCTCCTCTTCCTCTCTCTCCCCTGTTCCCCCTCTCCCTCTCATTCCTAACTCCACAATATTGCTCGCCGGCGGCAAAAGCCGCTGTCCCGCTCAGAGCCGCCGCATCGCCGTCTCCCCCAAGCCATTGCCCCTTCAATCCGCCACGCGGACGTCCTGCCTCTTGCCACCGCTGCGCCGCCGTCCCACCTCCGAGTCGCCACCTCTCCGATCCACTGTGTTGCGGTCCCTCCTTGAGCCACCGCCGCACTGCCGTCCCACCCTGAGCCGTCGCCGCACCGTGTTCCCGCCCCGAGCAGCTCCCGCTGTTGCGTGCCCAGATCTGCAACTACCTCCTCCAGCGCCTCCGTGGGACCTGCCACCGCCGGCCTCACACTCGACGACGGCCCCTATGCTACTCTGCCGGCCCACCTCCTATGATCCTCTCCACCAAGAACCACTTCCCTGGGGCCTGTGAGGGTGCAGTAGGCCACCAAGGGTGCCGCGGTCTCATCGACTGTCGATCCGTCACCGAATCGGCCCTCTCGCTTCCAACGTGCGAGGTACACAAGGAAACGTAAACCTCGTCTCGAGCCTATGCGAAGTTGCTGACAAAACATAAGTTTCTTGATCTTATCTTCTGTGTTTAGACTTTGGATCCATTGCTGTTTCTCAAGTAAAGAAAATAAAACTCCAAGAAAGAAAATGTAATTAACATCGTTGATTCTCGTCTACAAAGTTTATCAGTTTGTACTAAGATCCAAAATTCAATAAGTAGAAAATGAAGTGTTGTTGCTCAATCAACAAGGAAAATAGTACATAAAGTGCGTTATTATGAAAAAAATACAATTTAGCGAGGTAAATCCGTCCAAGAAACAAGTTCTTGCTCCATGGTATAGCAGCGAGTGCCATCCTGAGTTGAATTAACGATAGTGTCAGACTCCACGTACTGGTTCCGAGAAGTAGAGTTTGATTTGTATGGTAATAATGGCTCAGATTTAATGCCTTCTTGTATCTCTTATTGATTTTTCTTTGTTATCTTAGCTCTCAGGAGCTGCAGTCTTAGCTCCACATCTTTCATCGTCGGCCTCTCTTCTCCTCTAAGTCTTAAGCATATATCTGCAAGTGAGGATATCTCATCAATTTCTCTTTGATTTGCTTCCTCAACGACTTGAGCATCCACTATTTCTATTGTAGTTTTGTCTCGTAGCCTTTGAAGGAAGTAATGACACAAGTTCTGCTTTTCACCAAAGCAATTGAGAAAGATTGGCTTCTTCCTTGTTAGGAGCTCAACTAGTATCACGCCAAAACTGTAGACATCACTCTTCTCATTTAATTGTCCCGTATGGTAATATTCTGGATCCAAGTATCCAAATGTCCCTTGTACAATGGTGACGATATGGGTTTCATCAATGGAAATTGATCTTGAAGTACCAAAGTCTGAAACCTTGGTAGTGAAGTTGTCATTTAAGAGTATATTGGCAGATTTGACATCTCCATAAAAGATTGGTATTGAAGCAGCAGAATGGAGATAGGCAAGAGCACTTGCAGCCTCAAGAGCAATCCTAATACGGTCGTCCCATGTTAACAAGCATTTGATACTCAAATCACTGTGAAGAAGGTCATAAAGTGTACCATTAGAGATAAATTCATACACAAGCAAAGGTACCTCTGATTCAAGGCAGCAACCAAAAAGCTTGACCACATTGCGATGAATGATTTGAGACAATATGGTAACCTCATTGACAAATTGGTCTATCTCACTCTGCTCTACAATTTTGGATTTTTTTTATGGCTACCACACGCTGATCTGCTAAAATGCCCTTATAAACCGTGCCATGTCCCCCGCAGCCAACAATGCGTGTTGAGTCAAAGTTATTTGTTGCCTTCTCTAGCTCCTCTAGAGAAAATATTTTTGTGCTATGTGCAACGACTTCGTCAGATGAGATCAATTGCTCTAGGAGTAGACCTTTATTTTTTTTGAAATACGCCCTCCGAACTTTCTTTTGGATGTGTGTTTTCCAGCGCCGAACTAATACAATTGCACTTAGTGTCAGAGCTGAAACTCCCAAACCACAGCCAAGTCCAATAGCAACAGCTGCATCACGTAATTATGTGCAGCATTATCAGAGTTAAATTCTTTTATTTTCTTTTTTCACAACCAGTTTCTCAAAAAAATTAGACTTGATAGGAAAAGGGTGAGGTAAAGTATTGATTACATACCCAGAAGAAGTTTATGTTGCTTACTGGAAGTACATTGCCTTTCTACAGGATCAAAAGATGTGCCATGAGGGCAAGCGGTGCAACTGTAGCCTCCTTCCCAATTGTGGCATGCTCCATTACAAACGTTGGGTATCAAACACTCATTAGTATCTGCAAACAGTGTCTTCAAACGTGAGTTGAAGTAGATTATAATATCATACATGCAGTCTAATACGGTAGCCTTCAACTAGACGCTAATTTTCTCGTCGAAAGTTCAGTGGTAAATCTCCATATTTTAGCTACCTAATTTATTAAGAATTTTTTAAAAGTTCAGTTTGCCATGAAATTGAGAACGAAATGCGTATGATAGAGATAGAGTGGGTCTACCATTGCAACCATTTTTGACATAAGGATTTCCTTCATAGCCAACGGAGCACTTGCAACGATAACCAATGACGACATGTCTATCCGTCGCAGCAAGACATTCACTGTGCGTGCTAACGCATGCATATGCAGGGTTTTTCTTTGCCATTTCACATGTTATATTGTTGATAGCCCACTTCCAAACTCCAGTTTGTTCAGAGAAGTCAAACTCTTCTAGTTCCTGCACAGCATCTTCGGAATATCCGCCTTCATCATCGAAGCGTATTGCGACTATCTTTGTATGAGCATCTCCAAGGTTTGATGGCCTATCGACAGACAGGAGCGCATCACCTACTGAGATATTTGTCACTTGATATTGTGCGGGTGGTCTTCCAATAAAAGCTTGTTCGTTTGTGCAATTCAGTTGAAATTTCCTATCTGCAGAACATCCTGGTTCGAGCCCAAAGGGGAAAGGGATACTTGTATTGCCACATGATCTAGAACAGCTCAGCCTGTCCTTAGTGGGGTCATACTCTGTTCCAGTTAAGAAATATCAAGAAACAATTCTATATGATGATAAACAATAGCTACTATAATGGGTCCTTTCAGCTTTCCCAGCTGGCCAGCAGTTGGATCGGCTTATAACAATTGTATAGACGTATGTACAAATTTAAAAAAATTCATTTATACATCTTAAACAATAGATATAGAGAATGATTTCTTTCGGATGGGTTGATAAAAAAAGAATAAACAGCATCGGTCGTTGTACTAATGAATATGTGCGTAGTCCAATATTAGTTACTACACTAATCCAATATACTGTATGCATACAGGTAACGACCTTAATAATTATAGAAAAAATTGACAAAGGTTAGCAGGAATGTTATGGGATCTGCAAATGAAATTTCGTCACAAAACTTGATGGTATGCAGGGGAAACAATAGAAAAGGAAGCTGCAAATATTTCACAAGTAGATTTATTGAAGCAGATACCATTACGAGTTGTCTGCCTACCTTGGCTGCACCCACCGGCACCGATTAGGTAAGGATTTCCACTGTAGAAATTGTTGGGGCAGGTACAATAGTAGCCTCCTTTTTCGATATCCTTGCATTGTTGGTTACTAGCGCACGCGTATCGCTTCTCATCCAGCCGAGCCCTTGAACAATTTGGCCCGTCTGTAATAACAACAGAAAGGAGGGCCGAGGTAGCACCGATGGTGCTTGCGTTTATCTTATCAGAAAGGAGATCTGCCATGTTAAACTGATAATCATTGTTTAATATGAAAGCTTTAATAGTACTACTAGCATTTACAACGGGCTTTGCTCCGGTTTCCCATAGAGCAGAATCCTCCCTCTGCTTCCTTTTGCATGATCGTCACCTTGGCACACACACTTGCGCAATAACCCATGACGTATCCGCCTTCATCATCTAGTTCCTGTACAGCATCTTCGGAATATCCGCCTTCATCATCGGAGCGTATTGCGATCAACTTTGTATGAGCATCTCCAAGGTTTGATGGCCTATCGACAAACAGGAGCGCATCCCACCGGGCGTGGTGGCGATGTTGAAGATGATAGGAGCATACACAGTATATGGAGGATATTGTTCAATAATCTGAATGGTGGAGTTACCCAGATAGAGCTTGGCAGGATGGGTGGTGCGGTTGCAGGTAAGCTCGAAGCCTGGCCGGAAGCAGCGGTGCCCGATGCCGAAGGGGTACGAGAAGTCGACACCCCCGCAGGATTTAGGGCAGCGCGCAATATCGGCGTCAGAGGGAGGCGCTCCTGATGCCCACCGCATGGAGGCAACCGCGGCTAGGTACATCAATACCAGCCGCAGCATGCTCGCTTGGACATTCGTTGCAGCCATATACTATATAACAGAGCTTCGTGTGCTATGGGAATGCTTGTATTGCACGGGGACAAACTTTAAGGTTGTTATATACTACTGGTGTGGTGTTCCACTTCCATATATCGTAGTGTAAACTTATTATTGTGACTCACTCAGGTCTCCAGTCTAGTAGACGCAACGCGGCGTTGACCCAGATCTCCAGTCTAGTCGACGCATGCCATCCAAAATGAAAACATCATTCAAGAAATCAATGCATATTCAGTCCATTTCCAGCCCAGCAGCAACCGAAGCCCTCCCCTTCCTGTCCGCCTACTCCACTGAAGTCACATTCTCTTCGTGGTTGCCTCTTCTCTATCCACTAGTGGGCCTAGTGATATGCGTTTTTTTACTATTAATTTTTTGTTTTTTTTCTGTTTTTTTATTATTTTATTTTATTTTTTTTGGTGTTTTTCTGTATTTTTTTGCATTGTCCGTAATAGGTTAACATATTTTTTTCAATTTTTAATTTTTTTAAATTTAATTATGCCAAATAAGTCAACTTAGCTATATTAAAAAATAAACCAGCTATAATGAAAAAGTCATAAGTCACCGTTATTCTGAACACCACCTTAGACTCGTGTAACTTGATAAATGACACTGTCAATCATCGTCTCCATTATGGTAACCTGGAACACTCAATTCATCCAACCACACGCTTCAATCCCTTTGTCTACTCGCTCACATGGAGTAAGTATTCTGACACATGCAACAACATCACATACTTCATGGCTAAGTATGTGATGATATCATCTAGTTGCTGATATATGTGATGCCATCACATTCTGGCACATGCGACGACATCATATATTTGCTGACATATTTCATTGTGAAATTTGTGAACAAATCCACAAGCACTATGCTGGTTAAACCTTGATTGGCCTTGTGTCCTCCACATAATCACTATCTCTCCACCACTTTAGCCCAATACGTGTGTAGGCACTGCATCTCCTCTTTCTCAGTTCGTTCCTCTTGGATCAAGCTCTTATTGGCCTCTAACGCTTCTTTTTTTTTCAAATCTAGTTTCGGATCCTTCCGAGAAATCTAAAATTCATAAATTTTAAAGATTTCGGATATTTTTGAAAGAATTCGACCAAAATTTTTAAACATATCATTTAAATTCAAGAAATTTTCAAATGTACCATTTGAATTCGGTCAATGGGCGGTGTCGTTCCCCTCCCGCAGCCAGCGCAGCCTCCCCCTCCTGCCGCCCGCCGCTGGCGCCGCCTCCCCCTCCCGCCGCCGCCCGCCTCTGGCGCTGTCTCCCCTCCCGTCGCCCGCCCGCCTCTGGCGCCGCCTCCCCCTCCCGTTGCCCGTGACGCCCGCCGCTGGCGCCGCCTCCCCCTCCCGTCGCCCATGACGCCCACCGCCGGCGCCACCTACCCCTCCCGCTGCACGTGCCGCCTGCGCCGCCTTCCCCTCCCGCCGCCCGCATCGTCTATAGCCGCCTGCCCACTGCTGGCACCGCCTCCCCCTCCCGTCGCCCACGCCGCTCATCGATGGTGCCGCCTCCCCCTCCCGCTGCCCGCCGCCCGCGCCGCCTCCCCCTCCCGCCGCCTGCACTACTTGCAGTTCGGCGATCGGTGGATGGATTTGATGGAAGGTCATGTGTGGGAGAGCTGGACTGGAGAGGTATGCCGTGGGCTGAAATTTTTTAAAAGTGGACTGAATTTTTTGATCGGAATAGGCTTTTTTTGGAGTAGGCCGAGAAAATAAAAAATCGGCGAATTTCGGGAAAATCGGCTCAAAAATGTTATCCCTGGGCAGGTGTCGTCGGAAGATTTGAACATGTACTTACAAAAAAGCATCCGTCGTTTAAATTTTCTTTGCGAGGACGTTTAATTTGACTGCATTTGATGCAGCTATCTCTATCGTCACCATCGCCGACGCCGGCTGACGGCAGGTGCGGCGACCGGCACGCGTGTATTGAGGAAATTTTTTTAGTGGAAGCCGTATTGAGAAGGTAATTAAAATGATCGTAGTTGAACGCCAGCATTTCTGAGTGGCCCATTAGGCCATTACCTTTTTGCATGTGTTGGGCCTCAGGTAATTCTGAGAAGGTAATTAAAATGATCGTATACTACATTGCTGGTCTGCCTCAGGTACGCCTGGGCCACCCCTTTTTGCATGTGTTGGGCCTTTGCATGTGCTGGGCATGATTTAATGGTAGCTTTGTTAAAGATACAGAGTTTGTATTTTATTTCATATATGCCTTATTTCTATATGACATATCCCTTTGTACTCTTCTATATACATGGTCTCTTGGGTTTTATATCAATACACATAATATTCATAACAAGATTAACTTGTATATCAGTTGATGCATTTGCTCGGTTTGAGGAGAACTGTGGCTTCATCGGTCTTTGAGGAGATATGTCGACAACAACGGAATCAACAGGATCGGGCTTGAGGCTTGAAGAATGAAGATGTGTCGTTCTATTGGAGCTATTTTTTTTGTTTGGAAATTGGACTGTGTAGTATGAGTAATCCTTTGAATTACTGAATCTCTGTGTTGACTGTTGTAGACTAGTAGGCTTTGTAGTGTACTAGTGATGTGCATTGGTTTGCTTCAAGCCAAATTCAATAGTTCAATGCTGATTACTAGTGTTGCACCTGTGTTCTCTGTTTTTGTAAGTACTAGCCCTTCAATTGAATAGTTCAATGACACTGTCGTGCTGCGAGATGACTGCTAGTGCTGTAGCGAGTAGTGCTTATTGCTTGCTTAGGCCCGGCTGTAAGTGTCGAATTTTGTGACCGCATCTTCGACTCGCCGTATCATTTGCAATCTGTGTTAACTTTAACATTCTTATAAATTTTTTCTATCTTTCAGTATCCTCATCGGGAACACTACGTCTGCTCAAAGGCGTTGTAGGCACACAGCATTCTTGTGTGAAACAATTCATCTACGGCAGCCCTTTTTCCTAGTGCTTGGTCATAAATGTTTTGCTAATATATTTTGAATTTAACACAAGCAGGATAAATTTTCCCAACTGTGCGACACCATTGCTGTCGAGCACTGCTATAACTGGTGAGCTGTCCAAGATGGCAGCACAGGCTGTTGGTAATTCAGTGTCCGAGTTCCAATCAGGCTTTAGCAATGTGAGGACTGACTTGGCAACAAGGATTTCTTTCAAGGTCAGCTTTACTTATTGCATCAAGTGCATTGTTAGAAGTTTTAAGCATCTTTCTTGACTTGTTTATTGACAAGTGTCTCTAAATTATGGATTCGTTCTGCTTTAGTATGGGTGCACGAGAGGGGTAGCTGGTGCGTGTCTTCCTTCAGCCTGGAGGTCGATCGCCTATTGACTACAGAACATGGGTCAGCATCCTGGATCCCCTTGTTGCGCAGCATGGTGACAGAATCAAGATGTTTACTTGTACGTAATTACTTGAAGTGTCTTGTGAAGGATATCGGTGCTTGGCTAATGTACTAACAGCTGTTGTGTGTAAGCTTCGCCCTGATCAATAGTATTTTCCCTTGGTTGTGCCTCGGTGGTATTTGTTTGACAATAGCCTGTGTTAAGACGAAACAATCTTGTGTAGGTAGTAACTAGTAATTTTGTCGTTCAACAAGTCGGTCTGGTTATTTTTGAATTGTTGCCCGCTTGTTGGAAGGAGCCTTTGATGGTTTGATCTATTTCACCATCAGCGGAAAATTCAGGCTGAATTGCTGAACAGAAATCTATTGGATTGTTGACAGAAAATGGATTTAACCTAATCAGCAATATGTACAGTGCACCCAACATTATGTAGGTCCCAATTGCACCAAAGTGGCGAGCTTTATCAATTTTTAACTAAAAGGGAGAAATAACTCCTTCCGTGAAAATTCGCTAGCTCATTACAGACCTTTTCTTTTCAGCTTCTAAAAATTGCTTTTTGGCTTTTTTAACTACCTTTTCAAACGGTGAGTCTTTTCAAAGCAGAGTTTATAAGTTTATTATAATACACACTGTAGCAACTTTATTTATATCAGCCAAAACTACATACGAGTTTGTATTAATCTATACTCTTTATCACAAATAACCTAAAAATCATGAACCAACCCAAAGGCACAGCCGCACAGGTGTGGTCTGCCTCTATAAGGCCTGGCCCACCCCATTCTGCATGGTTGGGCCCGGGTAGGTAACGTCCAGCATCTGCCCATCATGATTTAATGGTAGATTAACTTGTATATCAGTTGATGCATTTGCTCGGTTTGAGGAGAACTGTGGCTTCATCGGTCTTTGAGGAGATATGTCGACAACAACGGAATCAACAGGATCGGGCTTGAGGCTTGAAGAATGAAGATGTGTCGTTCTATTGGATCTATTTTTTATGGAAGGGAAAATTCTTTCGGGCGTCAAAAAATTTCGGAGGTGGGTGAAAGAAACGAAACGGACGAAATTTCGGAATTTCGTTTGAAATTTTGTCTGAAATTTTTGAATGCTGTTTGAATTCTACACTGAAATCTGCACGAAAGCCAGACAAAATCTGGGCGAAAACCAAACGAAAGCAAGGCGAATTCTAGACGAAATATGACTGAAATTTGGCCAACGAGTGCTTATGTACTCCAGCAGTCCAGCTTTGTGCCAACAATAAGCAAGAGCAAGAAAGACAACCAGAAGTATGTGTGCCATCCTACATTGCCAGTAAATGAAAAGATTAGGGGCTGGCCAATGCCACCACAGAAGCTACTGGAACTGCATGGACAGTGGACACCATTCAATGACAAAGAAGTATGCTAGTTCATACAACATTCTGATGCAAATACCTTGTTATTGTGATTCCTCAGATGTAACATTAGGAATTATATATTGATTAACAAAATGTAAGTTGGGAAGGCTCAAGGCTGAAGGAAATGAATATCAACCGAATAGAAGTGCCATGTTCAATCATATCCATTAATATCCAAGTGGCTAAGATTTCATAGAAAAAGAATCTCAAACCTCTTCAGTGCAGCGTTGAGATCCTGCTCCTTCTTGTAGTTAAAAGCGTCGTCGAAGCCAAACTTGTGATTTACCTTTTTCTAGTTATGCCTAATTTTTAATTTTGCAATTTACCAAGTCAATTTAATAGATTCACATGATTGTGTCCATCAACAACCGATCTCCGTACAACAGTCTTTCTAAAATCATAATTTTTGTTTTACCCAATCAAAATTTATGTTCTTGGACTCTCTGAAATATTTAGATAATTATCTACACTTTGCATGTAGAGCAAAGCCATTAATTAAGCCATTTAATAGTTTTAATCAACAGTTTACCACGATGTTGCCCAAAGATGACAACTCTCTTGACAGTAGGCTTACAAAATCATAAGTTTTAATCTAGCCTATGAATTGATGTAATTAAGTACTCTATAGAAAACTAACAAAATTCTCTACAACCATATGGTAGATTGCATGTTCATAGTTAATGATGATATAATAATTCTCTTATTTATTACATCATCATATTCTACGAATATAACCCTTAACAATAAGAGAGAAATTCCATAGAGTAGTCATGAGTTTCGCTACGACTACTCAGTAAGATCTTCTACGACTACTTAGTCGTAAATTATACTACGACTATCTAGTTGTAAGTTCTTCTATGACTACCCATTCGTAAGATGTACTACGATCACATAGTCGTAAGTTCTACCATGACTACTTGGACGCGAGTCTTACTACAATGGGCTGATTGTTCTCCTGATTCTGCTACGGCTAACTTGCTCCCACAATAAGAAAGTATGACAAGGCACTGAAGACGTGCATAACTGCACATGATCCTACTCATGTTTCTCTGACAACAACCATCATATGGTAAACTGCTGCCCATGTCTCTCTGACAATAACCGCCGTCCAACAGTTAACTCCCAACATATAAAGACATCTTATTGCAAGAGGCAGTCGCTGCTACTTCGCTGGCGATTGTAAGATCAAGGATAACCGACTAGAGGAGGGTGAATAGGAGGTTATGAAAATTCTTGCCTTCTAAGTCTGTTTATCATAATTTTTGCTAGGCAATATTTCAATGTCAATAAAACTTACACAACTCTAGTTAACTTAAGACACCACAAGAACTAGTCTCTACAAATATGTCTAGCAAAAGTTTAAACTATCACAATTACCACAAAGATACTAGATATATGTAATACTCTGAACGTCGTTTCGGCGTCGGATATAAATTAATCACGGAGTCGCCGGTTATTCGGTAAATCGCGGGAAGGAGAAATTAAAATGTGAGTTAGCATTAAATTGGGAAAAAGAAAGAAATTTAATTTATTAAAAAAAAGATAGTCTAGGGAGGGCGGGTTTGCCACCTTGGGCCAGGAGGCCCAAGGGGTGGTCGCACCCCACCCTAACCCTAGCTGCCCCACCCCCCATAAAACCCATGTGGCCGGCCACCCCCTCTCCTTTTCCACCCCTTGGCCGCCACCTCCCCCTCCCCCTTGTGCCCCTCTCCCTCCTCTCAAGTGCTGCCCCTTTGGTGCAAGGAGAAACCAAGAGGAAGAGGAAGAAGAAGAGGAGGAGGAAGAGGAGAAGAAGAAGGAGAAGAAGAGAAGGGAAGAAGGGGTGATCCTATGGGATCCCATAGGTAAATTTCTCATCTCAGTTACCCTCTTGTTTTGCTGTAATTAGGGTTCTTAGCACGAGATTTGATGGGGGATTAGCAATTTAATTCTCCGATTAGGGATTCCTACTGTCTGCCTGTAGATTAATTCGCGCAATGTTTCTGTTCATGCAGTTTAGACCCCCAAAACGATTTTTCCTACGGGTCTGTCCAAAAGGAAAATTGTATAGGATGACGATACACATCTACTGTATTTTTTTTCAGAATTTTTGGCCACGGGATTTGGGCGCAGCAGGGTAGGGAACTTTGCTATCTATAAGGGGTGCAGACTAGAACAGATTGCTGTTCAGGTGTGAATTAGGGATAGTAGATGATTTATATATTTTTTGTCATAATTTAGAAAAGTGTAGGGAATTCAGTATTCTAGCTGCAATAAAAAAATTAGAATTTGTAGAGTCTTACACTGTGCTTGGGATGTATTAGAATCTGGCTACCCAGATTGCCAGAACAGAGAGCGTCCTTTGTTTTGTGCATTTATGTTACACCTTGCTAAGAACAAAATAAAAAATATATGATATACATAAAAAGTGTAGGTATTTAAGTGAGAAATCCAGATATATATCTTTTGCTGTGATTAGTTTTATATTTTTAAAGATAGGAAAATGTTAAGCAGCGCCGCTGAAGTGGGAAGATTGTAGAACCGTTACGCAGGGAAGGATGTTGTAGGATTTTGGGGTTTAGCGATATCTTTTCTTCGAAAGTCGCGTTTTCATTGTTGTAATGTGTGCTGAGAGGTACATTTTTGGACAGACGGTTTTGCTTCTGAATGCGCATGATTTCGTCACTTCGCCGGTAGAGACAAATAAACGTAGCGGATGTGCTACCGTTTAACCCGTTATTCTTACTACTTGCAATATGCATGATTTTCATAATGTTAAATGATATGCTATGGTTACATATTTTCTAAGTAAGAATATGGTAGCAAGATATTAATCAATTGCTATGTTTGGATGAGTTTTGGTAGTATTGTGGTAATTTGCTTAATGAGCCAATTGTGGTATATGAAAGTAAATACATGGTGGATATGATGATATTTCCTTGTTGTAAAATTCATAAGGATCATATTGATACCCTTGAAGTTGGTATTACTTATGGTTGTGGTGGTAGCAATCTTGATGGATATATTGTGGTCTATATGGTAGGATTCACTATAGATCGATTGATTGTGATCTTGGTGAATCGAATGTGGGTTAGTGGTTGACCCTCGTGGTTAAATTCTTGTGGTTTATGATTATCATATCATTCATAAACATGTCATGACATTTGCATTGTTGATGTCACCGCTTATAGCTGCGACCATACCGATACAGCATCATGCATTTCCGTAGCATGATGCACACTTTTACCTTGTTGGGTAAAGATGCAGTGGAGCATAGCATGCATATGCATTGCATTGTGGAAAGATCATTTGCATACTTATGCAATATATTGTGGTGAAGTTATTTTACAAACAACTGCAACTTCATCGTTGTAATGTGGAATTGGCTCATGAGAGCTACTTGTGGTATGAAGAAAGTGGCTGTGGTCGTGGATTGTGGTTCATCCCTTGTGGTATGGTAGGGGTTGTGATTGTGGCATGAGATTCTTTTCTCTTATGGTAATTGTTGATAACAGTTGTGGATGCGAGAAATAATAAATTAAGTGAGGTAAATCATGTTAATGTTTTATTGTCATTGGTAGTGGTGGTGGTGGATGATATGAAGTAGTTAATCAAGATTCATTTGCTAATATTTTACTATTGCTTGTAGTAAATATGGTTGAGGCTATAATTGTGGTCATTTGGGAAATAGATATTGATGCTTAATATCATTGCAGTTTAATTAGCTTGTTAATGAATGTGGATGCATATTGTGGATGTGGACATGTAGATACTTTAATGATGTGGTATATTTGTTTGTAGTCTGAATAGCCTGTTAAACAGTTTGCTTGCTGAGATTTTTATCTCACCCTTGTTTTCCCCCTACAGGTGATTGTTGAGTATTCATGGGATGGGTAGAGCGGCATCACAATAATGCACTTGGTTCATCAATTCATGCTGTAATAAAGTCGATGGAATTCTAGCCAAATGCCTAGCTGTCCATGGATGATTATTTTAGTTAATAATGATGAACTTGTGATCTATTCTTTGATTAATCTGCTAGAAGTTGTTTCAATTATTGAACTTGTTATCGTTATCTTTATTCCCTTAGTTGATTATGCTTTCGCTTAATACTTTATATCTAGAAATTGTTGCCGGAATAAAATATCTTGAAATTTTTGGGTCAGCTGTAAAGTGGTTTAGTGACATTTCAGGGTAATGTGGGTCCTAGGGTGTTACAATATATAAGTACAAAAAGAGGGACAAGGAACTAACCAAATGACACGTGATATTTTATCGTGGTGTTCGAAAACTTGCCGGTTTCCCCTAATCTATATTGAGGAATGTCTAAGTAACTTGGACCGGCTCCACGAATTAAGCCTTAACTCCTCAATCCACTTTTGGTTGCCCTTCCTCTGCTCCGAAGATGGTAGACACCAAACCACTCATAACTTGACGCCGAGCCTTTTCACAATCTTCTTGAAGATGTCATCTCGCAATCTTCCACCGAGCCGTCTAGTTGTCGACAAGCACCAAGAGTAATAAATCATAGCTTACTTGATGATGATCAAGTGTCAATTGATCAATCTAAAGATAAAATGCACTTAATGTGCCTCAACTACCTCAAATAATTGCACAATGAGAAATGAGGTGTGGAGAGATTGCTCAAAACTCAAAGATATTCAATAAAGTCTCTTCTTTCTGCCTTTGAGCAGGTGGGGGGTATTTATACTCCCACCAATCAAATATAACCATTGCATAAAATAATTCTGAAAAATCAGGAAAATCGGCAGTACCGCTGTGTAAACTGCGGAACACCGCATTGTACTGTAGCAACATGTAACAACTATGTCAGAACATCAGAACTAATCATTTGAAAGTCAGTGCGGTACTACCACCATTGAAATCACGAGTGTTCTGATCATCAGTAGTTTCAATTTCTGGGCGCGGTACTACCATTAGCTTAGAGACCAGAAGTTGGTCCTCTCTGAAAAAAATGTACCGCCCAAATTTTCGGTGCTTCCGAATTTTGGTAGTCCGATTTGGAGTGCAGTCATACCGCTCTGCGGTAGTTTCACCGTTTAAATTTCGGTAGTTCTGATTTTTGGGCACAGTACTACCGTTAGCTTAGAGACCAAAATTGGTCCTCTCTGGAAAACATGTACTGTCCAAATTTTCGGTGCTTTCAAGTTTCGGTAGTTCTAATTTGGAGTGCGGTCATATCGCTCTGCGGTAGTTCCGTCATTCAAATTCTAGTACTACCGATATCGACAAAACTAAGTCTCAAAGAGGATGCTCTCTGGAAAAAAAATACCGCTCAAGGTGTCGGTGCTACCGAGCTCTGGTAGTACCACAGTGAACATGTCAGTACTTCCAGAAACCGTTATTTCCGCAACATATACTCCGGTACTTTTGATTTTCTTGACAGAGCACAGTTGGCTTTTAAATTTAATTTTAAATGCATGCATGATCCTAAATTGATCTAAATGAAACAAGAACATGCTATCAAGTTACTTTCTATGATCCCTCTTAATAGTACGACGATTTAACCTATAATCCGATCTTTCAACCTTTCTCCCAAAACTGACAAAAATAAAAAGGATTCCTATACTACTAGTACCTTTGTCTTGAACCATCTTGATCTTTATTTTGACCATTAGTATACTCTTTGACATACTCAATTAGGGACTTAACCTATGTGATATTCAACAAACACATTAGTCCTATATTCATATATTATCATTAATTACCAAAACTATTTTAAAGAGTCTAGATGCTTTCAGCAATATAAAGGACAAGTCTTGAAAGATGGAGGAGGACGGAGAAGTTAAGATCAGATCACAGGAGATCAGCCAGAACGTAGGCAGTAGTGATTCCTTGTACTGTCCACGTTTGTAAACTTTCCCTCAGTAATAATAGCACAAGATGTTGAATTATTATTCTCTTAGAAAAAAATTTAAATCTAGATAAAATCCTTATATCTTTGTTCTGCGTGTCTATATAGTCGCTAGTAAACGTACAAGCCGGTAATGCTTGTACTGCCTATGGCCAGCTCTCAAGTCTTGTCCCAGACATGATATTTATCTTCAGGTCTGTACCTGCAATGCTTGTGGCCAGGACAAAACCATTGATGCTACGAGAAGATATTTATTATTCTTAGTAACACAATTCTACACCCGGAAATACTTTGGGTACAACAATTTTAGGATTATCAATAACAATCAAAAAGATAAATAATTATAACATCTAGTGGAAGTCTTTCTCACAACTACAAAAGAACATACAAAATACAGCAAGAAAAGAAAAAAATATGTTTTCTAGTACTGTAGCATAATGTTTGGGGGTACCGCAGCTACTGTTTATATACTGTAGCAATCTGCTGCATGAAGTCTTCCTTTGCTCTGCCTTACACTGTGATCTGAGAGAGAACGCAGCGCTAGTCAATGAAGATTTGGCACCGCTTTTGATTTCTGATTTTTTTACTATTTATTAATTTTATCTTTTTTTTTATTTTTTTTTATTTTTTGTATTACTTTGTATTGTCCGTGATAGGCTAACATGTTTTTTCTATTTTTAATTTTTTTAAATTTAATTATGTTAAATAAGCTAACTCAGTTACAATAAAAAATAAGTCAGTTATAGTAAAAAAAGTCATAAACCAACGTCATTCTGAACACCCTCAAAGGTGCACGTGGACCAAGGCAATATGTTATGCTGATGTGATGACCGAACGAGGCGTTTGCTGAAAAATTGCATCTCTTAGACTCTAACATAGAAATTGCATATCTAAAGCCTCACCTTTGACTAAAGTCTTACCCCCTATTTATATACTAGGGTCTAAACTATGATCTTATTTCTAAGATCGCGAGCTCTTATCTAATTCCAATAGCAAATGGATCTGAAACCTTTTCTAACAAGGTTTTCTAAAATTTAAACTTTTCCAACTTATTACGTATCGAAACCTCTAAGACCGCACCTCCCGTAGCTTCTCCACGTATCATCCACATTTGATCTCCACGTGTCCAGGTATGAGCCCGGTCATCTTGTAACATTCTCAACCGTGTAAACCTCGGATATCTCCATCCTAGTCCAAGTCTACCTCGTCATCGATCACAATTACCTTCATACCCAACTTGCACATGCAAAGACCAAAACATATTTTTTTAGCACAAGTTCATCCTAACTTGACCAACATCAATCCGCACACACACCACGCCTCAAATAACAGTAAGCAACGCTATTAATTATTCATCACAAATTAACCACTGTTAGTTATTCATCACTAAAATATCCTAAACTTAACCGCATGGTCTAACACTTTCGCATTAGAAGAGAAATTGGGGTCATTTTTTTGCTATGATTTATGCTATATGCCTTAATTTTTTGAATTTTAGCTGTTCTCCAAAGTAAAGTATAGAGAGACACTCGCGTATGATTTTAGCCGATATAGCTTAAATCGATACAATGTATACTACAATTAACATGTAAATCCCACCTTAAAAAGATATTTCGTTTGAAAGCTAGTTACTATAGCATAAACTATAAGTCAGAAGCCGAAAAGAATGGCCCCTATTTAGCACGTGCCTTCCGATTTCACATGAGAAAAGAAAATTTTACTTCTCTATTCTCCTTTTTGCTTTACCTGAACACAAACTGTAGGATGATCGATGGTAATTAGAGGGAATGAATGATTTTAATCTATAACAGAAACTTTTTTCTCAAATCTACTGATTTCAAATTGTCTAACAAGCCAACACATCAAGAACACAATAGTGAGCGAATACTGTAGCAGCTACTGTAGTAATAGTGCATAGACATTGCTATCGGAGATTAACAATGTGTGTATCATGATTCTCTCTCTCCCAGTTAGCAATAAAAAATATAGAGACATCTTTTCTCCGTAAGGTGCTGATGTGATGCTCCGTGGGACCCACTACCCTCCGACGTGACCTAGCTCTCCTACTGGACGGCTCGCCTACGCACGCAAGGATGCAGCACAACTTCACAAACGTGCCACCACTAATTTTTTCTTTCAAAATAGAACTATTTTTTTATTACTGGATCATCATATTTATAGTTACAAGATATCCTCCTGACATCCATCAAATCCTATCAAAAAAATTGTATCTATAAGCCTTGGGGTTAGCCTCTAACTCCATCTCTATTTATAATTTAGGGCTCAAACGAGTTTTTATCTAATCCTAATAAATATGGGACCCAAAACCCACGTAACACGGGTCTTTCAACTTTTGTCATACTATCCAATTTTGGACACTCTAAAATTGTCTTTAGATTGCACCTCCTAGCTCGAACACGTATTTTTCATCTTTGATCTCCATATGCCCCAACTCGAACTCGACCGTCTCATCTAATATTCTTGACTCTCTGGACTATAACTTTGCACTAAGTCATTCCCAGTCCTTACCTTAGACCATGATCTCCTCCAAATTACCCTACATGTGCAAAGACCAAAGCAATATCTTTTCTCAGCATAAGTTTTTTCCAACTTGACAGACAAGATTCCACACATGCCACATGCCTCAAATAACATCAATAAACAACATTGTCAATTATTTATCATCATAAATATTCTAGACCTAGCTATATGGTCTAACAATCTCCATCTTGATGAATACATTGACAACACCTTAAGATAACATGATTTCAAACAGGTCTAAGTGAAGAACTGAAGCCGAAAAAATATTTTAAGTTGCAAGCCATAAATGTCTCACAAAGCACACTCTCACAAAGTATACCAAATAGCATCTAGCATTCAAATCTCACAAATCTCTCCACTTTAGTAATGTATGCATCAAGACATAAAGGAAGAAACAACAAAGAGAGAACTCACATTCAAGTATTATTGATCCATTTTTTTAAAGAAAAACACACGATGAAAACTTAAAAGATTATTTAAACCAATTGAATTGATATGAACAAAATCATGCACTTATAAAGCTTACCAGATCATAAGCATGCATATATAGCAAAGTAGGTCAAAAGAAACTTATAATGTGATTAAGCAAAATAATGTACATGGTAGACCGTCATAAAAATGATTAGTTAAGCTAAAAATCTCACTAAAGAAGATAGCCGTCCAAAAAAAACAGATTTAAATCTAGATGCTAAAATCAAGAACTAAATGAGCCACAAGTGCCAATCTAAAACACAAATCTTAACATAGATTTACATAACTTAACACATAGCACTTTAATATTGACACCTGATTATTGCTTATCTTTGTAAATTATCGCTTATCTTAGTAAAACATATCTTAGACTGGGAGCAATCTACAACGGCTTCCTGAGCTTCAAACCAAATTAATTTTAGAATATTTATAATAACTTTTTTTGAGCCAATTTGAATCATATTTCATTAATTGTAGCATCTTAAGGCTTACTTTTCAATCATGGCAAGCCAAAAAGTTTAAGGTTTCATGATCTAAGTCATACAAAACTCCCTCAAAGTTCATGTCTCATGCAATGACAAGTCGTTTCGTGGGAAAGAATTGTTGAGATGCATATATAATTAACAATTTTACCATAATTTACCACATGTATTTATATAAAAGCTAAAAGTGATTCAAAAAAGAACTAGAATGGTTCAAACGTATACTTGACATAGGATCAGGATTTAACTAGGTATTTAGACATGACACATCTAAAGATGTAATCACTCTAATTAAAACTTAGCCAAAGAATTTAGCATTGCCATGTTGCTTGTTTAAGTTGGCAAAATTTAATAAATAGCTAATTATAGTATCGCTAAGTTACATATGCAAAATCATGATAATGAAAGCTCAAAATACACATCATGACTTGTTTCATGATTATTGGCTTAAATAATAATTCAAGTTCTCAAAAGTAAAAATAAGCCTTTACAATGATATAAAAAAGAACTCCTCGAAACAATCCCATTTGATAACATACTGCCAACTCATTCTGACTAGGGTTCCGACTAGGATTAGTAAAATAAGATCTACGAATCCACTATTGAAACACACAACGTGGAGGAAAATCAACAAAACTAGAACCAAAATCACGTGTATGTGAGTGATCATAACGTCAAAAAGAACGTGCATTATTTGAATTATATCTCAATCCAACATACAAAGCAGATTTAAAATCATCATAAAAGTTCCCTAAAAACATAATTTTCGCATAGTTTTAAGAACAAAAGTTGTTGCATGTTTTTGTCTTAAAGTATTGAATATTTTCTTCTTCTCTTTCTTAAGACGTCTAAAGCAAAAATTATGTAAGTGCACATCTCTTCCATAGTAGGTGCAACGAAATTTAATATAATTATAATTCTTTTGAGATGGTGAGATATCACCTACAGTATTATTCAATACACTTTGCACAAAACCTATAGATTTAAACAAAATTTTATAAGGCTCATATTTTGTTTCAATTAGCCCACTTCCAATGACCTTAACAATCTTAGATGGATTATTATTAGCATACTTAGTAGAATTAAACCCTAGAACATTATTTTTAACACTTGTTTCTGACTTGTCTAAAATCATATTTAGATTTTTCTTGCCGAAAGAAAATCTTTCTAAAATGTCCTAATGGTACTCATTTTCTTTAGCTAAAGTGGGACATGTTATGCATTTAACACGCTCATTCACAAAATTCTTAAAAAGCACTAGATTAAGTCAATATTTTTTTTTTCAGCAAAATTATTAAGTTATCTTATCAATTCCTCTAATTCTGTGTTAAGTTTAGAACAATTAGTGTAAGAAAGTGTCTTATGAAATAGCATTTGTTGAATTAATTTTTGAGATAAATTAAGTCTAGTTTCTAGCAATTCACAATTAGAGTAAGTTTTAAATTGAGCATATGAAATACTTGACTCTAAATGTGTAGGAGAACTATACTTGAGCTTTTCAATTTTATTAATGGTATGTTTTAACTTTTCATTACAAGAATCACATACCAATCTTAAATCATCAAGTTTAATAGTTAGATCTATAAGTTGAACTAAATTTGATGTATAAATTATTCTAACAGTCTCCAACTCATAATGTAAAACTTGACATGACTCACAAGATTTATCATTAGAAATAGAAACTCTAAGTTTATTAATTTCAGAATTTAAGCTCTCAACTATAACATCATGATTTTTAATTTTTTTATACTTTTTTAGCTGCTATGTCAATCTAAGCACAACATGAGATAAATCTGTATAAGAAAATTTTACCTTATTAGGATCACTATCGAGATTATCATTATTGAGCACCTCACTGTTTATCATAAAACACACCCCTGTGAATTCCACTTTCTTTGTTTTCTTACCATTGCCCTTATCATTGTTTCCAAAATCATCATCACTCAAATCAATCTTATTAAGTGCTAAAAGTATTTTGTTGACCGTCCTACGATAACTGCAGTTCTTGCTTAGGTCAATCTTGAATTGAGAACGATAAGTTAGTGCCTCGTCATTCTTGACCTCCTTTCACCTTAATTTGGGGTAATTCATCTTTATGTGATTTGGCTCACCACATTCATAACATTCGATTAGACATCCTCTTCGACTTGATCTGATATTGTTAATTATCTTGGTCACCCTGTTGGAGAAAAGTACAAACTGTTTTTTTGAAATCTCATCTAACTGTTCATTTAAAATAGAACATAATGCAGATAAGAAAATAATAGAGGAACTAGAAAAATTGTTAGTTTAGTTAGTCACTGAACCAAAGAATTTGACTTGTTTATCCTAACTAAAAGTATTAATCTAATGTGTTTTTATTTTAGAATAAAGATCATTTAAAATAATGTTTCCTTATTAACAGAATGATTAATAGTAATAACTAACATATTCCAAACAGACATATTCAAAATATTTAAGATTTGACGAGTATTGTCAGAATTAGAATATATGACATCAGTAGATTGCAAATCACTAATAACTTTGTTTAATCGATCAAAAAATGCATCTACTGATTCTTCAGGTTTCATCTCAAATTTATAATACAACTTTTTAAATTGGTTCTGACAAACACTTTTAACAGATTTAGAACCTTTAAGATAATTAGTTAGAGTAGTTCAAATTTTATTAGCAGATTTAATATGAGTAATTCTGATAAATATGTTTCTACTTAGATCTTACAACAAAATATTTTTAGTCTTAACATTAGTTTCAACATCAGCAA
Organism: Melocanna baccifera; assembly: GCA_036346265.1. Taxonomy (NCBI): domain Eukaryota; kingdom Viridiplantae; phylum Streptophyta; class Magnoliopsida; order Poales; family Poaceae; genus Melocanna; species Melocanna baccifera. Next base: position 16,347,237 of record CM070676.1, on the reverse strand, counting down.
TATTTTCAGTAGTAACAAAATGTGGCACTTCATATGGATTTTTATTTTTATTTTGCCAAATAGCATCACTTTGTGCTTGTAGGAAAAGCTGCATGCGTGTTTTTCAATGATATAATTGATCTATCGCAAAATGGTGATTTACCTGAAAAACGATCTCAATCTGATACCATTGCAACCTGATCTGATACCACTTTTAGCATCGTTGATGGTAATTAGAGGGAGGTAAATGATTTTAATATGCAGCATAAAGTTTTTCTCAAATCTACTATTTTTTTATTGTCCTATGTGACAGCACAACAAGAACATAAAAACAAAGGACAGCAAAATGGGGGAAATTTTTTGGTACTGTAGTAAATCACTGTAGCAAATAATGCAGCTACTGTAGCAATAGCGCATGAATACTGTAGCAATTATTGTATCAATAGTGTGCAGGCGTTGCCATCAAAGGTTAACAATGCATGGATCACTCTCGAGACATCACTTTCAATATTTTTTCCTGTCGCTGCCTCCTGTTAATCCAGCAAACCTCTATGTACAGCCCTGCTCAAATGAGCTTTTTTTTTGTTTTAACTTCTAGCTTCTGTTTTTTTTCACCATTCAGTAATTCATCTTTTTCTGATTTATTTTAGATATTTTGGGCTTTTTTGTATTTTCTTTTTTCCTCCGTATTCCTTTGTATTGTTCGTGATGTACTAACATATTTTTTCTATTTTTATATTTTTTAAAAAATTTAATTATGCCTAATAAGCCAACTCAGCTACTATAAGAAAAAAAATCAGATACAGTAAAATTTCAACTAAAAACCAGAAATCATCGATATTCCGAACGCTCCCCATGTTCTTCTCTTCAGTCTCTTAGCCGAGCTACGTGCTGCAACATCTTTTCTCTATGACGTGCTGACGTGATGCTCCGTGGGACCCATAGCCCTCCGACGTGACCTGACCCTTTCTGAATAAACTGAAAAAAATTATTTTATTTATTTATTTATTTAAAAAAAATTATAAACCATATTTAAAAGAAATTATAAACCATAATTATAAGTTGGAAAGAAAGTTCGTTCCCACCTCGGGGCATTGGAGCTCCCGAATCCATGCGGAGCTATCGGAAGCACTTCGAGTTAAGTGTAGGTGTTCACAAATAAAATGAAATAATTCAAAGAAATAAAGTACATGATGAAATGCACCCTGTAAGATAGCGTTCAGAATAGATATGGCTTATGACTTTTTTTACTGTAGCTGACTGATTTTTTTACTGTAGTTGAGTAGTTTATTTGGCATAATTAAATTTAAAAAAATAAAAAATAAAAAATATATTAACCTATCATGGATAATACAAAGGAATACGAAAAAACACAAAAAAAGGAAAAAAGAAAAAAATTTAAACAGTAAAAAAACGCTAGAAGCGAACGCCGAATGCTGGCTTCTCTGTCGCTAAGCGTGGACTAAGATAAATGACAGTAAATGACGGTTTGGCAAGAACACTAAGACCGAGCCGATCCGACTGAATAATATATTAATAATTGGTTTCATAGAAATAATAATGGAAAATTTAATTACAATTTATTCTGCTAACTCTATAGACGGTCTCCCTAATGCTTCCACTCCTTCACTCGTGGGCTCCGTTGTCCACCGCACACCACATCCACGAAAACCGTTTTAGTATATTAACCTCGTTTCAGCTTTTTTTAGTTTCAGTTTTTTTTTACTATTCAGTAATTCGTCTTTATCTGATTTTTTTAGATATTTTGGACTTTTTTGTATTTTCTTTTTTTCCCGTATTCGTTTGCATTGTCCGTGATGGGCTAACATGTTTTTTTCTATTTTTATATTTTTTAAATTTAATTATGCCTAATAAGCCAACTCAGTTACAGTAAAAAAAAGCCAGTTACAGTGAAATTTCAACTAAAAATCAGAAACTATCGCTAAAACGAACGCCCTCTAAGGCTATAAACTGTTAGCCAGCGCTTTAAGTTTTATGGATTAACCATTATTCTACAGGTAAGATATATATGCTTCCCCCTTGATACCTCACAGACACACTCCTTATAGGTTGCCAGTTCTTTCATACCGCGAGGCGCTATCTAGGTTGGTTTTTTTTTATAGTTTATGATTTAAACTTTTAAATTTTAATTATTTATAAAAGACAGTATGTAGAGAAAAATAGTTATATATAATTTTAACCGACACAGTTAAACTATATTTTTACTATAATCTTTCTGTTGACTTTATTTTAAAAAAATATAATATTTAAAAATTAATTACTATAGATAGTATAAATATAAACCAACTCAAAGTCCAACCGAACCGAGCATTGTCCATGTGAGGTCTAAATTCTAGAAATGAATAGGACGTCTCCAAGAACTAATTGACATAAGTAACACCAAGATAAAAATGGTAAAAAGTAATGCCACCGTCCCAATTATGAGCCAGTTATGAGCCTCCGTTTGGCTGTACGAGCTGTGGTACAGGACTACAGGCTGGCCCGTGGGGCCGTACTATACTGCATGTCGGCCAAATCTCGTCCACTAACTCAGCTACAGTGTTTTTTCAGCCAGCTACAGTATTTTTTCAACCAAAAACCAAAAACCATCGCTATTCCGATCACCCCCTGAGTGGTTGTTGACTTTCAGAAACCATAACCTTCTCTTGGGGAGTCCAATTTGAGCAAATGAACGGTTCAAATTATATAGCCCTATACGAGCTCTACAAGTCCATTTTCATTTGTGTCCATTTGGGTACCCAAAATACGTTCATGTATCTTGACAGAATTTCATTCATCTGGTTTCGTGCAAACTTGACTCCTTTAGTCATTCATCTTTCTTGGTATATATTTTGCAAAAAATAAATAGAAACTAATAAATATGATCTTGAAGGACCATACGAGAAAGTATTAATTAATTACTGATAAACAATTGGCACATTTATTGAGTTAGAATTTGATTTTGCAAAAGTTGACAAAAATTTAGTTCTATCAACGTAGCCGGTCTGACTGGTATGTAGGACCGGTTAAATAGCTGGGCATGTATGGTTTGACCGACATATGGGGTGCGCTCAGACCAGTGGTTGCAGTGTGATCAGGCTGTGGCAGCCGGTTGCTTTTTTGCTAAGCATGTTTTGGAGTTGAGGGGTGGTAGTCAGACCAGTAGTTGGTTGGCAGTCTGACTGGCCTGATGATGACAGTTTGACCAGTATGGATACCGCGGTCAGATCGCCCCCTTGTTATCGAGAATGTTTTAAGTCGGTTTAGGCCGGTTAGTGCTTAATAGTCTGACCGGTGGTAGTCTGATCACCATGGGGAGAACAGTCAGATTAGTGGTTGACCTAGAAAATAGTGATAGGTGATTTGAGTGGTTTGAGTGTGTGCATGACATGGAGCTGATGGATGGTTGTGTTGTGTTGTATGATGTATTGTTTTGACTAATGTGAATCGGGTGCATTCAATTTGTGCTCGAATGGTTGATTGGTCTTTAGATGTGCAAGTGGCTTGGAGAACGATAGTGGTCGATGACAAGTGACCAGACTAGGTGGGAGAGATGAGGTCATATAAGTCCAAGTAAGGCTACATGGTTCAAGCGAAAAGTACAAAAAAAAAAGATCATGAAGAGACGAGTTAGTGCATATGATGTGTCAAGTGACTTAGAACCGGTGTAAATAGAGATGATCTGGAAGAAGTTGGATCCATGAAGACTTGACGACTAAGTCATTAGATGCTACGGGCTACATGTCAAAACGTACAAAGATATTTTGATGTGAAAGTAAAGATAGAGTTAAGGGAAAATGTCTAGAAACTTCATCGATGAACCTCATGATGGTTAGGACAATAGCTGCACCCATGTGAGAGTTTCCTACACTAGGAGATGCTAGTGTTTGTCGACGTTATGTTCGTCTCCTACCCAAGACGAATTCCAGCAGCGGAAGGTGGTAGCGGTTCATTTATCTACGAGTGGTACGTTCTTAGTGGGAACTCGTAGGCTTCATGCATGGTGGGCTTTTCTTAGTCCCCGGATGTAATAATTGTACACTGCCCCTTAGCTAGATGTAGCTTCTTTTTCTTATCGTTCGCTGTCGTTCTTCTGCTCCTTCCCGTTTTACCTGGTCCCCGGATGTAATAACTGTACACTGCCATATTTACTTTCACACGATTCCAGTTCTGGATGAAGTCGTACGCACGTACTCTTCTTTTACCTATCTGAGTTCGAAGGTCAGAAACCAGTGTCTCTGTCTCAAGAAAGTTATGTTTACCAGCCGCTGACCGCCTTGCCCGCTGTTCATGCGGACTGCGTGAAACTAAGAATATAAACATCTTCTGTAATCTACCTAACAGTTAATACCGCGAAAATACCTGCGGACATTTCACTCGGTCCGTGACTGATGGGAGTCTGTTGTTCTCTTGCTTGGAGCACCGTGAAAAGCCACAGCATCACTAGCGATGCTAGTCTATTGGAAAATTTGGAAGGAACGGAACGTCTGCATTTTTCGATCAATGGCAACTGTACTTTCACACTTACTGCCACCGTTAAGGAGGCCAGAGCCTGGGTGCTAGCAGGACAAAGAGGCTACAGGAGCTCCTAATAATTCTGTAACACCTTTAAGGCCTATTTGGTAGAGCTCCAGATTCTCATTTTTCAGCTTCTGCTCTAGATTCTATAAGAATCCACTTCTCTGAGAATCTGGAGCTACCTCTGAAAAATGTTTGGCTAGTGGGTTGGCTCCAGATTCATAAAAGAGGATATTTGAGAAAAATAGACCATATTACCCCTAGTTGTAACCCTTTTATTTATCTCAGTAAACTTCTGTTGGCTTGCTAGTATCTCAGTGATGTTAGAATATCGGCACCATTGCCTTTTCCATTGATTGCACTGTTTCTTCTTTGTGTTTTCTTTCAATTGGTGATATCTCTATATACTCCTTTTAGGCGAGTGCTTTCATGATATACTTCCCGTTCTTGTGATTATAGGATATTTGCCACAAGCCCAAGTTTGTTTGGCAATGGCAATCCAAATCCTAGTACGCCATCGGCTGTAATCATTACAGACTGCTGTAACAGTCACAAACTCTTCTTTTATTTATCTCTGTTAGTCTGATTCGCACAAATAGACGATAACACGTTACAATTTTTTCTATGACCCCACAAAATAAACTAAGCAGTGATCACACAAGAACCATTGGGAGATGGCGTAACTGGCGTCCCATTCATCAGAAAAAAGAAGGATTATCCTTTACGAAGTGAAACAACTCCATACCTCCTTTGCACAGAATGCCAGAATCCATTGGGCACCAGGAAATATTAACATCCACATTGTCACTAAGAGCGCTGTTAGAATAAAGGCGCATTTACACAAGAACATTCTGTACACAAATTGTACATTACAGGCAAGAGCAGCAATTGACACAGTGGCTGGAGTATGTCAACTGCCAATTGCGAGTTTGCATTACACAAATAACAGGGAATGAAATTTCCTAGTACAACAAAGAGGAAAGCTTATCTATCTATTTCAATGCATATTAACTCCATGAAGCATGACCGCAGGTCCTAAATTCACTATGCTTATTGCTCTAGCATGATCTTTGCAGATCTTGAAACATGCAACTGCATGTACACCAATTAGACATTTGCTCAGTTCCTATATGAAGCATGTACAAATTTCATAAGTTACTCAGTTCCTGCATGTATTGATTTAAAAAGAAGAAGAATATACTAGATCTCATTTCATAAAAAGAACATTATGGGATGCTACTATTCTATCTATCAGTCACAAAGATATAAAAGGATAACAATGAGCCTAACAATTCAACAATGAGCTGAATAGAAGTGGTCAGGAAGAACTTTCGGTTAACATCCCTAGATGAAGCAAATGTATGGATCTCAACTAAAGGATAAGCAAATGGTGCAATAAGCACTAAGCAATAAAAAAGGGAATGATCTTGTGCAGTTCATAAAATTGCTAATATAACTTGTAAATTTGTCCAGACTTGCAACAAAACAGCAGGTACATCTCCTAAACTCCTGACAATCTCAACCATTGTGATTTCCAATTGCAGTGCCAACTCTATAAATCAAGAGGGGATGAATGAATGAATAAATCAGTTAATTTATCTTGACAACATGAACCAAAATCCTATCTTGACAACATCACAGAGTTGGGTTTTATTCCTTAAAAAGAGAGTTAGATTTTCACTTATTACATCAACAGATACAACAAAATCACAGAGTTGGTACCTTCACTGACTGGAGGGCGGCGGCGGGGCGAGAGAAGGAGGGAGGCGGCGGGCTGACTGGGATCCGGCGCGGCGGGAGGAGGAAGAGGCCGAGGCGGCGTCGGAGCTCGGGAGGAAGGGATGGGGCCAGGGGAGGCTGGGGCGGCGCCGGGGCTGGGGGCGCGTCGGGCGGCCGAGGGAGGGGAAGGGGAGGCGCGCGCGAGAGGGGAGGAGGAGGCGGGCGCGCGGGAGGGGGAGGGGAAGGGGGATCGGACGATGGGGCGCGGAGCGCTCGGGTGGGGGAGGGCGACGCGCTCGGGGTGGGATTCGATTTTTATACCAGTGGCATTTTGCGGGTAAATATTAGGAACTTCAATGGGTAAATTTGTTTTAGGGGCCATAGCTCCCCACGAGAATCCACCAAAAGGCTGCTTCTCCTCTCTAGTTTATTTTGGAGAGTGCTTCACGCAAGAAGCAGAATCTCATCATTTTGAGAATCGGGGTGTTTGGTACAGCTCCCTAAGAATCTATTGAGAAGCTAGGAGCAGGAGCTGTATCAAACAGGCCCTTAGTTTCCTTTAGGCTAGTCCCTGGCCGCTCCCCTGTCTTTTGGTTTTCCAATCTCCCTATGAAGTAATAGAAGGCAGCCCTCTTGCCCAATTTCAAAAAATAAAGGAAAATATTGTGAGGTGGAATAATGGGAGAGTTGTTAGTGCCAGGACTTCGCAAATCGAATGTTTCAAGAGTGCCCCGCTAGATGTATGGTTACGGTTGAAAGCACGAATAGGCATGATGTACCCGGCAGAATTAAAATTTAAGAATATTAATCTTGAGATAAATGCCGATATATTTCTAGCGTCTGCACGTCTGCTTCAACAAGTGCTTTATAAAATTAATCATCATTGAGTTTGCTTCTTTTCTTTTGAAAAACTGATCTGATTTCTTTCATTGGGAAATTTTATTTGTTTGTTTGATTTGAGGTGAGGTCTTCTGTACCTTTTCTTTGTAGTTCCAATATATTATATGTTGATATCATCAATATTGCTCATATCCGAAGATAGACTAATCCTATGCATCATCCGTAAAGATGCATGACTATTTGGAAATAAATGGAGTTTTTTTTTGTTCAGTGTACCTCTTTATTATAGTTTTGACTATTTGATATCCTCAAACCTAAGATTGTAAAAAATGATCTGTTTGGCAGTAATTGCTTATAATTTGCTCAGCTCAAAGGCAGTTATATCGATGTGATCTTCACAGTTTGCCCTTGAATTTTAATCCTAACAAAGGAAAAAGTTATTGCATCTTTATACGGATCTTCGGTCCACATGGTAGCGAATTTTCGTTTCTTTTGCTTTGGTCCACATGGTGGCTAGCGTGGCGTGGTGCCGCGCCTATGAGGCTAGTGTGAATTTAATGGGGGGATTGCTACCTTTATATGCATTCTTTTCTATTAGGTTTGCTTATTTGTCCCTATAATTATTTTTCCTTTTTGTTTTTGTATCACCCCTTTCAATTCCTGAACTAATATATTCCATTTATGCACAGTTACTTATTTATATTTTGTCTGTGTGTACTTTCCGTTCATGCTTTTCTCATTGGATGATTTATGGTTGCATTCTACATCTAGGATTCCCCCCACAGTGCTTTACGATTTTGGTATTGTATGCTATTTTTTATTTATGGTTCTAATATTTGTTGTTCCATTTGTTATACAGGAGGGTCTTTAGAGAGTTCGGTGCCTTGTTCTGTGAACCATAACTGCCTTCTTCCTAATCTTACGGTGTCCATTTTGTTTTACTCTGTACTATCTTCTTTTGTGCAACGCTTTTACTGATCTTCAGCTCAGTAACTATTTTCCCTACATAGTTACCTACATTTTTCTTTAGCATTTATGAAGGCTAAATACGTTTTTTATTTTATGCTTTTCTTTATTTGCTAGTGCTTCTGCATGCTATTTGCTTGAATGTGTTTGTATGATGTTGTTATAGCCTGCTACGCTTTTTTTTTTTTTTTTTTTGCTCTACTCAATCTGTCTGCTGTGCCACTTCTCCCCGCATGTTATCATTATTCAGAACAACAATAGCTGCTTCTGAGAATGTGTACGCATTGTGACCTTCTTAATGTGTCGTGTTTGCATTCCCTAACTTGCAAACAAATTATCACATATATTTACCGTATAGTTGTTACTCATAGTAACAACAGTTGTTTCCCAAATTGTATATGCGTTCCTAAAGTGTGTACATATTTTTACCTTAATACTCTTTTTTCCCCTCACAGTTCACTGATTTTAGCTTTAGTTTTTTTACCTACTTGCTCTACTTAGTGCGGCATGGTTGCGTTTCCTAATTTGTAGATGAGTTATTACATATACCTACCTAAATGCTCAATGGAGTTTTTGGCAATGTCTGCTTCTTTTTATTTGCTTTTACAGAGACGCTTTACCTTATTAGTCTGTGCTACCAAACCACCATATATATATATATATATTACTTATTTAATTCCTTTATTAGTTTCTTTATGTTATGCCTCTCTTATTCGATTTCGCAAACTAACCCTGTTTTATTATGCTTTGCTGCTAATTCAGTTTTTCACGCTACCTATTTGATCACGCTACCTATCTACCTATTCTTATATGTAGTGGTACTTTTGCCATAATAGTAATTTGTATACTTTTAATAGCTTTCTGCTCTATTTATTTCAAGTTACCTACATAAAACCGCTGCAAATAGATTTGTACCGCTTCTTATAGACAAAAGTTTTTCCCTAATTTCTTACTACTTTTTTACCTTACACTGCACCGCCTACCACACAGCCAATTGTACCCCTTCCATGGAAGTGTCACCATGGTCACACAATTTTCCATAGATGTTTCTGCCCTGCTATTAAGATTGTGTTTCCCTTTCCTTTTGTATCTTTTATTTACTTGCGTTTCCTAACACATAATGCCCTGTATATAATGTACCTGAGGTTTTCTCACTCCAGAGTAGTACTAATCTAAAATGCTTCTTTGTACATATGTAGGCCAATTAGCATTACAAAGCTGCTTTGCATCTAAGTGGTACATTAACATACCAATACCTGACGTGCACACTCTCCATAGCTTGTATTACTCATTAACTTTGTTCTTAAAAGTACTTTTTTTTGCTCCAAATACTACATCATATGCTGCTTCATTCAGATGTAGCCGCTTTGTTCTAAATAACATTGTATTATGCAGGATTAGTAATCGACCACACCACAATCGAATGGCACGAAGGAAACCGCGATCAAGCCAATCCTATTCAACAACAGTTCGCAAACTAATAGAACTTATACCTAACAAGGCTCTGGTATGCAATTAAAATGGAACCTTATACATATGTTTTTTATTGATCTCCCACACATATTTTTATTTCCTGCTCTTCAAAACTATATCATAAACGAAGCTTATCATACAAGCTCACCATTCTTCTCGATAAATTGGTGCCAAATCACTCATGATAGTACATACCATGTTCTGCATTTTGGGAAAAAAACTTTCCCATACGAAGATGGCTATGAATGTTGAAAATGTGGTGTTAAAACAACGGAACCAAGGTATAATCATCTATGCAATTTTACACATCCGCGTTCTCCATTACAATCTGCACTTTCCAAAATAATATACACCTGATATGTTACCTAAATTACAAAACAGATACAAAATCAACATATATGGTGTTGATCCTGACAACAACATCGCAGAGAAAACTGTTACTGCAGAATTCATGTTTTTCATCAATGTAGGTCAAGCTTTGATTGGCAAACCTCCCATGCTTTTGGTTGCAACAGATGAAGGACAGCACATACAGTATTCCACCAAAAATAACTGCAGTTATTGAAGTCATTGTGCAAATGTCTGAAGGATCACTACAAAGTGATACTCATACATTCCATGTGCACTCAATAGTGCTTCAAACAAACTTTGACAGCCTACTTTTGCCAACGAGTTCTAAAGCTTCAGCATCAGCAATTCAAGAAGCGCAAGAAGATAAAAATCATGAGCAGCAATGTGATCCTGTTTTGATGATAACATTGGATAACACTGCTGCTATAGACATATTACCAAGCAGTTCTTTAACACTGACATTGGCTGCTTCTTTAGAGGTAACAAACATATTCTATATTGCCGTTCCTTTTATCATGGTATCATACACAATGTGTGCTACTCGGATTTTACTACATTCATGCCTGCTTTCTACATGTGCTTACCTGCCTGTTACAAGCGCACACCTCCATCAAGATTTGAAAAGAGAACACATGTAGCTACCGCATCTGGTGAAACCGACTTGCATGACTCAGCCCACAAAGCAAAAAAAAAAGCAATTTACTATTTTTGTCTTTTTACTTCGGTCCACATGACAGCTAGCGTGGCGTGATGCCGCGCTAATGTTGCTAGTTGTTCATATTACTATTCTAGTTGAGCAATATCAGATGACTTGAGAATAATATCCTTACTAATATGCAAGTGGAGCATCAATCGATGCAGACGTCTCGCCACAGAAAAATATCTTTGATTTTTTAACAGAATCCGTTTTGTGTAAGGCGGTGACAGGATTCAGTAGAAATTGGTGCATATAGTTGCCTCCCTTGACACGCCAATGACTCTCTCACACATGGTATACAAAGTAATTTTGTAGGGGTGTAATTGTGTAACTGCTTCAAGCACATGTGGTCCAGACATGATAGTTTGATGTCGCTGTCTCGATGTGCTTTGGGCAGAGCTTCTCAAAACCATCCATATATATACGAGGGACTCCATGTACGTGTTGCTTGTCAGATCCATCTTGCTTCTCTTGGTACAAAGAAAGGAGGGAGGTTTAGGGATGGCAACGAGGTGGGGGGTCGCGGGGGAAGCCTCCGTGGCCCCGCCCCCCCGCCCCGCCCTGCTAAGCTTCACAGGGGCAAAGTCCCCGTCCCGGTCACCACGAGGACGGGACTTTGCCCTGCGAGCTTAGCGAGGCGGGCGGGGTCGGCTCCGGCGGGCTGGGCGGGGCCACGGTGGCTTCCCCCGCGACCCCCCGCCCCGTTGCCATCCCTAATTATTATGGAAGGCAGACTGCACACATCTGGAGCTGCTGCCTCGGCGGTGGTGGCGACACCCTCAGGTCGTCGACGGAGACGTGCGGCGCATGCAGTCCTCCAAAGACAAGCGGCGAGGATCATTACCCCGGCGACGGCGATGCCCCCGAACACAGCCCAGAATATGACTTGGCTCAGGGGGGAGGACGGTGGTGGTGGCGCGTCTGCCGGGGACAGCGGGGGAGGGTGGAACGCTGGCGGCGGGGGTGGCGCGTGCAGATTCGGGTTCTTGTTGGCCATTACTATCCGCGCTGTATCAAAATGGTATTAGTAGCAAATATATAGTAAAGCAAGATGTACATTCAATATTTTGTACCAAAATATTTGGCTAACAATCTCCCACAAAAGTAAAAACTTTGCAAAATGTTTTCAGAAGATGAACTTGACATTTTCCTTGCATCACAACGAGTACTTTTCTGGTTTGAACTCTAGCTAGTTCAAGTTGTATTTCCCTTCCACTATTCACATATTTCGTACACATCATGTACTCGTTCAGGCTCTCTGGCATTGTCGTTCTGGGAAATAGCATTTGGAGAATGAAAATAACATAACATGTTAATGCTTCATATATTGTTGAGGAAAGCATGGTCACGGTTCTAGCATTTAGAGTTGTTGCCATTTGTGTCTAATTAGTAAGGTATGATCATCCATGGGACTGGTGCACATTCATATTCTTACATAAAAATGTGGCAATTATTATATACAGAAGACCACAACATTAATCTTAGGTGAGAAAATACCAGAAATTCCTATATTATTCAGAGAAAAAAATAGCTAGAAATTTCCATATTAATAGCGCAAAAAACATCTACACCTTTCGTACAACTATTTATTCTTGTGGTTTGCATTTTATTTGGAGCATCTAATTTTTATAGGAAGTAAGTACACAGCGGTATACCGTTGCAATGGTACATGAATAAGTTTCGTTGCAGTTTCATCAAGTTTTAAGAAAATGCTTAAGATTTTCACGTTCATGTGAGTTTCACATGTTTTTAGAAGTTTATAGAAGATTCCAAACCAAAGTTTTAGCGTCAAATTTTGGAACTCAAGTTCCAAGAAGTTTCGGCCAGAGAGCTTCAAAGAAAATTTCAAAAAATTTCAATATATTTCAACCAAAAGTTACAAGAAGTTTTAACCAAAAGCTGCAACAAATTTTATCAAAAATCAAATAAGAACAAAATCCCGACGTGCTCACTACCGTAGTGGCTCCGCGCCCGCCGGGACGCCATGGCCATTGGCCTTCCAGCATGCCCTTGAGATCACCCCACGGCCGTCGGGACGCCGCACCCGCTCATCTTCCCTCCGGCCCTTAGCTCACCCGCGGCTTGGGGCACACTGGGCCACTGCCTTGGGTGATTTGCTGGTGGCAGATGAGAGGTAAGGGAAAGAAGCACATGGGTTGTTGCATGGAATGGACGCATTATCTGACTCAAGTCATAAGACGAGACTCGATAGACTAGTGTCCCTGCTCATTTAGGCTTATTAAGCTTTGGTTTCTATAGCTCTTATTAACTTTTTTTATGTAATTAAATATTAAAAAATAAAAAATTATATCATCATAAATAATGTAAAGAAATAAAAGAAAAAAGAAGAAGCAAAAAAGTCTAAAAAACAAAAAAAACGAAATTAAGAAGTCAGAAGCCCGTTACTGAAGTCCTTTGGAGCAGGTAGTGGATACTTTAAGATTCGTGCGAACAATCGCATCAACGGTAGAAGGTTATTCCATTGGTTTGGTAGAGGAACGGTGCAGCGTTTTTTAGTTTTTCTTAATTTTTATATCGGTACAAGCTATAGCGTAGATTAAGTATATGCATATACCTTTGCCGAGCCGCGGAGCAAGAGTCGAGTTGAAGGTCCTTGACAGTATCTGATGTTGCTCGGTAGCTGCGCCGGTGGCCGCAGAAAACCCCACAGCCACCTCTGACAAGGAGAGGAGGAGGATCGCGTAAAGGAGGAGCCGCGAGACCATCGCCATGATCCCTGTGGACGAAGCGGAGCTAGCAAGCGTGTTGTGAGCCTCCCTATATATATACTTCATCATCCAGCTCCTCACGCATACCACGTCGGCCCCTGTGCTCTGGTTGCAACGCGTGTGCAAGCGCCGTCCGCCCGGTCGCGCAAACGCTCCTGCCCAACTGGTAGCGAGGCGTGGTTTCATCGCTTCCTCGTTCGCGCGCCCATCCGATTCCCCAGTGTCAGCATCCGGCCATCCACCTCCGTGCCTCGCGCCTGCGTCGCCTTCTCGCGAAGCTTCAGCTTTCCTCATGGCGCATCCCACCTTTTCCGCACCACACCGCCGCCTCACTTGGCCCCTCCGCGGTTCCCCTTACCACCTGCATCGGCGCTGCTCCCCCCTCCCCCAGATCCGGCGTAGGCCGGCCTCTCCGCTCTGCATCCGCTCTGCTCTCGGCCCCTCCCCCCGCCGCCGCCTCACCGGCTGGCCCCTCCGCAGCTCCTTCCACCGTCCGCATCAGCGCCCAGCATCAGCTGGGCTCTCGGCACCCTCCAGTCTCATCCCTTCCCCTTTAGATCCGGCGCCGGACGAGGTCTCCACTCCAATCTCGGCCTCTTGTGAAGCACCTCGCCTCGCAAATCCCCAAATCCCCTCGAAAAGCCTTCTGATTTTAGCCTCCAAACCGGACGATTCGGAGCGGGGCGGCTCCGATCAGATCATCGCATGGCGGAGATTAGCAAGTACGGGTTGTCCAATCAGCCCCCAGGTGCGGATTTCCTCCTAGACTTTTTGCGGCGGATGATCCGTATGCCCTGTGGAGAATTTTCCTGAGATTTTTAGGGCTTTTTCTCTCCCTTTGTTTAGGGTCGAGTTGGTATTTTTATTTGCGTTTTTTTGGGGGTTTTGTGGGGTTGTCTTTCTGTAGATTTCTGGTTTGATGTGCTTCGAACAATTCCTCTGGATTGATTTTTAGGGCTTTTTCTCTCCCTTTGTTTAGGGTCGAGCTGGTATTTTTTTGCATTTTTTTGGGGTTTTGTGGGGTTGTCTTTCTGGAGATTTCTGGCTTGATGTTGTGCTTCGAACAATTCCTCTGGATTGCAAATTGTTGGAGATCCTTTTGTTTCTCCGGGTTTGGAATTTGTTTTAGCTCCTTCTAGAGGCCCATAGTTGATTAACGAGTCATAGAGAGTTGAATTACTCAAAATGAAGAAAGCTAATCGGAGTGTAAAGGAAACATAGACCATATGCTAGTGTAAGAAGCGAAGCGTGAGCAGTTATTGGTGTTGTTAGTTAATGGCTAACTAATGTTGTTGTTAATTTGCAGATATTCCCCAGATACTGTTGGAGGCTCAGCATTGTTGGCTGCGGCCAACCGAAATATGCCAAATATTGTCGAATTACAAGAAGTTCTCCATTGCACCGGAGCCACCAAACAAGCCTGCAAGTATGAATTCTTACTTTTTTTTGAAGTGTCACACTGCAGTGTTTGCATCATCTTGATGCTGTAGACTTATGCTCGGGTGCCATACCGTGATATACCATGGAAATGGCATGCAGTTATTCTCATAACAAAAGCCCATCCTTTTTAAGTTATTAACTCTAAATTATAGTTAGTGTTTAATCATAAGTTTGAAGCATGTTACTGTGCATTTGAATGTTTTTGTAGGCATGTTAGTTTGGAAAGCATGTGCTGTTAGCAAGTTGCGCCCTCTGTCTTCCAATCCAAAATACTTGTCATTTTGCTTTCTATAGGAAATATTTCCACCGAAATGCCCTTATTAAGTGCTGAAAGGTATAAATGCCCTATCAGGCTCTCTTCGACCAAGTAACTTAAGTCGCTTGTTTCTAAAACCTTCATTTGTTTCCGAGACCAATTAATAAGGTTAAGCATATCAAAAACTAAGGTGTTAATCTTTTTCCCTCTTCGTGTGCCCAAAGCTAGAATGACATCTTTTTGGATGTGGGAAGTAATTTTAATAGATTTTTTTTCTAGATAACATAATGCTCCGAGCATATCTTTATCTTAGCAAATATGATTTCTCTTACAAAAGATATTTATTTATTTACATTATCTTGCAGGTTTTTTGGATAGCTATCATGGGCAATGCGGATTGGAAGCCTTTGCAGCCTTATGTTTTGCTTCCTTCTCTGAAAATACTCAAGTGAAAGTTATTGAACCACCAATAACTCCAATATATAGTGTGAGACTATTCGTAGTCACCCCATTTACTTTCTCATGAGGCAATTATTTGCACATTTCTATGTAGCGTCTTTGTCTTTGTTGCTACTAAAGGTTTTATATTTATTCAGAATTTTCTTCTTGTTTATGGTAGTTCCAGTGGGGGAAATAGTACTGGATTCTAGAAACTTTGGAGTTAAGTGGAATGCATTTCATTCTCTTTGTGTTCTCTCTTTTTCATGATGGCCATGCAAATACATTCAACTGATTTTAACTCAGCTTATTTGATTTGATTTCCTTTTGGTACTGATTAAGGTGTAAAACAAAAGGTAGTACTTGAATCAATGATAAGCCAATATTTTTTTCTCTAAAGCTCATGTAAATTCACATGGGATGGTTCTTGTTGATAATGGGTATCATCCTGAATTAATTTAAAATTTATCACCCTATAACTGTTATTTGAAATGATTAGCCACATAATCACATTATCGTGTTCTCCGTAGGAATATGGTGAGGTTGAAGGACGGGGAATACGCATGGCAAAACGAGTAGTCCGTGCATTGGGTTTGATATTTGGATGTGCATTTGCTGCATCCTTGGTTAGTGGGCTCTCATATAATATAGTGCCACTGGATATTTCTCAATGCAATTTGCTGCCTTTATTATCTACTGTAATCATCAATAATTATTACTTATTAGTTGTCTTTTGGTTTGACTGTTTTGTTTGCTAATCTTTTCAAGGCTATACAACAGCTATTAACTTGATTGAGTTTTCATGGCAGTATACCCCTGTATTGTGCATTACTACCAGGTATAACCAACATTAGTGCGCTTTCCTATTTTTTTCAAACCAATCCTGTGATCGTCAATAATTATTACTTATTAGTTGTCTTTTGGTTTGACTGTTTTGTCTGCTAATCTTTTCAGGACTATACAACAGCTATTAACTTGATTGAGTTTTCATGGCAGTATACCCCGTATTGTGCATTACTGCTAGGTATAACCAACAATAGTGCGCTTTCCTATTTTTTTCAAATCAATTGCAATGTGCTTGTAGATCTATCAACCATATGGGTAGGATCATCATGCTCTAAAAGGAACGTCTGCCACATTTTGCACTAAAATTGTGTATTAGATTGTTCTTGCATCAAATATTAAAAGCATGATCGAGGAATACTCCGTATACTCTTCTCCCTCTAAAAGCAGTTCCGTTCGGAGTTGAATTGTCGCTTTGCACTGTTGGCGCTCCTTCTTAGCTCCTGTTTACCTGAGTTGCTGAGCACGGGGGGTGGATTTTACCAGGAAGCTTTTTGTTTAGCATTTCAGCTTATGGACCTCTGATATCTCTTGTTGGTAGGACAAATGGGGGTCCAGGATGAACCTCATGGCATCTTGGATGGTCTCTATGGGGTACAGTTTGGGCGTTGGCCACCACAAACACAGAACGCCCATGAAGCCATCAGGACCAGCGTTGTTGATTCGTCAACTTGTGAACCTCAAAAGGGAGGTAGAACACAACAGTAAAGATTGTTGATCTGGTGAGCTATTTGGCATCAGACTGACATGTCCTTTTTATACCTGCAGACGACTACGGCAGCACAGACTTTGATGCTTGAAGCCCATCCACTGTACCATTACATGTATGACACCTTGCATTCGCCCAAACAAGTTGTACCCCAACATCCATTTGTTAAGTAAAGATTATTTGTTTGGCAGTTTTCTTTGAGCAGGTGATAATAATGCCGGTGAAACAATTGCCAATGTTGCCACTTGCCACCTCCCTCCCCTTTATTGTTCTTGGGTTGTAGGCTCCAAGGCAAGACACCTTCTGAAACAAGATGTTTCTCTTCTTTCTTTGCTGAGTATATATCTACTAACAATCCATGAACTAGTGTTGCAGGAAGGACTTGACCACTGCACTCTACGCGCCTTCACTTGTCGGGGTCAGAATCATCATCCATATAACCAAGTTCGGGGACTTCCTGCTTCCTCCTCCGTGCCACGTCGATCTGCTATGCTCTTGGCTTGGCGCGTGGGTGTGCAACGTGTGATTACGATCTGTCATCGTTTCTGGATTCTTCTACGGTCCTATTATTCCTGTGAGCATACTTCCCAGAGTTTTTTTTATTATGTTAGTGCTATACACTGCTCTCTTGCCTCATTTCTTGTCATAATGTTTGTTATTTCATTTGCTATACAGGAGTGCCTCCAGATAGTTCAATAAGTTGTATTGTGAAGCGCAATCGTCTCGCTGCTGATCTTACACCGCTTGCCTTGGCTTACTCTTTGCAATGTGCATTTGTGAAGTATTTTTCTTAATCTTTATCGCGTTGGCCATTTCTGCTATGAAGTTTTTTATTATGTTTCACACTGCTTTGTTTGTGCTGTGCTAGTGCTTTTTTCAGATTAGAGCGTGTTTCTTGTCCTGTTGGTTCTTTGTGTTGCAAAGTGTTTTGTTTGGATTGTACTGGTGTCTTCCTTGGATTAGACCGTGACTTCCGTGTTCTTGTAGAGTGTTTTGTTTTTGTTCTTTGTGCTAATTACAGTGTGTTTTTTCTAGCTGAGCAGATTGTTTATGCTTTTTTTCGGTCTTTGCTATTCTTTCTATGTTTTTTTGGGTTTTCCCAGTTCGTTTGGTGTTAGCTACCTTCTCTATATGAAGTTCCCTTTCCGAGGTGGTCTTGTGCCGGTGATATCATGTGCCTTTTTACTTTTTTTTGCATGCTCTTTTGAAGTGTTTTGTTTGGACTGTCTTGGTGCTTTTTTTGGATTGGAGCGTGATTCCTGTGTTCTTGCAAAGTGTTTTGCTTGGGCTGCGCTGGTGCTTTTTTGGGTCAGAGCGTGCTTTTTGTGCCGCTGGTTTCCCATGCTTTTTTTGGGTTCTTGATCTTTTTCCCTTTTTTCCCTTTTGGTTTGTCCGGTGATAGGCAAACCGCTTGTCTTTGGGTTTTTTTCCTTTTGTCTGCTCCTTGTGAAATGTTTTTTCGGTTCCCCATTTGTGCTTCTAAGATATTGATTTTCTAGTTCATGTTGTTTGTATGATATTGCTCCCTTGAAATATTGCCTTTTTTAGTTTTTTCTCTGTTCTGATGTTTCTCTGTCTTTGTTTGCAGGTGGTTCTTTATTTCGCCTTCCAGTTCACGTGCTTTGGTGGTGTGTTCTCTCGCTTCGTTGTTTTCCCTTTCGCGGCTCCCTCGGTGTCGATTGATCGTTTTACATCTTGCTCCAGTTTCTTCGGAATCACGACTGTTCTGCGTTTTCTTTTATCGCTGGTGCTATCTCTTTTTCGTGATTCTTGTGTTATATGCTATGGTGCTTCGTGCATATTAGGATATCAGTCTTTCTCTAGGTTGCATAAATTCGAATGTTTTCTATACTATTATTCACATCTAGGCTCAGTTATTTCCTGTGTATAGATTTTTTACGGCGCTTATGTTGCTGTATAGATCTTGCGTTTCGTTGGGTGCTTCTAGAGATAATGCTCCTCTTTTCGATGCTTTTTCAATCCCCCTTTTTTGAAGTTTCATCGGTTTTAGATATTTTTGTTGCTTAGGCTACAACATACTTTTACGTACTAGGTATGTGCTGGTCAAGTTTTGATCTTAAAGTAGTAAAAGATAACTATTCTTGTGTTGCCTTTTGTTCTCGTGTTTACAAAACTTATAGCGTTCGTATTTGCGCCCAGTTATTATCTGTGTACACATTTTTTACGCTGCCTATGTCTCCCTTCATTTTCGTTGGTCCTTTCCTGTTTGCTCTCTCCAGAACTTTTTTTAACGCTCACTCCCCTATTTTTCCTCATACCCAGTTCAAGCTGCTATATTTATTACCTTTACGTATTGGTTATGAGCTATTTACGTTACAATACGAAACCATTAAAAGATTTCTAGATTTATATTATTTCCTGTTACCATGATTGTAGCTTTTTTTATATCCCTTTTGTTCTTGTTGATCTGCTGCCACATGAGGATCTGCATCTCTGCTTTACTCTCGGTCGGTGCCGATGAAAGTTCTTCCTGTGCCGCACTACGGTTACCTTCTTGTTGCGCCGCATTGGGTTTTCGTCATCGCCTTGCTCTGCACACCCCTCAGTTTGTGCCGATTGGGTGCCCAATATGAGATCCACTATTCTCCGATTTGCCTTTCTTCAGTTGTTCCTTCTTTGTTTTCTTCTTACGATTTCCTTGTTATTTTGTTTGTTCACTTTTATTTCTACTTTGTGCTCACGTTCTATGTTGTTTTCTCCCCAATATAACAAGTCTGAGGATCTACGGCTCTGCTTTGTTGTGCCTGATTTTCATTCGTGCGTTCTTCTGGTTAATCTTCGCTACGGTAATTTGTCCTTTCATGCAGTTTCTTATTTACGTTTCGCATCTCATTCATTCGGTCCATATGCATTGTTTGTTTTTGCGTGCTTAGGTTGCGGTGTCCTCATTACATTGTGCATATAACTCATTCGGCTGATGTATATTGTGTGTGCCTTTTATCTAGATTACATACCTTTGTACATTGTTTCTGCTTCCATGTTTACACATGAGTCCCTTTTATAGAGTTTGATAGATTCACACATCATTTAGGGTGCTATGTACATCTAAAATCAGAACTTAGATATCCTTAAAGCAAGCAGTGTTTGCAAAAGATGATTTTTGCATCCTTTGCTCAATGTTAGAATGCCAAATAATTTTTTTACAGAACTTGGCTTACATTATTGATTGCATTTAAAATCAGAATTTAGATATCCTTAAAGCAAGCAGTGTTTGTAAAAGATCATTTTACCATCGTTTGTTGAATGCCAGAATGACAAAATGATTTTTTTTTACAGAAGCTGGCTTACATAGTTGATAATCATTATGCTTGGCATCGTACTGCTGCTCTTAAGAACTTAGCTGAACTACAGGTCTAAGAACTTACTTGAATAACATGTGTGGACATATACCAACTCACAATGAATTACTGAAATTTATAGCACGAGTGATAAAGCAAATAACATGAACTGACCTACATGTATACTATTTTACTGAAATTTTTCGCCTAGATTACGTGTTTTTATCCAGTCTCTTATGTTTTATTCTGTACTGACTAATGCAAAACAGACTTCATTCCTTCTGATAAAACCCTTCGCTTTGCTCATCGTAGAAACCATGTGACAAATAGTCTGCATGAAGATGTGCCTACTCAGACTTCATCCCTTCTGATAAAACCCTTCGCTTTGCTCATCGTAGAAACCATGTGACAAATAATCTACATGAAGATGTGCCTACTCTATTATGGTCACAACACATACCCTGCTGCTATACAATTAGATCCACATAAACATGTTAACCTATCCTCCTTTTACCTCTATGTTACATTTCCTCGCAGTTATACATGTCTATTAGAATAGGTGTGTCCGTCGTTCTTCGTTCGTTTTGTGTTCTGTTGATGCGTTCACTGCTGCTGTTTTGTGCTGCTGTTTCCTTAGTAGTTCATACTCCACTTTGATTGTTCTTGCGCCATTGGTTGTTTCATTGTTAGTTTCGCGTTTTTGCTGCTCGGGCCTCTGATGCGTGCCATCTCTTTATCGTCTTGACCCGTCTTCACCGACGTGCGCTGCGGCTACTCATTCTGAGGTGATTTTCTTACTGCTCTTTTATGTTGTTACTCTTGGTTTCGCTATTTGAGTTATGACGAGTACTCAGTAAATTACGAGCTTGATTTTGGTTCCGCTTCTTGCTCTAAGCAGAAAGACTTGTCTGAAATCTACGTATCTTTCCTATGGGCAACACCCAAGGTGAAAAATCAAATCAAAGTGCTAGGAAGAAATCTGTTTTTTGTGCGTGCTTTTTCCCTAGCAAAAGCAAATAATCTTGTTGTTATATACATTCCTTTCCTTCTTATGCCTGCTTCTTTTACAAATGCAGGGCCGTTATGGACTGTGACTCTAATTCATTGCGCTCGCTCTTCGTCGGTGCGTTTTTTCGATTACAGAACTACCTCGTTGGTTGCTTATGCGATTCGGTTTTAGGCCGATCGCAACAAACTAAAGCTATGATCAAAAGAAGGTACTTCCTCTTAATTAAAAACTGTCTTGCGGTAATTGCTTGGTTGCCATGAGTGTTACGCTACTTTCGTCTCTTTTCGTTTCTTGCATTGCTTCTTTGTCTTCATTTACGTTTCCCTTTTTCGTTTCCCGTGGCCTTTTTGTGCTCTTTGCGTTTATATTTTGTTATTACATTATGTACGTTCCTTCCTTTTTTATGCCCATCTTATTTTTTCTTACAGTTCAATGGTTGCTGGTCCGATTTAGTTTGAATATTGCTTCGTCTATACATTCGTTGCTGCTTGTTGTGCGAATCTGGAATATTTCTAATCACTGCTACTGTTTAGCACCGCTCACGCTGGTCAGTTCATACATTATTCTATTTTGTTATGATAGTGATTATTCTTTTTGTTCTTTTGATTATTTGATACATCATACTGCCTTTATTTCTTATAACAATGGCTGATTTTATTATGTTGTTAGTTATCTAATACATCTTTCATTTTTTATTCATGCTTGCGCTTATCTTTTCTTAGAGCTTTCTTGTTTCCTTAATATTCCTATTCTGTTATGCTTTATATTATGCTACTATATTAGATGTATTATAGTGTCGTTCCTTTGTTTATACCTCTCTTATCTACTTTCTATATACTTATCTTTTCTTAGAATGTTTTTGCTTCTTCCTTTTTAGTTGTGTTTATACTTAGCTTTTTTAAGGTATTTCTATAACTTTGCCTTCCCTATTTTACTGCTACATTACATATATCATTGTCGATATTATATGTGTTGATGTAAAGTTCAAAGGGCCATATGTATATACACACACATATACATATACATATATATATATAACCATACATGCACACACACACACATATAATAGTACTAAGAGATATGTCATAGAAATAGAGTATATATAAAATAGTTTAGTGTTATCTTCTCTTAGAGTCCTCCTATAGTCTTAGTATTCTTGTTTTGCTATTATATGATGTATATCGTAGTGTTATCCCCTTCTTTATACCTCTCTTGCTTTCTTTCTATATGCTTACACCTACCTTTTCTTAAAATCTTTCTGTGATCTTACCATTTCTATTTTGCTATTGTATTTTATATACCAATATATAAAGAGGTGTACCATATAGAAATAGATTATATATGAAATAGTTTAGGTTTATCTTCTTTTGCAGCTTCTTCATATCTATTCGTGCTTATACTTATCTTTTCTTACAATCTTTCTGTGATCTTAGTATTCTAGCTCTACTACTATATTACATATAGTGTCTATTGATATGAAGCCCAGAGAGCTATATATATATGTATGTAGAGAAATAGAGCACATATAAAATAATTTAACTTTACCTTTTCTTAGGACCCTCCTGTAATCTTAGTATTTTTACTCTGCTATTACATTATGTATATCATACTGTTAGCCCCCCTGTTTATGCCTCTCTTGCTTCCCTTCTATATACTTACACTTACCTTTTGTTAGATTCTTTCTGTGATATTACTATTCGTATTCTACTATTATATTATATGTATCAATATATAGAGAGATACGCCATATAGAAGTAGCCCACACATGGAATAGTTTAGCCTTATTTTCTTTTACGCTTTCTTCGTATTTATTCATGCTTATACTTGCCTTTTCTTAGACCCTTTTAGTGACTTTAGTATTCCAATTCTGTTATTATATTGTATATCCTATTACGCATATAGTGTATATTGATATGAAGCCCAAAAAACTATGTGTGTGTGTCGCAGAGCGTAAAAAGATATGCCTCGTAAAGTTAAAGCATACATAAAATAGTCTAGATTTATCTTCTTGCTCAGCCTTTTTGTACCATAGTGTTCTACCCTTCATGCTTCTCTTACCTCCCTTACATATGCTCACACTTATCTTTACTTAGAAACTATTGTCTTCCTCTCTTTATACTCCTCTTACGCCTTCTTCATATTTATCTACGCTTACACTTACCTTTTCGTAGAATTTCTCTACAATCTTACCAAGTCCCTTCTTCTACTATGTTACGTACATCAATATACAGAAAGGTATGTTGCACAGCCATAGGCCATACATAAAATAACTTATCCCTAGCTTCCTTGCACCCTTTCTACAATCATATTGTATTTATTCTGCTAACTTTTATGTTCTCCTTGTGTAATATTTTTTTGTTCATGTTTACCTTTTCTGTTTTATTATAGCCTTTTTGTGAACTGCGTGTTGCTTCTGTGTAATTATGTTATGCATACTTTCGCTTTTTTATCATTGCCTTATTTTTTTATAGTTGACTATTCTTCTGTTCGCATTTAGTTTTCTGTTTTGTTATAGCCTTTTTGTGAACTCCGTGTTCCTTCTGTGTAATTATGTTATGCATACTTTCCCTCTTTTTACCGTTGTCTTGTTTCCTTTTTATAATTCAGTATTTACTTACATAGCTCTTTTTTAATACTGCTTTGTCTACGAGCTCATTGTAGTTGCTCACATAGTTAGCTTACTTCCTATTTTCCCTCTTTTAATCTTTTGTGCTTGTTCGCTTTGAATACTAACCTCGTGCATGAATTGCTGTTTTTTGACCCTTTATATTTTTTCATTCTGAATATTAATCTCATGGTTAACTTTTTTTCCCTGTTAGTTGTTCCTATCTATTTTTATAGATTTAGTGCATTCTGCTTGAACTAGACGCAAAGAAATTCAGCGTGGAAAACATCCGGTTAGCTCCGTAGCCTTATCGCTGTTGCCTATGCGTATTTTACCCAGTGCGTTTACACCAGTTCTTCCACAAACAACGCCCCAGTCATGTATGTTCATTGCTTATGCTAATTACATACTTTATCCAGTTTTTTTGAAAGCTTTAATTACCTGCTGATTTCTACTTTGAATTGCTTTACTATGCTACAGCGCTTACCACAGATGTTAACGCATATCCTATGCCTTCTCAGCTCAAAGTGCTTCTCACAGATCCTACTACACAATGTGCCAGCGGTGTTATCATCTTCGGTTCACCATAAGCTTATTCCCAGCAACTGCACTTATTTTGTTGTCCAAAATATTACCGACTATGTTACGCCTACGAGCAGATCTACCATTACTACATACTACTCTCTTATAGCTAACGCTATAACAACTAGTGTGAACATATTTAGTGAGCCCTTCGCTTCCTTCATGATCAACGACATCTGCCAGTTTGTGCAAGAAAAAAAAACGTATCAGCTTAGTTTCCTTCATTTATTTGTACATTAATTACGTTTCCCTTTACAACCATTATTGCCTTTTGCTCATCGTAATGTTCTTTTTTGCGCCACAAACAGAACAACACCACCAATTCGCTCAGAATGAAACAAGGTCAGTACATACAATGCGTTCACCAAATCATATAGCAAATTGGATACCAACACAAAAAACTCCTGCGATCCCCGATTGCTTACATAGACTAGCCTGCGTAACGTCTCGCCACACACGTGCATCCAGTTTGGTACAAAAATAGCTTGCGTGGCGTGCCGCCACGCAAACGTATCTAGTACTATACAACGGCTAGCGTACCTATCAGTGGACAAAAAATATCAGTAACAACTATAAACCGTCAGTTGAAACCAAAAAAAATTGGCCATATCAAGTGACAAATATTTCAGTGGACGAAGGACTCACGTTCGTCCACGTGCCCTCAACCCTTGAAGATGCCAATCAGTAACAACTATAAACCGTCAGTTGAAACCAAAAAAAATTGACCATATCAAGTGACAAATATTTCAGTGGACGAAGGACTCACGTTCGTCCACATGCCCTCAACCCTTGAAGATGCCAACACAAGGATGCTTCCAATACACTACACAGCTGGCAGATATTACCAGGATTTTATTGATGAGCAGGAAGTGGGCTATCAACAAAAATAACCAGCGACATGGCAAAGAAAAAGATCAGATATGCATGCATCGGTGATAACAGTGAGTATTGCCGTCATCATTGGACATGCCTATCACTACTATAGAAAAGATTATCATAGGTAATTCAAAAATATCATCACAGACGGTTTATGAATTGTCTGAATTTATGTATCTATGATAACAGGTGGTTATCACATGCAATTTTTAAACCGTCTGTGATAAGTTACAACACAAACAGTTCTACAAAATAAACATATATGATATTGGACATACCATAGATAGTTAATACTAATAACCGTATATGATACATAAGATATCATAGACGGCTAATACCAAAAACCGTCTGCGATATGTCTGATATCACAGACGACTAGCACCAAAAACCATCTATGATATGTTAGATATCACAGAGCGCTAATACCAAAAACCATATATGATATGTACGATATCATATATGGTTCTTAAACATAGCCGTCTATGATATTAGATATCTATGATATGTTAGATATCACAGAGAACTAGTACCAAAAGCCATCTATGATATGTACGATATCATATATGGTCCTTAAACATAGCCGTCTGTGATATTTATCATAGAGGGCTAGTACCAAAAACCATCTATAATATGTACGATATCATAGATGGTCCTTAAACATAGCCGTCTGTGATATTGAAAATTAACTAGTCGTAGTGTGGCGTAGGTGTAACATCCCAAAAATATTAGGGATTATTGTATTTGCAAGTTAATGAAAATATTTTCTTATTTATGCTGAGTTTCAAAATTTTATTTATTTGAGTTCTTGATTTGAAATTTCAGGCGGCAAAAATTTAATTAAGAGAGATCAAACCTTCAAAAGTGAGAATCAAGATTTCAAAATCAAAATCCAAATTCTCAAAACCCCTGGCAAATCCTAAATCCAAAATTTCTGAAAATTTAAAACATCAAGGTTCAAAATAATTTTTAATGTTATCATTCAAATTTCTTGGTACTTAATCTTTTCAGCAAGAAAATCTATTTGCAAAACTCTCAAAATTCAGAAAAACTTCCTTTGGGCCCGCCCTTATCCGCTCGCCCAACCGCATCCCCTTTCTCCCCATCGCCTCTTCTCCTCATCCCTCATTTCTATCCAGCCGCCAGCTCCTTCTTCCTCCTCCTTTTCTCCGCACGCGCAGCATCTCCGCCCACCGCGCCTCTCCGCCTCCTTGCTCGGCCCCTTCCTCCTCCTCCAGCCTGGCTCCACGCACTTGCTTTCTAGACAGCTCGGCTCGTGAACTTCGCCTACCACCTACCTGCGCCGCGCCCCAGCACCTAGCGCCGCCCCCTTCAATGCCGACGTCGCATCCGAGCCCTGCGCCTACGCGCCCCTCTCCTACATCGCCTTCACTGCTGGCCCTCACGTTCACACCACCGCCTACCACCGGCCTTCTGCCCTCTTCAAGCGGCGTGTCGCATCACCCTGCCGAGCTAGCCACCGCTCGCCGCCTAGCATCGGCTTACTCCCGCGCACTTCAATGTTTCCACCGGCAGTAGTTAACTCGGTCCACCTCTACTCCCAGGCTTCAATGCCGTGCAGTTCCGTCACCTCACCGAGCTAGTTCACTGGCCTAGCCCCGGAGCTACCCCTCTTTCGCGCAGCACCGCCCTCCCCGCTAGCCTGCGCCGGCCTCCCCCTGCGCCTCTACCCCTGGCCTCACCTAGCGGCGCCTTTGTATGTCACTTCACCGAGCTAGGTTCTAGGCCTTGTGCCTACGCCTCGCCTCCATCGCTATCGCCCTGACATTTCTCCACCACAGCAGCGTCTTCAATGAGCTCCAACGGCCTCACCTCCCCTCCGGCGCCTATAAAGAAGCCCGAGGCTCCCAGCTCCTCCCCGTGCCTTCCTCCTCTTCCTTCCCTGGCAAAGCACTCGTTTTCCTCTTTTTCCTGAATTGATTCACCGCTGCACAGCCTTCTCCCTCGCCGCTGCATTTCCAGCTGAACTGCTGGCGCCATGAGTTTTCATTGAACCACCCGGAGCTCCACCGCAGCCTCCTGAAGTTGCCCCCACCACCAAATAAGCCCTCGTCGGCCTCAGCTCGCCAATACTAGGAGCCCTCCAGCGTCGCCAGTACTCATCGCTGCCCGTAGCTCCACTAGGCTCGCCGTTTAGCGCCACCATGGGATCCTTCGGCCCCATCGCGCGCTGCGTCTACCCCCACCGTGACAAGACTCCCTGGAACTCCTTGTGGCGATCCATCGTGACATCTCTCCATCTGCTCTCACCAAGATCGCCTCCGGCCGTTCCCCATCAGCAGCCGCCGACACCGCCTGTATGTGTCGCGCCCCTCCCTGCCTTCTTTGGCCGAGCCCCCTCCTCCCAGAAGTCTCTACTTGCCCTCTTTCCTTCTCTGAATGATAGGTGGGCCCCGCTGAAATTTGTGTGCAGCTAATGGTTATCACTTGTATAATGCCAAACATTGCTATCTTGTGAGGATTTTAATAAATAAGTCTGGAAAATTGTATTAGGAATAAAAATGCAATTTGCAGGATTAAACAAAAATATGTACGAAAATCAAAAAGAACTTTATGAAAGGATCTATTAAACTCTCATGACTAATTTCTAAGTAATTAGTCTAATCTTGCTAATTGTAAATGTAAAAGTTTAATGAACAATAACATTTGAAGAATGATTCAAACCAAACCCAAAACCTACGAAAACTTTGATTCATTTACCACATGTCTTTCTCCCTGGATTTAAATCCACTAACACAAATCAAGTCTATTTAAACCTTGACTGGTAAAATAGCGATAAACTGAAAGAGGAAATTGTTTTTGAATAAATTGCAAAACCCTTGCTCAAAAATAAATTAATTCCAGGAGCTAAATTTCACATCATCTCTTGTATCTTTTATCTTGAGCATATATCTGCTAAAGCAAACTTAGCTCATTAACTATAATTTGCACGTCAAATGTTAATAGCAGATCATTCATTTCTAAAACCAATAAGACTCCCATCTTAATTAATGCTTAAGAAAATTCTAAACCAAATCTTTAATAAAAATGCAAAGATTCGAACCTCTTTCGGCTTAAAATATTCTTAAACCAAAGAATCATCCCTCTCTACCCCAAATAACTTATCTTGGAATAATTTCAATAATCAACCTAAGTCTAAATTTTGCAAAATTAAAGCATAAAATATCAATCTTGAGTAATTAACACTCTTAACTAAGAATCTTGCCCAAAACCTATCTTTGCACCTAAAATACTTATCCGATCATCTTGGTTAAGAATAAGCTCTTGTGAACAAGCTCATCCACTCAAACTTATCTCACACCTGAATTAAAACTACAACCCTCAATCATCCCCTATAAGTTGTTAACTAAAATAATTTGCCTTGCTCCCAATCATAAATGGATAAATAACCAACTCCAAACTATAACTAAAAATCGGGAAAACTGCGTAACTTCAAGTTTCTGGCAAATCACCTCCTCGAAAAATCTTTCCAAAGATACCCATAAGTCCAACCTAACTCTTGGAAATTTCTTGATAAATATAAAATATTATAAAAGAAGTTATAAAGAAAAAAAAGATCAAGCCCTTTATCTTGAACCTAGCAGAAGGATCCTGCGGGTAATCCTTTATTCAACTTCTTCCTGTTTCATAAAACTTTCCCTCACAGTAAAGCTATCTAACCAATTCCTTCCTTCACTCAAATCCGTTCCAATCCCTCCCTCTCTGCTATCAATTTATAAGCAACATAAAATGAGTTCAATTAATTTAAACTAGACTTTTGCCGCTATTTGGATTTATTTGGGTTTTTCGTTCGTTTGCCACGTATTAGAATCTGCAGTCTCGAAGGTGACGAGCTCCAGCAGAATCAAAGGACAGGTGGAGAAAGAGCCTGAAGATCCAATAATATCGACTGATTAATTGAGCTGGCTTTGAGTTAAAAACAAGGCCGCGGTAATTAAGCAAGGCAAGTCATCACTTTGATCATATTGATCCTACATTTCACAAAAGTTATGTTCTTTCAAATTATCAAATTGCATGCTTACTTTGTTATGCAAATTTATGTCAAATGTAAGGTAGATATTGCCCTTTTATGATACCAGTATTATTATGATACTCTTTACCGCTTGATTCAACCGATCTCTTGTCACCCTAGATATTATTGTTATCTTTGCTAGCTAAGTCATAATTACTGCCAAATGAGTCCAAAGTTAGGTCATAATTATATTTTTTGAGATAGTAGTAGACGACAGAGACATCAATATAGATAGTGTATGTAATTTTAAAGTTATAAAGCTGTTTGATAAATCTATTTTAAAAAACTATTTTATTTATTTTAATTTTTGAATAAATCAAAAACTAAAACCACCGACAAAGCCAGTAAGCCACGAGCGGCGGAGCCGAGCACGTGTAGCCACTTCAGCTTGGATCAACTGTCAGAGCTCGTACTGTATCCACAGATGCAAATCATTTTCAATCTTGGAGTTAGGCTGCGATCAGTTTAGCTGCCAAAACACTGTTTAGCGACGGAAACACTGTAGCACTTTTGTCACGTAGTGAATTTTTTTTTGTTTTTTGGTTTTTTTGCGTTCCGTTTTTTTCTCATATTCCTTTGCATTGTCCGCACTAGACTAGCGAGCCATTTTTATTTTTACATTTTTAAAATTTAATTATGCCTAACATACAACTCAGCTACAGTGTTTTTTCAGCCAGCTATAGTGTTTTTTCAGCAAAAGCCAAAAGCCATCGCTGTTTCGATCACCCCCTTACCTGCAACGAACGGAGGAGAAGAAACCTTATTAAAAAAAATACTACAGCCATGAATCAAAGTATCTGTAACAAAATCGTGCGCAATCACGTAGCGAAAAAAGTAAATTGGCAATAGTCATAGTATGCCTGCACCAATACAACAATCGTAGAAAATACGTAGAAGATAGCTTCGTACCCAAGCCCAGCCAGCAAAGCTCTACATTCACGCCATTGGTTGAATCCCTGTAACGTGTAAGAAAAGGGAAAAGACGATAATTACCTATACACGTACGTGTCCTGTTTGTGTGTATGCCATCTATAGTCTTTGTTACATATTCAATTAGATGGCGTATGTATATGGTTTTGGATTGTGTTGGGGAAGAGAGCATTGCGAGAAATTGTCGTTCGCTTGCGATGTCATTTGGTGATATATCATTGACTTCACTATGACTAGTTCAACACGTATACCCCTTTTTGAAACCCCTCCGAATCAAGTGCGCTTCAATCTGCTCTCGATTCTTAAACATCTTTAAATTCTCGATCGATTGCATGGACAATACATATATTCCACCCCCTTATTCAACATATACTCCTCGGCAGCTCTTGTAAAAGCAGACATGTCATTAATGTACTCTTCACTCACACGGTTTGCGGTATACATCCAGCTTCGGTCCTATATTATGCACATATAAAACAACTTAGTATTAAAATTAATTTAATTAATTATTACTACATATATACCACATGCATTGAGGTTAACTATATCTAAATTAGCTAGATCTTCAAAGTATATATATAACAGTTCACCGAAAATTAATTAGCTAGATCAAACTTATTTTGATATTTCAACCAAAAACAAATTTCATTACTAACCATATCTAGGGCAACCAAGAACTCAATGAATCTCCTGCCAAATAAGCCTCCTTCCACACAAAAAATGGCCTGAAAACCTTGCCGCCTCCAGCTGCAGCACCGGCTAGATCTGGATCGAAATGAAGACAGATGCGGTCCGAGCGGCACAATAAATACATAGCAGCATTATCACAGACGGTTTTAAAAAAAAACCCATCTGTGATACTTGACTATCACAGATGGTTTGTAGTTAAAAACCGTCTGTGATATCACAGACGGTTTTTAATAAACAACCGTCTGTGATACTTGACTATTACAGACGGGTTTTAGTTAAAAAACCGTCTGTGATATTCCCGATTATCACAGACGGTTCTTACCAATGAACCGTCTGTAATACGAAATATCACAGATGGTTCATTGGTAAGAACGGTCTGTGTTACTCGTTTTCTCCGACGCCATCAACACAGACGGTATCCAAATGAAAACCGTCTGTGTTAATATCGGTCACAGACGGTTTTGTCAAACCGTCTGTGATTTGACGTCTAGTATTAGGCTTTCTGTAGTAGTGGAAGAAACATATGTATATGGTTTTGGATTGTGTTGGGGATGAGAGCATTGCGAGAAATTGTAGTTCGCTTGCTCCATTGGGGCCTGATCAATAATGGGCGTAGCACTAACAGCAGACTCGAATTTGATTGCGGCTCTCGGCCCCTGTACTCGTAGATACAATCCTAGAGCTTCCTTCCTAAGGCAATATTATTCTGTCGACGTGGAGAGGTCCATGTCACTGCACAGGCTAAACCAAAAGATGACGCTGATCAGCTGATGTTCTCGGATGATCATGACACTGCATCTGGATATCGTAGGCCCGATGGTTCCAGTGCGTCCGATGCCGACGGCACCGTTTTGCGTTTAAAGATCTGGGACCGTTTGATCCCTGATTACAGAGGAAGAAATGTTGCTGATTTATATACTCGAATCGTTGATTGTATGTATAAATCAGCAAAGCATTTGATAAGCAATCATTGAAAAACTTTGAATCCAAGTATATTTTTTAAAGGTATGTATTTAATTTGAATTGCTGAGATAGGTATATATATCCTAAGGCTAAAATTTTGGAAAAACATACCTAAATTTAGGTTGAATGATATAAAAGTACTTTTATGATAAATCTAGTAATATTATTTCAACACGGCAAATCTAAATACTTTTATATATATTAGTAATCAAAGTTATAAAAGGTTAACTGTGCGCATTGTAAAACCACCTTAAAAAAAGAACTTAGGAAGTACCACGATGACAATAACGTATTTTTATAGCGAACAGCGACCATAACATACTCAAGACATATTTGCAAGAACATTGATTTTCAAGCAATCTTAAAGCAAAGAATTTAGGATTAAGTTGTTGTACTCATGCATACAACAAGTCATGGAAACCTAGAGTGCATTCGTAAAGAAGCACCGATACACATTGTATGCAACGGTGGTCACAGCGGGTCGCTGTATCATGTTGCAACCTTGCACAATAATGCACTCATCTGGGCCTACTATACATGATCAGTTCCCGTGTCGTTTCACCAAGATTTCCCGTGTCGCTGCCGGCCAGGCTTCCCACCAAACGACGGGGGAAGGCTTCTCGCATCCGATCGACGATGACGATATCGCAACGAATCCCGCGGACGGTGGGGGAGAAGGTGGCCACGACCTTGGTATCTCGTGGTCGCCCATTAATTGGCATCACCTTCAGAAAATTTAATCCACACCTGGAGTAGCCCAGCTACCCAAGCGACAAGAATATATGTGACGACAAGAACGTCTCATCATTTAGTGATGAGAGAAGACGATACGTAGCAAAGCTCAAGGATTCCTTACTACAAATGGCATCAGCATGCAGTTCCATACCCGAAAACACTATCCAATCAAAGCAATTCGAAGCGACAGAGCAATTCGAAGCGACAGAATAGATAACTAGACATTTACATTGTCATTTGCAGCGAAAACACAACTCAGCACTTACTAAATTTATTCCATTACTAAAATTTTAAAAAAATTGCTCCCCTAAAAAATTTCAACAATTGCTCCCCTAAAAAATTTCAGCAATTGCTATTGGAGGACGTTAAAGAGACAGTTCCTTCAATATCAAGACTCAGGAACGTCACGCAGAACCCCCACTGCTTAACCTTCAACATTAAGCATTTAAAGATCATAGCAGATTCTTGAAGCGTTCTTTCCATGTTAGGGGATCAGTGACATTCCTCAGCACTTTCTTGAAGCTGTTCTTTGGTGTCATCTAGCGAGCCAGAATTGCTGATTACTATGTCGGCTTCCGACTTTTTCCAGTCCAGTGCAAGCTGCGCGTTGATCCTATTCCGAGCTTCTTCCTCAGAGCACCCATCTCTTGACATGAGCCTCTCTATCTGGGTTTCTGGATTCACCCATACGACAATGACTGGGTTTGTCCATTGATCCTTCTTTGTCTCAAACAACAGGGGGATGTCAAGGATGATAACCTTGCATCCCTTCATCCACAGTGTTAGTATCTCCCAAAATATGCCAGACGAAATATATGGTGCCAGAAGACTGCAAATAGCCATAATGACAGAAACTGGTTATAAATGACTGTCTATTAGCAAGTGATGACTGTGGATTCCAGCTAGTAGTGTACTGTAACCTAACATCAAATAAAAAAGGAAATACCTGCAATGACCAAACCAACAATGACGGATGCTAACCAGTTAATGGGTGGGTCTTTTGAGCTGTGACTTATGACTTTTAGTTTATGGCTTTTGAATTCTAGTTGCTCGCGAGAAAGATTACAAAGAGAGACAGTCGTATACGATTTTAGTCGGTACAGCTGAAATCGGTACAGTATCTATTGCAATCAATTTGTAGATCCTACCTTAAAAAGACGCACAGAAAGTTTGGGTGGCAAGCATGGGAGCTGGCTAGGGCAGCAGCTTCCCTTGCCCGCTCCCCCTTTATAGCCGTGTTGGCCTGGCTAGGATGAGCTGGGCTGCCCCCCTCTCTCTGTTACAGTATTATTTGTTGTTTTTATTACCACCATCTAACTCTCATCATGATGGACACCTAGACACCTAGATGTCCTGACACCTTGCGCTCGCCGTGACTTGCCAAAGCACAGTGACAACCTCTATATATGATCAATATTCTAAAGCTTCGAATATGAATTACTACTACTACAGAATCTGTAGCGGAGTAAATACACGAGGAATGTGCAAAAGTAAACAATTGAACCATTGGAAACAGTCTTTTTAACACAAGAAACAAATCCTTAGTTCTAAAAAAGGAAACAACATCATTGGCTTGCTGTGACGTGGCTTGCTGCACCACAAGCCAACGCCAGGATCCTGAGTTTCCGTCATCACGAGAGGGCAGGCCGCTTCCGCTAGATTTAAGTGGGCCGTATAAGCAAGGCCTGGTGGTGGGAATGGTGATCAGACTGCTACATCAATGTATTTATGCAAGCAGGCATAACATGTCGGCTAACTAGGACAGTTCAGTCTAGGAATCCAAAACCAGCTAAGCACCAAACACGAAATGCACATTAAAAAAACCAAAACCAATCTTTTAGCCAGTTTGACCATCTGAAACACCCAAGATCGGTCATTGTGGTTCAGTATTTCGGTTTGTAAAATTTTATGCTCGTCCCTAATAGAAAGAGAATTTCATGAGTATAGCTAATTCATTAGAATCGATAGAACATATGAAAATGAAATATTGAAGTTGATGAGATGTTGTACCGGTTTAGGACTAGGCGTTTTGCTGGGTCCGAGAAAACAATCTGACCTAAGTGAGATCGGTCAATTTCTCCATTTTCTAATAAAATATCATTTCCAAAAGCTTTTACAATCTTCTTCCAACCTCTAGAGCCTTTCCGCACTACATTCTGCAAATGTATTCCTCCAAATCAGTACAAAGCTTGCAATAAATATATGTATGATATGTGAGTATGTCACAGCATCAGGGGGAACTGTGTAAGTCTAAGGCACTAACAGACATGCAGATGCAATTTGAGGGCCACTTTTATATCTATCACATGCTATATATCAATGGGAATCTACACAATAGTTCCAACTAGTGTTCGAAAAACCGACGGTTACCGACTGGTATATGGATAAAAAAAACCGGCCAGGATTACTAATGGAATACGCGTAGGCTACGGAAGCAGAAAACAAAACTTTTCTACCGCGCACCCAAGAACATCATGCTAAGGAAGGATCATGGATCGTTACCACTTAGACGCGCAGCGCAGCGGAAGAAGAATTGGAAACCGATCCAATCACGCTGCGTCGAGGTAGTAGTGGAAGTAGCCGATCGTCCCGAACAGATCGTCTCTCCCACGCACGCCGATCAACATTGCAACGAGCAGCGCCTCCACCGGTATCCACACGTCCGGGGCTGGAACGCCGATCGCGAGTGTACTAGCACTCGTGAGCAGCTAGGGTTTGGCTCGGGAGGTGGCGGCTAGGGTTTTGCTAGATGTTAACTGGGCGAATCCCCTCCGCCCCTCGCCTCCATATATAGACCTCCTCACGTGGGCCTCGTGGACCGAGGCCCAATAGGAGTCTATTCGGATCTCCATCCGAATTGAGCCCATATCCGAATCATATTCGAATTAGTGTTCCAACCCGTTAAGCGTGCGACCAGAGGTTCACGTATACTTGGTCGTGACCCGAAACGCCTTTCCGCTACCATGTTAATAGCGGCCTCTAGTAAGACATATTAACCCCAAAGTATATGTAAAGATCATATCGGTGAACTCGTAATGTTCTCTCATGTACGAATCCCTTTGCCTCACGATATAGATTGAGCTCAAGGCGAGACTGTGTCATCCTCTTAATAGCTCAATCACTCTCTCGATTCCGTGATGGATTATAAACTCGTGATTGACTCCTCAATCACCTTGGCATGGCCATGCACTTTCATAATCCATTACATCGAGGCCCAGAGATATCTCTCCCATAAGGAGGGCAAATTCTATCTTGATCATTCACATCCCACTACATGTTTCATGACAAACCCAAGACTACTTTTATGACTACCCAGCCACGGAGTAGCGTTTAGTAGTCCCAAAATAAGCTACTACTCATGTTGGGAACCATGATGATCTCAAGTCTAAGGACTCTACATAAACACTACTTGAGACCAACCGATGACACATGGAATCTCCGCAGTGTCTCATGGCAGGTCTATCCAACATATGTTCACTAACACATGTCCATATTATTGATTTGGTATCACCATACCATGATCCATGAGACATGATCATCAATCAATACATATGTTGATCTTTGTCTTTGAATCATATTTGTTCCTCATATGATATACGATCGTGGATCATTTAGAAATAGCAACATCTTAGTATTTAAGAGTCTCATGAATAAGTCACATACTCATTGATCAATAATGATGGTGTCTATTCCAAGGAACAAAGTAATGTATCATAAACATAGTATGTGATATATACAACATCTCCATGTTGCCTCTAGGGCATATCACTAATGATCTCCCACTTGCACTAGAGTCAACCATGTAGGTATCTAATACCCATTGCCCTAGTGTGAGCCTCATGCTTTGGTGGGAAGCGGCTTTGTCAACGGATCTGCAATGTTCAAATCTGTTTGTACTTTGCATATCTTCACATCGCCTCTCTCCACTATCTCGCGGATGAGATGAAATCGCCGAAATGTGCTTGGACTTCAGTGCGATCTAGGCTCTTTGGCTTGCGCAATGGCCCCACTATTGTCACAAGAGAGGTCCATTGGGCCGGAGGCACTAGCCATCACACCAAGCTCGAAATAAATTTCTTGATCCAAACAGCCTCTTTGGCGCCTTCGGAAGCTGCTATGTACTTGGCTTCATTGTAGAATCAAGCAACCGTCTGCGCTTGGAACTCTTCCACTTACCGCACCGCCATTCAGCGAACACAAATCCAGATTGCGATCTAAAATCATCTTTGTCGGTTTGGAAGCTAGCATCGGTGTAACCATTTACAACGAGCTCTTCCTCACCTCCATAGACAAGGAACACATCTTTAGTTCTTCTCAAGTACTTCAAGATGTTCTTTACGGCAATCCAAATGACTTTCACCGATCTCGACTGTATCTACTCGTAGCACTTAAAGCATACGAAACATCCGGACATGTACAAAGCATGGCATACATAATGGACCCAATAGCCAAGCATATGGAATCGCATTCATTTTATCCCGCTCATCGTGTACTAGGACACCGATTCTTGCTAAGATTTATACCATGTGACATAGGTAGAAAACCTTTCTTGGAATCATGCATATTGAACCTTTTCAACACCTTGTCAATGTACGATCTTGGCTTAATCCAATTAGCCTTTTGATCTATCTCTATAGATCTTGATGCCCAGAATATATGCTGCCTCTCCTAAGTCTTTCATAGAGAAACTATTTTTTAATGAAGACTTAACAGATTCGAGCAAAGGAAAGTCATTTCCGATCAGTAATATGTCATCCACATATAAGACCGTAAATACGAGTGCGCTCCCACTAGCCTTTTGTAAACACAAGGCTCTTCTTCGTTCTTGATGAAACCAAACCCTTTGATTACTTCATCAAAACGAATGTTCCAACTCCGAGATGCTCGCTTAATCCATAAATGGATCTTTGGAGCTTGCATATCTTTCCAATCGATTGCGGATCGACAAAACCCGTGGGCTGTGTCATGTACACATCCTCACTCGATTTCCATTAAGGAAAGCTGTTTTGACATCCATTTGCCATATTTCATAGTCGAAATATGCAGCAATCGCTAGAATGATCCGAATAGACTTTAGCATTGCGACGGGCGAAAAGTTTCATCATAATCAATACCTTGAATTTGTTTGAAACCTTTGGCCACCAATCGCGCTTTATAGATGTGAACATTTCCATCTATGTCTATCTTTTTCTTGAAAACCCATTTGCATTCAATGGTTTTAACACCATCAGTGGATCAACCAAGTTCCAAACTTGATTATCGTGCATGGATTCAATTTCGATCTCATGGCTTCAAGCCATTTCTCGTAGTCCGTCCCACCATTGCTTCTTCATAGGTCTTAGGCTCATCGTTGTCTAACAACAATATGTCCCGTTGTTGAGTAGTCAAGAACATGTACCTCTCAGGTGCACGACGTGACCTTTCTGACCTACGTGGTGCTGGTGTGTCCACAACAGGTTCTTCAACAGTTTGTTCATCCCGTTGTGGTTCTCAGAGAGCTGAAACGTTATCGTGTGTTTCTTGAATTTCTTCAAGTTGCACTGTGCTCCCACTATCCCTTCTTGAGAGAAACTCTTTCTCTAAGAAGACACCATGCCAAGCGACAAACACTTTGCCTTCTCCTCGATTATAAAAGTAATATCCTTTTGTTTCCTTAGGATACCCGATAAAGAAGCATTTATCGATTTAGGAGTGAGCTTATCAGATTGTAAACGCTTTACATAAGCCTCACATCCCCAAATCTTAAGAAAAGACAAGCTAGGACGTTGTCCTGCTCACATCTCATATGGTGTCTTTTCTCGATTTTGATGGAACCCTCGCTTAGTGTGAACGCGTTTGTTTCAAGAGCGCACTTCAAAAAGACAACGGAAGATCACTTTGGCTCATCATGGAGCG
This sequence comes from Melocanna baccifera, assembly GCA_036346265.1. NCBI lineage: Eukaryota > Viridiplantae > Streptophyta > Magnoliopsida > Poales > Poaceae > Melocanna > Melocanna baccifera. The sequence continues at coordinate 16,308,665 of CM070676.1, read as the reverse complement.
CACCATATCTAATAAGGTGCGATTTCTCCGCTCGATACCCCATTCCATTGAGGTGTTCTGGCGGAGTCAATTGTGGAACAATTCCACAATCCTTTAGATGATTGCCAAACTCATGGCTCAAATACTCGCCTCCACGATCGATCGTAGAAACTTGATTGTCTTGCCTAAATGATTTTGCACTTCATTTTGGAATTCTTTGAACTTTTCAAAGGATTCGACTTATGCTTCATCGTAGATATACCCATATCTACTAAAGTCATCAAGAAAAGTTATGAAGTACTCAAAACCACCTCTGTCGTTAAGCTCATTGGTCCACATACATCGGTATGTACAAGTGCCAATAAGTCATTTGCCCGCTCACCTTGACCGTGAAAGGTGCCTTTGTCATCTTGCCAAGTAAACAAGATTCGCATGTCTCTAATGATTCAAAATCAAATGAGTGCGAATACCATCTCTATGGAGCTTCGCATGCGTTTCTCATTTATGTGACCTAATCGACAGCCAAATAAACGTGGATTCAAATCATTCGACGCTGCCTCTTTGCATTAATGTTATAGACCGTGACCCTTCAAGAGTAAGAACGTATAACCCATTCACCAATGGAGTATGACAATAGAACATATCTTTGAAATAAAGAGAACAACCATTGTCCATAGATTTAAAGTCATAACCTTCTCGCTTGCAAACATGAAGCGTAAATAATGTTCTTTGAAAGAGATGGAACACAATAACAATTATTCAATTCCAAAACTAATCCCGAAGGTAAAGACAATGGCATGGTGCCAACAGCTACCGCAGCAACTTTTGCTCCATTGCCAACGCGAAGATCCACTTCGCTCCTCCTCAAACTTCTACTTCTTATTAGCCCCGCAACGATTTGCAAATGTGAGCAACCGATCCGGTATCAAATACCCAAGAATCAGTTGATGAAGTAGCAAGATTGATCTCTATAACATTTATACCGGAGTGGAAGTCGTATTTCCTTCTTCTTCTCAAGATCCTCCAAGTACTTTGGGCGCCTTTTCCAATGTCCCGATTGCTTACAGAGTAACAATCGCATCGTGATGAGCATCGCCTTCTTGTCTTTCTTGGCCTTAGAACCGCCGCGATCGCATCGAGCTTTCTTTCTTTTGACCGCGTTCTCTTGACATAGGGCTTGCCTTGCCTTTCTGCATCATCATCACATGATTGCCGCTTTTCTTAATGCTTTCCTCGCAGATTTTAGCATCCCATGCAACTCACCCGTGGTCTTGTCCAGTTGTTCATGTGAAAGTTCATTATGAATGGCTCAAAGCTCGGGAAGCGATCGGAGAATCACATCGTGAGCCAACTCTGGCTAAGGGGAAACCAAGCTTTTCCGACTCTCAATGTAGCCAATCATCTTAATCACATGAGGGTCGACGGATTCCCTTCGCAAGCTCGCACGCAAATAAGGACTTTGAAGTATTGAACCTCTCACTCTTGCTTGGTTCTCAAACATACCACGTAACCCCACAATGATATTGTAGGCATCTGTGTTCTCATATTGCTTCAAGCTCAGAGGACATTGTGGCAAGCATGAGACAGCTCACATCAAGGCAATCATTCGCTTGCTTCTCATAAGCTCTCCGTGCAGCCATAGTAGCATTATCGTGCAAGTCTTCGGGTAAGGAGACTCAAGGACATACTCCTTGCGCTCTTGCTTGAGAACAATTCTTAAGTTGCGATACCAATCCAAAAGTTTGTTCCATTGAGTTTTTCTTTCTCAAGAACAGATCGCAAATTAAAAGTACTGGATGCGCGTTAATGACATGATCTACAACACAAGAATATGCAAAGTTTAGCACTATGTTTATGTTCATCTTTTATTAAACTATTTAGCAAAAGACTCCCACTATGAGTTTTGCAACAAAAACTCCTCTAAGTTACATAGTGGGTAAAGATCCTCATTTCACTAATTCCTAGTGAGCTTTGGCATCACGGCTAGAAAACTAGTGACATGGGTAAGCAACACTTTGCTAATCACATCCCTATGTGACTCTACTTTGGGTGACATTAGTATGCCTCGGCCCCAATCTATGCCCCAAGGTCCAAAACTATTTTGATAACCTTGTTAAGTAAACCAAATGCTTCCGCATGTAGATGTCGACATCTACCCCAAATGATGATGATAACCGATGGCACTCTACTTTGGTAGACCTACCATGCGGTGATCATTATCTTTGGTGCAACATATGGAAGGGCATTAACACCTAATTTTAAGAGGATTTTATCCTACCAAAGCAACATATCACATATATCATTGCATAAGAATAAGATAGATAACATCATAGATAAACACATTTAATCGTGAAGTAGTATGGCCCAAAAATGGTGATATCCATCTCCAAGTAGGTGTAGACGATCTCCATCCTCCACATCACTCCTTTAGGCCACCATGCTTAAAAACTTGTAACCTCAAAACTAGGCTACTACCTATAATAGCTAGAAATCGAAGATTACAAAGATAGATTCAAGCATTAAGGTCGACACGCAGTCGTTAAATACAATATATACAGCTAACAATAGCTGAAATAATCATGACACGCAGCCATGAACGAATGTTACATGCATCACATACATCTCATACATTCAAATAAGCTATAGGGCCATACTATTCACATCATTCTCTGCAAAAACAAGTTAGACGTAGAATCGCATTCTACCTAACGATGTGAACCCAAGACGCTATACAAGGGGATACACACGCAGTCCCGGCGGTCGTGAATGCGGGGGTCGAGGGGAGCCGCCGCGGGTTTCTGGCGGCGCCACAAAACCTCACGCAATTACATAGATCGCATCTATGAAATCGCTATGAAAATCTTATCGAGCCGATCAAATCAACCCAAATCCGAGCCATTCAAAATGTCTCAATTTTCATTAGATCAATCATATTGATCATCGCGATCGGTATACTTGAGGAGACCACAACACAAGACCTCGATCTGTTGGCTCGATCTATCGATTGTGCGCAGATTAGCCCCGATGGTGATTCCAGCCGGTAGGGGCAAGTCGCGCAGACATCAAAGAAGGAGCACGAACTAATCTTTTTGGCCTTGTGATGCTATCAACTCATACCAATTTCAACCCTTATGACCGATTGATCTCATCAACCCGTATACCTTATTTAGATCGTAATAGATCCAATCTACTACTATCGCATATCAACATATATGCGCTGATCCAGATTGCAAACTAAGCAAGATGGCTCGATACCACTAATGGAATACGCGTGAGGCTACGAAGCGTAAAACAAAACTTTTCTACCGCGCACTCCAAGAACATCATGCTAAGGAAGGATCATGGATCGTTACCACTTAGACGCCAGCGCAAATGAAGAAGAATTGGAAACCGATCCAATCACGCGCGCCGAGGTAGTAGTGGAAGTAGCCGATCGTCCCAACAGATCGCTCTCCACGCACGCCGATCAAGATCGCAACGAGCAGCGCCTCCACCGGTATCCACACGCCCGGGTCGAACGCCGATCGCGAGTGTACTAGCACTCGTGAGCAGCTAGGGTTTGGCTCGGAGGTGGCGGCTAGGGTTTTGCTAGATGTTAATCGGGACGAATCCTCCGCCTCGCCTCCATATATAGACCTCCTCACGTGGGCCTCGTGGACCGAGGCCCAATAGGAGTCTATTCGGATCTCTATCCGAATTGAGCCCATATCCGAATCATATTCGAATTAGTGTTCCAACCCGTTAAGCGTGCGACCACAGAGGTTCACGATACTTGGTCGTGACCCGAAACGCTTTCCAGCTACCATGTTAATAGCGGCCTCTAGTAAGACATATTAACCCCAAAGTATATGTAAAGATCATATCGGCTGAACTCGTAATGTTCTCTCATGTACGAATCCTTTGCCTCACGATATAGATTGAGCTCAAGGCGAGACTGTGTCATCCTCTTAATAGCTCAATCACTCTCTCGATTCCGTGATGGATTATAAACTCGTGATTGACTCCTCAATCACCTTGGCATGGCCATGCACTTTCATAATCCATTACATCGAGGGCCCAGATATCTCTCCCATAAGGAGGGGCAAATTCTATCTTGATCATTCACATCCCACTACATGTTTCATGGCAAACCCGAAGACTACTTTTATGACTACCCAGTTACGGAGTAGTGTTTAGTAGTCCCAAAATAAGCTACTACTCATGTTGGGAACCATGATGATCTCAAGTCTAAGGACTCTACATAAACACTACTTGAGACCAATCGATGACACATGGAATCTCCGCAGTTGTCTCATGGCAGGTCTATCCAACATATGTTCACTAACACATGTCCATATTATTGATTTGGTATCACCATACCATGATCCATGAGACATGATCATCAATCAATACATATGCTGATCTTTGTCTTTGAATCATATTTGTTCCTCATATGATATACGATCAGGGATCATTTAGAAATAGCAACATCTTAGTATTTAAGAGTCTCATGAATAAGTCACATACTCATTGATCAATAATGATGATGTCTATTCCAAGGAACAAAGTAATGTATCATAAACATAGTATGTGATATATACAACATCTCCATGTTGCCTCTAGGGCATATCACTAACAGTCTCCCACTTGCACTAGAGTCAACCATGTAGGTATCTAATACCCATTGCCCTAGTGTGAGCCTCATGCTTTGGCTGGGGAAGCGGCTTTGTCAACGGATCTGCAATGTTCAAATCCGTTTGTACTTTGCATATCTTCACATCGCCTCTCTCCACTATCTCGCGGATGAGATGAAATCGCCGTAAAATGTGCTTGGACTTCTGGTGCGATCTAGGCTCTTTGGCTTGCGCAATGGCCCCACTATTGTCACAGTAGAGGTCCATTGGGCTGGAGGCACTAGCCATCACACCAAGCAAAAGATGTTGTGGAACCTGCAGCAGATGCGGAGGCAATGGTGGAGGCGACTGATAGGGGCAGCGGAAGGAAGATGAATCCAGTCAAGCTCCCAGAGCCATCGTGATTCACGGTGGCCAGGGCCAGTACCAACCAGAGTCCCCGTGCAACGATCCTTAAGACAACAAGAATTAGAATTGAAAATAACATGACAACCATTATCAGTAAGCTGGCTGGTAGATATGAGCTGCATGATTAGTTTTGGAACATGAGAAATAGGAGGAACATGGAAAGATGAATTTGAAAGAGTAAATCATTCTGTGACAGAAGAGAGGTACTATCTATTGTTTGAACAGTGATAGGAGCAACTAAAGGACTAATGAAAGTGAGAGCGATGGAATCATATGTCATATGAAATGATGCACTAGAATCAAGAATCCAAGGTGACATACATGAGGAAGTAGAAGTAGAAAGTGGTCTCTTATTGGAAGACTAAACAATAGAACTAGCAGAACCGAACGATGCAGAAGCAACCATACGACCTAGCAATATGAGAATCTGCTAAGTGTCAGAGGCACCAGGACTTCATTGAAAGAAGGAACCTCTAGTGCCCTTCGGAGGACAAGCACCACGACGAATATCATTCTTCTTGTAGCAAAACTACACATGTCCATCCCTATTGCAATAGGTACAGTGGAGTCCCCTACCAACAGCAATTGTTACTGGTGGAGGCTCAACTGGTGAAGAAGTAACCGGTGGTAAAGCAGGTGTAGAAGCTGGAGAAGCCGCTAGAACCGATGGAATCGACGATGATGACAGCAGACCCGCATCACATAGACGAATCTCTTTAGTGCGAACAGCTACAAGGGCCTCCAAAAGAGTCACACGAGGATGGCGAGCCAGCAACTGAGTACAGGTCTGCTCAAACTTAGCCTGGAGACGAGTCAAGAAGTCATAGATGTGGCGAAACTCCAGATGAGACTGTTGACAGCACTGATAGGTGCGGCAAATATCTGGCCCCAAAGAGTCAATCTGATGCCACACCACGGACAATTGGGCATAGAACTTGTCCATAGTGGCATCTCCCTACTGCAATGATTGTTCCTAACACACAATAACAAGGTATAAGGAATCATCGGATGGCTCGTAGCGGTTGTGCAGATACACCCACATTGCCTGTGCGGAAGCCAAACCAACAACATCATCAGTGAGATGCACTTCCATGCTAGCAACCAAAATAGCAGAAATACGAGCATTCTCATCGATCTATGTCTTGTAAGTAACATACTAAATCCGAAAAATTTCCATAGCATCCTCAAAAGCTTCAGATAACTTTGTACAAGCGTCTTCGAAAGCATCCTTCAGGAGTATATACTTAGCAGGTGGAGTAGGGTGAGATGAACAAGAGAACTCACCACTAAAAAACTCTCAAAGACGCTGATCACGCATGTGCTAAAATCAGTCCTGATAATTGAGACTATCGAAGATCACCGGGCGACGAATAATAGAAACGATGTCTGCAAAAGAAGATATTTTTTCTTTTCTTTTCTTTTTTTCTTTTTTCCTTTTCCTTTTTCTTTTTTCGCTTTGCTTTCTCGGTCAGTCAGTCAATATAACTGACCGGCTCGGACAAGAAGACTCGAGCGGTCGGTCACCAGCACCAGACGGCTTGGCGGGCAGCGTCGCTCGTGAGTCCAGTGATGCCAGTGAAAGGGTAGAAGAGACAACGACGCTCTAGCGGGTCGGCGCGCAAGGAGACCGGGCAACGAGCGGTGGTGGCCGAGCGGAAGCCACTCGGCCAAAGTAGGCGACTCCCTAGAGGTGGCGGTGGTAGCTCCGAAGCAGGCGATGATGATCCGGATGGAGATCAGCTGCAGCCGGACGGGTGTGGATGACAACGCCAGCGGCGATGCCGGACGGGTGTGGATCCGAGTGGCGGCTGCCCGGATTGGTGGAGATCCAACCAGTGGCGACCTAGATCGACGGAGATCTGAGCGGCGGCAACTCGGATCGGTGGTGATTCGAGCGGCGACGGCCTAGATGAAGATCGGCTATGTAGATTGGAGCAGGCCGGCGGACTTGACTTGCGTCAGGCCTGCGGTGACCCAAGTGTTGGCAGAATCCCGAGCGGCATTGACCTCTAGTTGCGGCAAGCTAACCGAGCTCCGATCGATCCAGACTGAGCGACGGCGGTGACGGAAGAAACGCAGGCGGTGAGGAGCCCTAGGCAGCAGCGACGCTGGAGATGACAAGCAATAGCGGCTGAGGAAGAACAGCAGCGGCCAGGCAAAACCCTAGGTATGACGAAACCTTAGGTATGACTTTGATACCATGTTATTAATAACACTTGTATTCATCATGAGGTTAATGGGCTAATATATATACACATACATGTATGGTATATATGCAGAAAACACTTTATACAACAAGGTAAATACACAGTTATATAATACATATCTAATAGTTACCACTAGCAAAGAAGGAAGCAGCAATTAAATCTAAAAAACAATTTATACCTTGCACCTTTACACGATGTTGAGCTGAACAAACAGCTCATTCCTTCCATATAAAACTACGTTTCATTTGTGTTATCGTCCTACTATGCTTATGATATATAACATGTGTAATGTTGTCTGATCCTGATTAACCAAAATAACAAATCTTTGGTACAAGCTAATAATAAAACTAGATTAAATTTGAGATGCTGATCAAACTTTACATGTAAGAAATAAACAACTGTGGGTTTGATATGAAGGCTGGTTGCTTACCCGGGCAACAATGTCAGCATCAGCAACAGGGATGCGGTGGCCTTGAAAAGGTTGGAGACAGTGCTCTTTCCAGACGCAATCCCACCAGTCAATCCAACTAGCCTCATCCTCTCACCTTACCCCTGCTGGAAGTTTTGTATTCCCCTTTTACACAAAATACTGCATACACAATAAAGATGTAAGGGAATCAAGTTGGAATGATATAAAGAAGAATTAGTTTTCTAAAAGAAAAATGGAGCATGTCGCCGAGTGACACATGTTTTGCAGGATAACGAAAGGAATGAGGTTGATTTGTGGATGACTTTCCAAGGAAGAGATTGGCGATGTTCCGTGCAGATATTGAAGAGCTGTTGTGCACTAATACAGATTTCTTGACCAAGAACAGCATTAAAGACATAAAATGTAAACAGAAATGATATATGTTAATGCCTATATGTTAAGCAGTTAGATGGCTAGCATTGAGGAGCTATATATTTTGTTTAACAAGCAATAATCTTCGGCCCGTTCCACACAACACTAAAGACATTTGCAATCACCCAACTTTAGACAATAATCTAAATCATATTCCCTTTTTGCCTTCCATTATTCCTTAATTTGGGGGCAACATATCACTCAACAGTCAGTCAACACAATAGTTGACAATGGTTGATAATACAGTTCAAAACTTCTAGTTCAACAGACCTCAAATGTTTCAGTTCAAGTAAAAGATGTTAGTAATCCTGTGCACGTTAGCTAGAAATCTTTAATTAAGGGCTACATGTAAGTAATTAAGGGCTTCATGTAGGAAACTACAACGGCCACGACGTGTTCATGCATTGTATAAATAAGAGAAGAAAACGTTGCAGTGTTTGAGCAGTGAACAACAAGAAAGAATACTACCTGTGCGTGTGTTTTTCCTTTGTGTTCATTGTATCCAGAAGTGTGTGTTTTGAGTTTTTTTTCTGGGCTAACAATTAGTATCAGAGCCTCGTGAATGCCCAAAATAATGCCAAGAAGAATGGAGATCGTTGACTCGACGGCGTCATCAGCAAGCGCACCGACGAAGAAGAGTTCCGCTGTGGCGCTTCACTATCCTGTGCTCACAAGGAGCAACTACGCGACGTGGGCAATAAAGATGAATGTGTTTATGAAGGCCCAAGGCGTATGGGACGCTATCGAGCTCAGCGACACTGACACACGTAAGGACCAGATGGCATTGGTGACCATCTACCAAGGTATTCCTAAAGATATGCTCCTCCTGTTGGCTGAAAAAGAGACAGCCAAAGCCGCGTGGGAGGCGTTGAAGACCATGCACATGGGAGCCGATCGTGTGAGGGAAGCTAAGGTACAGACCCTCAAATCCGAGTTTGAAGTGTTGCATATGAAGGAGTCGATTGATGACTTCGCCATTCGGTTGACAACAATTATCAACAAAATCAGAGGGCTCAGTGACAAGATGGAGGAGAGCTACGCGGTAAGAAAATTTCTTCGTGCAGTTCCTGCTAAGTTTCTACCGGTAGTCTCCCCAATCGAGCAGTTTGGTGACCTTAGGACAATGACAATCGAAGAGTTGATCAGCCACTTAAAGGCACATGAAGAACGGTGGGCATCTCATGCTATAGGTGTAGGGGATCAGCACCTGCTATTGACAAGGAGCGAGTGGGAAGCCCGATCCAAGAAGAGTTATGGCTTCGGCAAGAAGAAGAACGCCTTTGACAAGGCGAGGGTATGTTGCTACAACTGCCAGGACTACAGATATTTTGCAAGAGAGTGCCGCGAGCTGAAGAAGGAAGTGGCTCTTCTTACTCCAGTGGGTGCAGAGGATGAGTCAGCGCTGCTTTAAATCCAACAAGAAGTCTTTATTTTTATTTGATGCAATTTAGTTGAGTTTGTGTACGAGTATTAATGCATAATTTTATTTTTTGAGTCATTTGGCATAGTAGGTGTGTTGCATGTGTCATTTATTTGGTCGTACACGTAGGAGGTATGTTACATACGTGCGTATAGTCGTATCGTGCTCGTGCACGTAGATGTGTCAGTGCATGATGTAATGTGAGTGTGAGTCCTTGTAGTCGTGTCCAAATTCTCATGTGTGCTCTGATGAGAGTCTCCGTCGCCGTCAAGTTGCGTCATCGGTGAAAGACAATTAGAACTGAGGAAGAAGTCAAAGTCGTCGGTAAGGTGTGTCACCGACAGTGAAGAAGTGAAAGACGCCAGCAAGTTGTGTCACTGGCGGCATGATCAACAAGAAGAAGACAAAACTCCTTAGAGATACATCAGGAGATCGGACTTCATCTTGAAGAATTGACAACTGAAGACCAATGAGCTCTGATTGGCGTCAAAGAACGTGCGCAGAGATTAAGGGGTGATTGTTAGTAATCCTGTGGACGTTAGCTAGAAATCTTTAATTATGCATGCATGTAAATGCTAGTATTTAGTTCACCGTCAGCTAGTAACGTTGCATGTTGGCGTGATTTAATGATCTTGTGTGTTTTCTGTTTCTCAGTTGAATGCATGGCTGTTAGCAGTATTTAGAGTAATTAAGGGCTGCATGTAAGTAATTAAGGGCTTCATGTAGGAAAACTGCAATGGCCATGACGTGATCATGCATTGTATAAGTAAGAGAAGAAAACGCTGCAGTGTTTGAGCAGTGAACAACAAGAAAGAATACTACCTGTGCGTGTGTTTTTCCTTTGTGTTCATTGTATCCAGAAGTGTGTGTTTTGAGTTTTTTCCTGGGCTAACAGAAGAGGGAGCAGCGGCAGCGTCGGCAACCGATCTGAGAAGTTGAGCAGCGGCGGCGTCTGCAGGGGACGAGCAGCGGCAGCGTCTGTGGCGCTGGGGTTAGCCAGAGGCACTAGGGCGGCAGGCTAGCGTCCGGAGCCAAGGGGAAGAGAAGGGGAAGGGAGGCGCTGCGCTGTGTTGCGAGATGGGATGGAATCGACGAGTGGCGGGACGCGGGGAAGGGAAGAGTGCGCTGTGCTATATCGATAGAGGGGTAGAGGGTCTCACCAGTCACCCGCCGCCCGCCGCTCAGTCGGCCGTCGTCGTGCTACGAACACACTAGGAATTGGAGAGATTGGGGAAGAGTTGAGGAAATATTTTTCTTTCTTTCTCTCTCTCTCTCTCTCTTGAGATGAGAATTGAGGAAATCTCTTTTTTAGGTGAGAGCTGAGGAAATCTCTTTTTTAGATGAGAGCTGAGGAAATCTTGGAGAGGACGAAGAATAGAAGAACTGGTGGAGGGATAGAATCATAGAACGGTATAATTGAATTGGGGTGAACTACAAAGACGATGACAATCTCGTCGAAGCTCTCTCGCCTTACACGGCCCACCGGCTACATGGCCCAGCTTGACCCACAATAAGGGCATCCCCAGTGTATATATCACAATGAGTCTTAAGGTGGGTCCCACCTAATTGTTAAGGTCGATTCTGTTATGTTTAAGGCTACCGCTCGGCCTTAAGGAGGGTCCCACCTAATATCCCTTATGCCATGGTGATTGGCTGGTGGGGGGAGAGAGAACACAGGATTCAAAAGAAAAAATGTATTTTAATGCTTATGGCCAGGTCTTTAACTTGAGGACTGGTCTTAAGCCTTTTTTGCTTATGACCTGTTTAAGGTCGACCCTGTAATGTATAAGGTCGACCTTAAGGTGGCTTAAGACCCTCTATTTTCTACACTGTGGATGCCCTAAGGCATTGGGGCTGTTCTTTTCGGACGTGACATCGAGGCTGTCTGTGTCTATGACTAAACTTATTGTATTCTTTTCGATTGATAATTTATAATTTAAGCAGCTGTATTTTTTTGAACGATGGGCTTATGACTTATTGCCGATTTTTTTTACTCGAAGAGGACAACGAACTGCCATTCCGGAAATACAATGCGCCTAGCTCGTACTCATTTATTCCAAGGACACCGCGTGGCCAATGCGCGTTTGGTTACATGATGCATAACTTCATACAACCAAGTATACACAGCCATGTACACACAACGACGTCAATGTAGCCGTACAACCGGAAAAGTAGGCTGGCAAGTAGGCACACGCGTACACATACACCTAGCTATACACTTGTAAGCCGGCAGACTATTCGTAGGTGCACGCAAATAGATCAATTGCGTGAAGGTCTGATGATAAGCCCGTATGGAATGACGTCGCGAGCATCCTCTATAATTGCGTCTCTGTTTTGTTCCGTCTCCGTCGGATAGTTTGTGCTATCGGATTCTTTGATCGTATATTCACGTCTTAGTGTGGGATCTTCGAAATCTTGGTGTGTGAACGTAATTTCAATTATGAAATTGTGCAGTGCCATTGTAGTGGATATTATTTGTTTGCCGCCGCAATGAGTATGAATTGATGTTGTTAAGAATGAGCCATTTTGTCTTGCACATGCCGAACGCACATTCGGTAACCTTATGTGGCAACGAATGATGGTAGTTGAATGCATAGGCCACGTGGCCTTGCACCTATGCCAAACTCGGTAAAATAATAACAGGTGTTTCTGTACGTGATACCCATGAGCTGAATATGCAGACGTGATCTCACCTCGAGGCGGGTGCGAAAACAAATGGAGGAAGCTAGCCAAGGTGTCAAGGAGGATCTACGTGTTGTGAGCCGATCCTGGCCATCTAGCAATCACGAGCATGAACCTTATGTCAAAGTCGCACACGCCCGTGACATTCTGGCTTGTGTAACCGTGGCGGTTTATATGGATAACTCTAGATTCATTTGTAACCATAATCAGGATATGTGAGCCATCTATTGTGGTGATAGCACAAACGAAATGTGGGTAAAACCTCCGTGACCTCATAGTAGGGTGCAACGTGATAAATGTGGGGTCCAACGGTTACACGATGTACCCCGCCATGTCATATAAGCACCAAAGGACGTCCCCAAACTTAGCACTTATAGTAGAGTGTGAACGAGCAAAACGATTACTAACCTGAGTATAGCTCTAAGGCACGGCTATAGTGCACAAGAACATCGCCAAGATCTTTGGATGAAACCTGTGATGTGGCCCGTAAGCCATGGTGCGCTACGAGACAATCGTGCAACGACTCGAAGCACGCCATCTTCATCCGAAACATCTTGTAGTACAGGTTTGATCATGTGAGCTAGGGATGGCAACGGGGCGGGGGGTCGCAGGGGAAGCCTCCGCGGCCCCGCCCCACCCCCCGCGAGCCGACCCCCCACCCCTCCCCGTTAAGCTTCGAGGGGGCAAAAGTCCCCCCGTCCCCGGTCCCCGCGGGGACCCGACCCCCCACGGGGAATAAAAAAGAATAAATTTATTTTTAAAAAATAATAATTTGATTTTATTTATTAATTTATAATTAGTTAAGTATATTTGAAAAAATATAGTTTCAAAATATATATTCTAACATATAAATTTAAATTTTAGTCTAAATATACAAGAAAAGAATACAATCTCTTATATTAAAAAATTATAATATATTATAATATATATTTATTTTATTTCCGTCAGGTCCCCGTGGGACACGGGAGCCCCCACGGGGCAAGGATGACCCCTGTCCCCACCCTGCTAGATAACAGGGCCTAGCCCCGTTCCCCCGCGGAGGGATATTAGCCCCTGGCTCCGCTCCCCATAGGGATATTCCCGCGGAGGGAATTGCCATTGATATATGGAACTGCATGCTGATGCCATTTGTAGCAAGGAATCCTTGAGCTTTGCTACGTACCGTCTTCTCTCACCAGTGAAATGACGAGACGTTCTTGTCGTCACATATATTCTTGTCGCTTGTGTAGTTGGGCTACTCCAGGTGTGGATTAAATTTTCTGAAAGTGATGCCAATTAATGGGCGACCACGAGATACCAAGGTCCCTTCTCCCCCACCGTCCGCGGGATTCGTTGCGATATCGTCATCGTCGATCGGATGCGAGAAGCCTTCCCCCGTCGTTTGGTGGGAAGCCTTGCCGGCAGCGACACGGGAAATCTTGGTGAAACGACACGGGAACTGATCATGTATAGTAGGCCCAGATGAGTGCATTATTGTGTAAGGTTGCAACATGATACGACAACCACCGTGACCACCGTTGCATACAATGTGTATCGGTGCTTCGTTACGAATGCACTCTAGGTTTCCATGACTTGTTGTATGCATGAGTACAACAACTTAATCCTAAATTCTTTGCTTTAAGATTGGTTGAAAATCAATGTTCTTGCAAATATGTCTTGAGTATGTTATGGTCGCTGTTCGCTATAGAAATACGTTATTGTCATCGTGGTACTTCCTAAGTTCTTTTTTTAAGATGGTTTTACAATGCGCGCAGTTAACCTTTTATAACTTTGATTGCTAATATATATAAAAGTATTTAGATTTGCCGTGTTGAAATAATATTACTAGATTTATCATAAAAGTACTTTTATATCATTCAACCTAAATTTAGGTATGTTTTTCCAAAATTTTAGCCTTAGGATATATATACCTATCTCAGCAATTGAAATTAAATACATACCTTTAAAAAAAATATACTTGGATTCAAAGTTTTTCAATGATTGCTTATCAAATGCTTTGCTGATTTATACATACAATCAACGATTCGAGCATATAAATCAGCAACATTCTCTTCCTCTGTAATCAGGGATCAAACGGTCCCAGATCTTTAAACGCAAAACGGTGCCGTCGGCATCGGACGCACTGGAACCATCGGGCCTACGATATCCAGCTGCAGGGACATGATCATCCGAGAACATCAGCGGATCAGCATCATGTTTTGGTTAGCCTGTGCAGTGACATGGACCTCTCCACGTCGACAGAATAATATTGCCTTAGGAAGGAAGCTCTAGGATGGTATCTACGAGTACAGGGGCCGAGAGCCGTGATCAAATTCGAGTCTGCTGTTAGTGCTACGCCCATTGGTCAGGCCCCCAATGGAACACGCGAACGACAATTTCTCGCAATGCTCTCTTCCCCAACACAATCCAAAACCATATACATACGTTTCTTCCCATCTAATTGAATATGTAACAAAGACTATAAATGGCATACACACAAACAGGACAAGAGACGTGTATAGGTAATTATTGTCTTTTTCCTTTTTTACACGTTACAGGGATACAACCAATGGCGTGAATGTAGAGCTTTGCTGGCTAGGCTTGGGGCCTGATCAATAATGGGCGTAGTATTGCCAATTTACTTTTTCGCTACGTGATTGCGCACGATTTTGTTACAGATACTTTGATTCAAGGCTGTAGTATTTTTTTAATAAGGTTTCTTCTCCTCCGTTCGTTGCAGGTAACTCTACGATTGAAAATGATCTGCATCTGTGGATACAGTACGAGCTCTGACAGTTGATCCAAGCTGAGTTGACTACACGTGCTCGGCTCCGCCGCTCGTGGCTTACTAGCTTTGGTTGGTGGTTTTGGTTTTCGATTTATAAAAATATTAAAATAAATAAAATAGTTTTTAAAATAGATTTATCAAATAGCTTTGTGACTTTACAACTATATATACTATCTATATTGGTATCTCTATCATCTGCTACTATCTCAAAAATATAAATAAAAATTATTAACCACAGCTAAAAAAACAAGGTACATTGATTTGGTGTAGGGATCCAGGTGATGTAGCGTTGGTCTGCAGCGGACATAGAGGGCGTTCGTTTTAGCGATAGTTTCTGGTTTTTGGCTGAAATTTCACTGTAACTGGCATTTTTTTACTATAGTTGATTTGGCTTTTTGGGCATAATTAAATTTAAAAAATGTAAAATTAGAAAAAAAATATGTTAGCCCATCACGGACAATGCAAAGGAACATAGGAAAAAAAAAATGTAAAAAAGCCTAAAAAATCTTTAAAAATTCAGAAAAAGATGAATTACTGAATAGTGAAAAAAAGCTGAAGTTGAAAAAAAGCTGAAACGAACGGGGCCATAACACTCTTGAGTATGATGCTTTAGGCCGCTTTGCTGAACTTAGCTTCCAGATTTTGGTTTCTGTTTTTTTTTTCACTATTCAGTAATTTTATTTTTCTGGTTTTTTTAGATTTTTGGGCTATTTTTCATTTTCTTTTTTCCCGTATTCCTTTGTATTATTTGTGATAGGTTAACATAGTTTTTTTCTATTTTTAATTTAATTATACCAGATAAGCTAATTTAACTACAGTAAAAAAATAAGCTAACTACGGTAAAAAAATCATAAGACAACACCATTCTAAACATCCCCTTATTCTAACTAACAGTTATTTGGATCCCACAAACAAATGCTCGGCCCGAAAATTGGATGAACATGGACCAGCTGCAAGGCTTTCCTGTTCTAACACGTCGATTTGCACGCTTGATGACCAACCAAAAAGTAAACAATGTAAGAAACAATTGAGCCACACTAATCCAGAGGCCAAGATGGGCCAGACATTTTCAAACCATTTCAACCAAACCTCAAGAGTCCTACATCCGAGAATACTCATTGATGTGCAACAGCGTAAATTGAATAAACAACATGTAACTGCTTTGTTCTACAGTTTTGAGGGCCATGATGCCACGTTCTCGCACAGAAATCATGTGAAATGAGCCAACTGCCATGCGTGCTGCATCCAGACTCCAAGGAATGGCCCATTTGCCATGTGAATTTGCTGCTCGATGTTGTTCACATCAACTGGCTCGGGTCAAGTGGACTTGGACACTGCGCGCACGTGTGTGGGCACCAATGAAACGTGCCCTTACAACTTGAAGCATCTCTGGTTCTTTCTTCAATGGTGTGATTGGTTGGATGGGTGGCCTCAGGCCTGGTTGTTTTGTAGGGCACAGATTGGGTTGGGACAGGCTAGAGGGATCTAAGGGCATCTCCAATGATCCTAACTAAGTACTATCTATAAAGATTCCACATCATCTATAGAGTACACACTAAAAGCTAGCAATCCAAAGGATTATCTATAAGGATAGCTATTTGATGTTTACATGCACACACAGTCATTTATAGAATCTGCCTCGTTTTGCGTTATAGACTAGAGACGAAATAGTAGCTAGCTGTTTGTGTTTTGCATACTCTCTTTCCTCCACATATGATATATGCTGATGTGTACATGCAAATAGCCAGCTGACTCAGTACCATTGGAGATGCCCTAAGAGATGTTTTGGTTGTGCATATGGTGGTAGGTAGCATTTACGGAGATGTTGTTTGGTTGGGTGCACGAGGACATTGGGTGTAGATGCAAGGGACGGTGGAAATATTAGTATGGTTTTAATTTTGTCTTAATATATTATAATATCCCTTATATTACCTTTAATTTTATCTTAATATATTTTAATAGCCCTTATTTTACCTTAATCCATTATAATACAACTTAATATGCACTAATCACCGCTTAACAACGTTATTAGTAGAGCCTGTTGGGAGAAACGGAGAGATTGGGCGTTCCTGCTGAGCCCGGCCCAAAGCAACGTTATTAGTAGAGCCTGTCAGGAGAAACGGAGAGATTGGGCATTCCTTCTGAGCCCGGCCCAAAGGCACTTTTTGCATCTTCTCAGCCAGGCTGTTTTATGCGTGCACCATCTAAGGGCACAAAGAGTGATTCAGGTAACTATTGTTTATAATATTTTTTATATCAACTATAGATGATACTAAAGACAGTTTATACAATAAATTATCTTTTTATATGTCTTTATAGACAGTTTCTCTATGACACAATATGTCTTGATTATCATGTTATAGTCGATTATTGCATAATAGACGACTTAATTCTCTATGATCTCTCTCTTCTTCATATCATCTCGTGTCCTATGTAGTAATATTTATAAACAGCTGATATCACATCATTATACATGATCTAAACATGCGAAGTCAAAAAAATTTCTGCACCTGGCTGAGCATCTTTGATTGGAGCACATCTTTAATACTCATTAGGGCTCACCATTACTATCTTCATATTAGAAGAACAAACAGAGAGAACCAAATGCCCAAGCGAATATGAAAAGGAAAAAACTATGCCTAGGAATACTTGTCTATTTTGTTTGGGATGTCTATGTCTTACTCAACTGTTTTTTTTAAAAAAAAACTATGTTTGGACCATTCTACGTCTCACTACCTCCGTGATGAAAAAAAATATCTATGTAGCGAGAGAAGGGAAGGGAAAATTTGTCGGCGCACGAATCTCGTACCGTATATATAATTCAACTTATTAAAAAAAAACTTTTAGCCGAGTGGGTACAGCATATCTATTTTTCAAATTTCTAAGATAAAAAAAATTAAGATACGTGAAAAAGATATGTCCCAGTAGTGTATTTTTCATTCAAAAACACTCAGATTTTCAACCTTATATCCTTCATCTAGCAAACTAACCTCGATTCAAAAATAAAAAAAATCGCTTACATACTACGTGGCTTCTCCTCCCAAAAAAACACTTGAGTGTTACTCCCTCTGTCTATTTTATTTTACACATAAACTAAGAAAACATTGAAAATAACTAGATTACCCTTATTATTATCTCTAAATACTATATTCAATGTGTATATAAAATACAAAATAAAACTAGATATTTATTATGGATATAGTGGAAAGTTCTACATTTGAGGATAAGATTATTAAAAAAACGAATCCTATATTTTTGGATGGAGTGAGTAATAACAAACCTCGAAAAGGAACACACATGTTATTTGACTTAGATCAATAAAGCTTACCTAAAATTATTCTAGAACATGATAGAGATGATCTCTCTCAGGGGCTGCGCAACTCGTAGTTTAAGTCATGTTACCGATCATCCAATCATCTACCAATTAGAGTATTCCCCGATCATTTTTAGATCGAATTTTCTCTACTTTTTTTCAATCATATATTGGTTTGCATCGCCCTATTGACCCGTCGATGTTCCTCGACTCCGAACTTTATCGCCTTAGTTTTGACCTCTCTGACGTCTCTTCTCCTCCGATGATGTTGTGGCATGACGTGGCGCGCTTGTTGACATAGCCCTCCCTCTGCGGCCTTCTGAACGCTCTGTTTATCGTTGCTCTCACGCCAGATCATCATCGGCGACGTCATCACCCTTAGTCATATTCGCGTTCATGTACCGACGTCATATTCGCGTTCTTCATGTACCGACGTCATCACAGTTCGTAAACATCTTCACCAAGAGGTTGCCTACCTCTATCTTCATGGAGTTTAAATCTAGCCTAAACGTCCGCATTACTAACACTCAGACTGCAAGGGCGTGTTAGTCTAACCTTTTGGTTACCGAATGTCTCGCATCCCCATGCTTTACACTCAACCTTTTGAGTTCCCATTAATTTTGTGTTGTGTTCATATTAGTCTTGTGTTCACATTAGTCATGTATTCCTATTAGTCATACTAAGCTATATATGTAAAACCCTTTATGACTTGAATAAATGAATACATAGCATGACTATCCTAAATATTCCATGCTCTCACCACGTTCTCACACAGAAATTATGTGAAATGAGCCAACTGCCATGCTAAAAAAGTGAATCAATGGATACATAACGTGACTGCTCTAAATATTCCATGCTCTCACCACGTTCTCACACAGAAATCATGTGAAATGAGCCAACTGCCATGCTAAAAAAAGTAAGCACATAAATCAATATGCATTTGTGCATGCTGAAATCAGATTGCACTAAAAAGGAACGCTAAATCAAACTGTTCTGTGCAATTAGCAATCCCATTTGTTAGACTGACAAGTCGTGTACCATGAAGCGCATTTTGCGAAAGATTCAGCCAAACATGTATCTGCATTTGGCAGTATGTGAATTGGGGGCGATAATTCAGGGTAACAGAAAAGGGATACAGAACACATACATCTCACGAGCATAAAGTAATAAAGGAATATTGAACCTGACTTGTGATCTTACAACTCGAAGCATCTTTGGTTCTTTCTTTTTACGGTGTGATCGGTTGGATGGGTGGCATTGGGCCTGGAAGCTTTACACCTTCATGAAACCAAGATCCCAAAGTACTTACTTGACAGCCGCACACTAATCAAATCCTGAAAGAACGATCAAGCTAATTAAGCGCAAATTTTCGTCTCCTAAAGTACGGCCGGAAAGCCATATTGGAGGAGCAGCCGGAGGACACACTGCCTGCAAACCCAGGAGCAGAGCATTCGATCGAGTCAGATTTTGTCACATGCATGCTGCATCCAGACTCCAAGAATGGCCCATTTGCCATGTGAATTTGCTGTTGTTTACATCAACTGGCTCGGGTCAAGTGGACCTGGACATCGCGCGCACGTGTGTGGGCACCAAGGAAACGTGCCCTTACAACTCGAAGCATCTTTGGTTCTTTCTTTTTACGGTGTGATCGGTTGGATGGGTGGCATTGGGCCTGGTTGTTTTGTAGGCATTGAGTTGGGATAGGCTAGCTAGAGGGATCCGAGGGATGGTGTTTGGTTGTGTGTGTGTGTGGTGGTAGGTAGCATTTACGGAGATGTTGTTTGGTTGGGTGCACGAGGACATTGGCTGCATGTAGATGCAAGAGACGGTTTGTCTTAATATATTCTAATAGCCCTCATTTTACCTTTAATTTTGTCAAAATATATTCTAATAGCCCTTATTTTACCTTAATCCGCTATAATGAACTCTAATACAACTTAATCATTGCTTAATATCTTATTAGTAGAGCCTGTCGGGAGAAACGGAGAGATTCGGTATTCCTGTTGAGCCTGGCCCAAAGACACTTTGCATCTTCTTAGCCAGGCTGTGTTTATGCGTGCAACTATTTATTGACATATACAATATATAGATAACTATTATCTATAATATTTTCTATCAGTGGTGAATCTAAGATAAAAATAGAGGGGGAGCTCTACTATTGAGGCTATAGCACAATATAAGCATACGAAAGGTACATCTACTAGTTTTTTGCAATTGAAATATCAAATTCATATGTAAATATGAAGAGAACAAATTAAAATGTACAATACAATAAATTTAGTACCTTGCTAATGGATAATGTACCCCCCGAATATTCATAAATATGTGAGTATCGATCTGTAGATAAGAAATATCAAATTTAGTGATACAATATTAAATTGTAAATGTTCATAAACATTAAAAATGAAATGAAAACATACCACTAAATCACTAAATCTGATTACAATGCAATTAAATAGCAATCAGTCAACCACTGATTAAATAAATTGGCTAATCACTTAATCAGCTAATGGTAATGGGCCTAATGGCTACTGTACTAGTGTACTACTAAACAAACTACAAACCTTATTAAAGAAATCTGGCCAGTAGCCACCTATCGGTACTGTTCACAGCTTCTGATTTTCACTAAATAAATCTGGCCCGCAGCCCAGCACGGCAGCACTTCACAAATCACAACTTCACAAGTTCAGTCGCCGCTTGCCCCCTCCGGCATCTGCACCGTTTGTGGCTCCGCCTCTGCCTCTTCCTCCGGCCTCTGCGCCTCTGTGGCTCCCCCCTCCGGCCTCTGCACCGTTTGCGGCTCCCCCTCCAAGCTCTGGGCTCCGCCTCCCCCTCCCCCTCCGACCTCTGCGCCGTCTGCGGCTCCCCCCTCTGACCTCCGCCTCCACGCTGACGCTGCCTCAGCGCCTCCCCCTCCGACCTCCGCCCGACCGCCTCCGGCCTCCCCCTCCGTGGCTCCGCCTCCGCGCCGACACCACCGAGTAGCCGACCGCCTCGGCGCCTCCCCCTCCGACGGCACACAGTAGCGTCTTCTTCAAGTTACGGTGAGAGGAGGGGGTGCTCGAGCACCCATAAGCACCCACAGTGGATTCGTCCCTATTTTCTATACCATGTATAGACGATATTAAAGTTGGCTCATATAATGGGTTGTCTTTTTGTATATCTTTATAGACAGTTTCTCTATGATATAATATATCTTGTTTACCGTATTATAGTCGACTATTACATAATAATCGATCTAATTCTCTATGATCCTCTTTCTTTTTCACATTATCTCATATTCTAGATAAAAATATTTATATCACACCTGAGGAGTCTGGCCCAAGATTATGCACCCTACCAATCACGCCTGGCTGAGCATCTTTGATTGGAGCACATCTTTAATAGTCATTACTGCTCACCATTACTGTCATCATATCAGAAGAACAAAAAGAGAGAACCAAATGCCCAAGCGAATATGAAAAGGAAAAAAAAACTATGCCTAGGGATATTTGTCTATTTTGTTTGGGATGTCTTTATGTTACTCAACTGTTCATTTTTTTTTAAAAAAAACTATGTTTCGACCATTCTACGTCTCACCACCTCCGTGATGACAACACAACTTAGAAATAATTATCTATGTAGGGAGAGAAGGGAAATTTTGTTGCCGCACGAATCTCGTACCATATATATAATTCAACTTATTTCAAAAAACATTTAGCCGAGTGGGTACAGCATATCCATTTTTTCAAATTTCTAAGATAACAAAAAAAAATAAGTGATTGCGTGATATGTGGAAAAGATACGTCAAGTATTGTATTTTTTATTAAAAAAACACTCAGATTTTCAACCTTATATCCTTCATCTAGCAAACTAACCTCGAAATAAAAATCCAAAAAACTCGTTTACATACTATGTGGCCTCTCTACCCGAAAAAAACACTTAAGTGCTACTCTCTATGTTCTATTTTGTTTTACATATAAACTAATAAGACATTGAAAATAGCTAGATTATTTTAATTATTATCTCTAAATACTATAATTAATGTATGTGTGTACAGAATTCAAAATAAAATTAGATATTTATTATAGATATAGAGAAAATCTTATGTTTATGGATAAGATCACTTAAAAAATAAACTTCATATTTTTGAACGGAGTGAGTAAATAGCAAACCTCGAAAAGGAACACACGTGTTATTTGGCTTAGATCAGTCAAGCTTACCTAAAATTATTCTAGAACATGATAGGGACGACGACGCTCGATCTGTCTGTTTTTGTTTTATATGAGGGGCGTCTATCGCGTCATCTGGTTCACGGAGTGCTTGCTTGATGTTGCCCGATTGGATCGACGAAATGAGGCCGCGCCTCCATGTGCGGATAATCCACGGCACTAACTTAATCCCAAGTAGCAGACGCCACGACGACTAGCCAAACCCAAGCCGATCTCTCGATGGCAGGATCGACATGGCGCATTCGCACCATGATTGCACGACCTTGATCGGTCGGGATCACCTAGAGATCTGTGTCGTGAGATTGCGACGCGCCAACGGCGCGCGATTGCGTCTGGTTAACGTGGATGAGGACGAGTCTTGGTTGATCATCTTTTGGGCACAACAAACTTCCTGACATTGCATTTTCTACGTGGGACATGCTTGCACAACAACTGGTCCAACAATGTGCTTTGTCCTCTAGAACCATGGCATATAACGGTCTGCAACATTGGCACCACTACTAACATGCCGAGGTCATCACAGCTTCTCGTAATCTTGGATGGTAATCAGCAGGGGCTTCGTACCGACCGGTATTAGATATTTTCTACATATTTTGATGAGATAGAAAACAGGGCCATCTCAAAGGTTAACTAAGAAAACACACAACATTTGAAACGCGCTAAGAAACGAAAAATGTAAGTTTTAGACGGGAAAAAACCCAGCCATTATTCACCGGTCGAGATCAAGGGAGAGAAAAAGAAAGAGGCTTTCACTTGAACCGTTTTCAGGAACACTGGTGGTGTTGGGAATAACAAGGTGACAAGGCACTCAATTTTCACGTGACACAAACACACATACACATATAAAGTTATGTATTGCTTTCATGTGTTAGCATGGCACCTCTACATACAACACAAAAGGGACTGGTCCTTATATAGGCCATGAACCGATGTAACACATTTGAGTATCACCTACTGCTATCTTTTTTTACTTCAGGAAGCTTCATGCATGTGCATAAACTAATAACATATGATCAACACCTTATACCTCCAGAGGTCTCTACTAAGCTCAGCTAACTTTTATAGAAACAAAATTTGGTTTTTGCTACTCCTAACTATCACTAGGAGCTAGCTCTAGAAGCTTATCAACTAGGTTTCACTAGAAGCAACTCAAACCTACATACTTATCTTTAAGTATAGCTAGTTCTCATTAAAAAAACTGGTTACGGCTGCCACTCAAATTGCCCACTAGCCAACTAGCTTTATCTGTAACATCCCCGTCAATCCATGACCCGAAATGCCACTCGACTTAAAATAAACAATGGAAATTTAACCGCACTAGGTACCAAAAATTTCGACAGAACCTCCCCTAGAGCGTGGTTCCTGATAGAGGTTGCAACAAGTATATATAGTCGACATAAATGACATCAAGAGTAATATAAAAACTGTAGGGTAAGAGTCTTCCCAAGCATCCACAAACATAACCAGTAAGTAAAGAAGGGAAATGACATACGGGAGTTCTAATCTCTTATTACAATTCAAAACTGACAACTAAACATTCTGTAAAACTTAGGTAACTCAGACGATTAACTTTTAGTTTCTTTACTCTCCTATGGTGGGTAGTCTGTGTAAGGTGCCACAAAGCTATTCAGTTCCCTTCCCCATGCATGCCGCTTTCAAGATGCTATCTAAAAGGAAGCACAACAACAGCAAGAATGAGTCCATTGACTCAGCAAGTATAAGCGATAACACAGTTATAGCAACACTTCAGAAATCCAACCATCAACCGTATGAGTAGTTTATGCTATGCAAGATGGTCAAAATCTCTCTTTATCCCTTCTCTTTTGCATTTTTACCGGTAATGCAAAGTGTGCATCCGTCGATGCACACCCATGCCTGTACCACATGGTACAGGGACCAATTGCCCATACCCCACGGGTATGGGGACCTTTAGCCCGTCATGTCCTCAACATGACGGGGACCTCGGCGCTTAGCCACTCTATGACTAAGACTTCAATAAACCAGCATGCATGATGCATATGTGTGAATGTCTCAACCAGTAAATATTACATTCACTTAATTTATGCATCCAAGATTCTCATGTCAAGGTAATTGGCAAGCATCCAGAACAGCAACAAATCATCTATATTATAACCATGAGCACGCATGCAATCAATTTATATCTTTATACTTGCCTTAACCGCGGGAAAACGGGGGACGTGTGGAAGGTGCTGCCTCGGGGATCCGTCCTCCACCTGAATCATCATTGATATAACCGCTAAGATACTAGTAAAGGACAGTTTGCTCCCAAATAGAACGAACACAACCTAGTAAATTGTCTATCTCGGTCTCAAATCCTAAATCCCACCGGTCACCCCGCCTACCTCCGCGGACCGCCAACTTCAAAAATTCGTAACTATTGGCACAGGAGTCCGAATGGGACGTTCTTTGACTTTTTGGAAAGGTAATTAAATTATCTAACTAAACCTATTTGGGGAGCCTCCCTGATTCGGCCATCTTCTACCCGCACCATCCAGTTTTCTAAAGCATCAACGTCCACGTCGGGTTCTCTGGACAGCACACTAAAAAGGCCATAACTTCCAGCTCGAGTGCCCGAAAAATAATTTCTTGACCTTTATGGAAAGTTAAGACAATTATCTACAACTTTCGTAATATGAAGATCTCCTGATTCGCCCGTTTTCTAATCGTCCAAACCAGTTTACCAAAACCTGACGGAAACCTTCCAAACTGCAGAACAGTCCCGCTAGAAAAATCATAACTTTTGCTACAAAGGTCGGATTGACGCGTTCTAGTACTTCAGGGAAAGATAACGACGACCACTACAACTCTCTAGGAGAGACCCAGACCTGAAACTTCACGGAACTAACCCAAAACAGTGGTTCCACAAAATCTGTTCTAACCGTTCAGAATATCGATATTGCTACCACAACGAAAATACATATATATATTTGGGGAAAACAGGGATTACCCTTAACAACGAAGAACCCTGCAAATCCCCCGTGAGTTCCTTCCCTCTTCCTCTTCCCTTCCTCTTCTTTTCTTCCCTTCCTTTCCTTCCTTCTCTTCCCTTCCTTTCTCTCCTCTCTTCCTCTGGATGGCAGCAGGGGCGCGGCACAGGGAGGCGCGCAGAGGAGGAGGAGGGCGCCAGGAGCTGCTACAGGGAGGAGCGCAGGCAGGGCAGGGGAGGCGGGGGAGGAGCTAGGGTTTGGGGAGGGTGCCTCCCTCTTGGGCCAGGGGCTGCTGACAAAAATTCCTCTCCAAAAGGAGGGAGTATTACATTATCAAGTTTTTGCTGCTTTGACTAACGTTTAAAGGTAAGCAGGGGCGGCTGCCCTAGCGAGGCACATGGGGGGCAGGCCAGCTAGGGTTTGGGGAGATGGTGGAATTGCCTCCCGCTCTTGGGCCACAATGAGCTTGGCCTAAGTTGCTGAACTTTTCCGAAAACGCATTGATGATACATCTCTCCAAAAGGACAAAATGAATGGAGTATTACATTATCAAGTTTTTTGTTGGATCTTTGACTAACGTTTAAAGCTTTAAGTAAGCATTGCTATTTTTTTAACAGGTAGTGATAGCAAAAACTAGCGAGTGCACATGGCGCCTGAAAAGTTTATTTGTAACATTGGTATCGAGCGAGGCAAAGTCTCGATTCGGAAGGGCAAAGAATCCCAAATCCAACCCGATTTTCAGATCGGGAAGAAACAAAAAGGGCTTACTGCCGCCGCCGTTCGCCGGCCGCCGCCGCCACCCGCTGCAGCCCAGTGCCGCGCCGCCGCGCCGCTTCTGCTGCGCATCCGCGCGTCACACCGCGCAGAGCCGGCCGCGCTGCCGAGATCGCACGCCTTGTGTCTTCCGGCGGCCTGCTGCGCTCGCCACATTCGCTGCGCGCTGTCTGCGCTCGCTGCAGCTAACGCCGCCGAGCCCGCCAGCTTTGCGCGCAAGCCGCCCGACGGCCGCCGCACCTCGGCGCCATTGCTGGCGCCGCCGCTCGGCCACTGCCGACCGCGGCGCTTGCGTGGCCGGGACCAGCCAGCGCGCTACTGCGCGCTCGCCCGCCGCCGGCCGCTTCTTTGCCTCGCGTGCATCGCGCGCGCCGCCAAGTATAGATAAAATTGATTTAAATTGTATGTCATATTTTTGACCAACGTTGAAAATAAGGCATATAATTTTCTCATTACGTTCTCACTTTATTTGAACTAATGAGTTGTATCAAAGAGATCCCCTCTCAAATGAGATCATTATGGAGAGTGGAAGAAAAGATAGACTTAGCGTTTATCTTGGTGAGGTGGGTGGGTCCTCACTACAAGACGTCTGCTGAGCCTATGGCACGGTGAGGATCAAATGAGGATGATACTTGCTTGGCGAGAAAAGACAGAGGGATCATACTCCCTTACAGGATGTTATATGATCTTGATCATAAAAAGTGGGTCATCGCCAATAAGAAATGTTTGGTGTGATAAAGAACACGATTGAGCCCGCAATTGTGGGCTCAATCGCGAGTGTGACATCACACAGAGTACCTTGAGAAAATAAAGAGTCGAGTTCTTGGCTCTTCAAAGACTTATGCTACACAATGATTAAGCGACTTGTGAGAAAAATACTACGGTGGTGGCAATGACATAAGAGAGCACATCTGTTGGTCTTGCCATCTTACAAAATGAATTTGTTATCATTACGTGATAATGTGAATGTCGTATCACGATAATAAGAACGTCGCGTGCGAAAGTGTATGAATTCTCGTCTACAAATGTAAACAAGAAAAGAAAGAGAACTATAGATGCGTCGTCGAAATTATGGCAGCATGTCGTTTAGGCCATATTTCGAGGGGAGAATAGAAAGACTAGTTAAGACGATATTCTTCCTCCATTAGAGTTCTCGGACTTAGAACAATGCAGAGAATGTATTAAAGAAAATATGTAAAGAAAATTAAGAAAAACGCTAAAAGAAGCAATGTGAGTTCTACAAATTATTCATACAGATATTTGTGGTCCTTTTCTGTGAAAAGTGTGGATGGATATGACTCGTTCATAACATTCACGGATGATTACTCCGTTATGGATATATTTATCCAATCAAAGAAAGAAATGAAGCCTTGGACAAATTAAAGATATTTAAGGCTGAAGTTGAAAATCAACACGATTTAAAGATTAAGATAGTCGAGTGCACATGGCGCTGGGCCAGGCCATGGCAAAAGGCTTTACCATATACCAAACGTGGACGTAATTTCGGGTGCTGCTATGATCAGTGAATGGAGATGCGTGGAATTGCAACTCAAGCCGCACTGCACTGATGGATATGGTGCGAAGCATGATGAGCTATTCTACACCGATCAAATGAAATCGGTTCCATATGCTTCAATTGTCGGTTAGCTTCACTGATGCTCAAAGTTTGTACAAACGCACGCGACTTAGCGGATTTGTTACCGAGTTACTTGGCGATTCCACTGAAGGATCGGCCTGGTGATGGAACAGCGAGCTTGTTGGTTGCATCTTTGTTCCTACTGTCCTTGTGTACGTCAGTACTGTTCAGATGATAACGCATTGATGATACATCTGCGTGCGATGGCACCAAATTCGTGGCCAAGTTGCGTTTTGAGAGCTCAAGTATCTATTTTGGTTTGAACATCTGCACACATCCGGGAAAAAAAACCATGCCCTGCAACAGCCGCAATTTTCAGCAACAGCCGTGTGGACTACCAACAGTGCTGACATGCAGCAAACATGTGCATCTGCAAAAACTCGCGCACAAACATGACCATGTGTGCACTGCGCAAAGAAGACTCGACTCGAAAGAGCTGATCAATTAGCAGTACATATTGGAAAAGGTTTTGAAAGAAAAACAAAATTGGACATTCTTAATTACTCTGTTTTTACAATTTGTTTCTGTTAAAAATAGGCCCATGAGTAAAACCCATTTTCTTAATTTCAAAGCGTGCATGGTTTAGTACCATATTGCTAAGGCAAAGTGAGGGAGACCAATTTATAAGGTGGAGTCTATGCCACTTCTTGAATTATGGATGAGGATGGCATTAGGAAGGTTTTGGCTTAACTCACACACGCGGGCATATTTGTGTATTTTCGCGTGAAAATCGCGTAACTTGTGACTTGTGGCACGTCACTTGGCAGACTAAATCTATTTTATTTTTGCTGAACAATGCATCATCTCTCTCTTTTTGACTGGTCATGAGACTGCTTAATTATCATTATTTGTTTCGAATATTAGCAGTTACAAGTGAATAATGGAGTTGGTTACCTAAGAGTATTACTTCAGTTTAATGGCGTTAGTTACTAGAGGGTAATTAACACGTCAATAAAAAGGCCCAGAGACATCCAGGCTAAATATGCTGAACTCATTCATCATCTTCTTCAATTGTCTTCTTCTCTCTGGAGAATTTGTACTGAGAGTTGAACGACCAAACTTTGTCGACCTTTCTTCTCGGCATGCACCTAGAAGAAGAGAGAGCAGATATCTCCAAGCCATTATCGTAGAGAGTACCTGCACGAAGTGGTAATAAGGTTTCTTGGCAGTACATTTACACGACCGCTCCTTCTCTGCTTTATCTACATCCTGCACTGCATCAAGTCTGCACTACATCGAGTCTGTGCTGTTTCCTATTCTTTATCATACTCAACAGTAAGTCATTCATACGTTCGATCAACTTTAATACTATATTTTCTTTGTATATTTTCTGAAATATAATGAGCAACCTACTGTTAGTTACGTGTTTTGTATCACTAATTTGCATGTGCTTTGTTTCACTAACTAGGAATTTTCATATATAATCACATCAAGTGCTGGAATGGCTGTATATTAGAGAGTGTCTACATACATACATACATACACTATTTAGTAGTTATGTGTAGAATAAACGCGCAACTCTGACCGACACAATCGGCCAATCGCCCCACCAACCCACCACACGGACGGTTACTAGCGAAGTAGTAGTAGCTAAATATGGTAAAGTTACCATCTGTAATTCATAAAGTTAATTACCGTTCTCACGTGCGTTAGACTCGCCCCCTCTCCCCCTTCGCTAGTGGTACCACGTGCCATTTTTTCATAATTTAGTAAAGTTGTTAATTATAGAGAAGTTACTATCGCCTGCACATAAAGTTATTATCTGTAGTTTATGAAGTTATTTATATTTGGCAACATTACCATATCATGCACAAAAAGTTATCATCTATAATTCACCAAGTTACGTATATTTGCAAAGTTATATATATATATATATATATATATATATATATATATATATATATATATATATATATATATATATATATATATATATATATATTAGAGGTGGGTGTAATTAACAGTATTTTTCTACACAGGTGTAATTACACCCTATGACGTATCTCATCTTGTAGGGAGTATCTCGCATGCTGAGGGTATGTATGCACAAAGATATCACAGTATTTAAGACCATCTAGGTGGTATGAACAAAATTTCAGAGGTAGTATGTAGATTTTTTTAACATACTCCTTTTTATATGCGTATATAAAGGTATTTACAAAATACGCTAAAAACTATGGACTCTCTTGCAATTTTTTCATGTAGTTCACATTGGAGTATCTTATAATTAGTAGACGAGTATATCCAAAGTGATAAAGGAGTATTTCAAGTTCGTTTATGTGGTATATTAGAGGTGGGTGTAATTACACCCGGGTGTAGAAAATATTTTTCCTATATATATATATATATATATATATATATATATATATATATATATATATATATATATATATATATATATATATATAGGAAGCCTCTTTTCTACACCCGGGTGTAATTACACCCTATGTCGTATCTCACAATATAGGGAGTATCTCGCGTAACGGAGAGAGAGTATGTACGTGTAGCATACGAGTATTTAAGATCATCTAGGTAGTATGAATAATTTTTTAGAGGTGGTATGTACTTTCTTTTGACATACTCCTTTTTATATGCGTATATAAAGGTATTTACAAAATACGCTAAAAACTATGGACTTCCTTGCAATTTTTTCATATGATTCACATTGGAGTATCTTATAATTAGTACATGAGTATATCCAAGATGATAAATGAGTATTTTGAATTTATTTAGGTGGTATATTAGAGGTGGGTGTAATTACACCGGGTGTAAAATATATTTTTCCTATATATATATATATATATATATATATATATATATATATATATATATATATATATATATATATATGATAAACTCTATATATATTTGGCAATAATTTCACTCACATAAGGCAGTAATTTTCTGGCGCATATTCTATGCCTGCGCACAAAATAGTATTTTTTTTAATATATATACACACATACATACATACACTACTACAAAAAAAACTTATATTAGACGCCTTATCACAGACGGTTCACAAAAACCGTCAATGATAAATACAATTACAGACTATTTATGGTGAGAACCATCTGTGATACTATCACAGACGGTTCTTGGTATATTATAGACGGTTCTTAGTAAGAACCGTAATATTCCCACATTGTCACAGATAAGAACCGCTATATTGGCTATATCACGAGCGGTTCTTGGTAAGAATCGTCGTGATACTTCTAAGCGGTTTGTGATAATAAAGTTATCATAGACGATTTGAGTTAAAAATCGTCTATGATATGTTTCCCGCTTTCTAATCCTCCAAAATTTCATAATCTCCCGCCTGATGTCGAGTAGGATTTCATTCCGATATACCTTCAATAAAATGGGCATAACTTTTGTATACGGTGCCCGTTTTTGACGTTCTTGTACTCGTTGGAAAGCTAACAATGAGCCCGATCCCAAACAAACGACCGCTTATGTCGGTCACCCTCGAAGACCCCCTAAAATTGGCCATTTGTAGCCTCAAATTTGAATCGCAAGTTTTGATTTCTGTTTTTGCCAAAAAATTTTGATCTTCCCTTCGAAATTTGGGGTTGTCTCAACTGCAAAGTTATAGATCTCGTCTAAACCTTTCAAATGAGTATATATAAGTCATATAGAACTTTGTTATTTTATATTTTTGAGACTAGTTGTTTATATTGTATCGGTATATATATAACCAATATCACAAACGGTTCGTGGTTCAAACCGCCTGTGATACTATTACAGATGGTTCTTACCAAGAATTGTCTTTGATAATTTGTTCTCTGACCACTAGGCCCGTCAATTCTCCTCAACCCAATTCCAGCCAATAGAACCGTCTGTGATGGAAAAGTATCGTAGACGGTTCTATATATAGAATCGTCTGTGATATATGAGTATCACAGATGGTTTTTTTGGTAGAACCGTCTGTGTTACTTTTCCATCACAGACGGTTCTAGTTACAAACCGCCTGTATTGTATTCATCACAGATGGCTCACAAATCGTCTGTGATAACCTTCGATTATCACTGACCCATAAATTCAGACGGTTCAAAAAACCGTCTGTGATGATGATTTCTGTAGTAGTGATACATACATACATACATACATACATATAGACAAAAGTATAACCTTATGACTAGCTAGCTCGATACAAAGTACCAGATAATAGTTTATCTATCTTTCTCCTTTTTTTTGAAGAAAAATTTCATTTCTAGGACTCTAACTCGGGAGCACAGAGAAATGTGGAACTTAACAAAATGACTGTTTAAAGAAAAGGGGAAAATCACCAACTTGACTACTTAAGCAGGTGTAACTGAACCATTGACCATACTTTCTTAATCTGCGGCGTAAGTTAGGACCTGCTAATTGGAACGTTGGAAGCACAAAATATATCTATTATTTCTCTAATGTGGGAAACGACCATATCTGCGAGCAGAATTCTTATCATTAAAACTGTTCTTTGTTCGAATTCCCTATTTTTTAAGAGTACCGACACCTCAAGTTTATCGTTTCACTCGTAAGTAAAAAAAAATACTAGCACAATTTCCTGCGCATTGCCTGGCCTTTTTTTCCTACTTGTTACCTGGCCGGTTTTTCGAACACATTTCACCCAATTTGTGCAAAACCAGTGGTGCCTTTGTAATTATGCGATTTTTATAGCATTTTATAATAATCCAGGTTTAGCCAGCAGCATTTTGATTGTTCTAATAAAAAGAATAATTCACATATCCGATGGCCCGTTGCCATGGTGACCTTGCTTCATATCATATTGATTCAATATTGATTCAATAGTTGATGAGACTATGGAAACAGTCATAAATAACCCTTATTTCATAGTACCAATTGTTGTTACACTTAATTTGCTTTGCTAACCTTATGGTTCGCCTTAGGTCGTTGCCATACGCAAGATGTCAAAGAAAGACTCAGGGTGATGTTAAAGTTAGTAGCAACAATGATATATGAATGAACATACATATCAATAAACTAGAAAAACACTAGTTAAGGAATCAAGAGTACTATTCAAGAGATTGAGAAGAAAATGACCTAAACGAGGGAGAAATCAAGGTATATATGGCTTTATATAGAGAGTTTATAGCCCTGAAGCACCATGTTTTTGTCATGTCGACAAGCCAACAACGCTTTCAATGTTTACTCTGTGTAGACTTAGCTATTCTCCTTTTTCTAGCACAGAACAGTGTTATTAATGTATCATAACATAGATTGTTGCATTCTGATTCTGTTCATGATGATAAGCCATAGCAATATGTAGGCCTCACCATATGTACATGTACCTCGAGGCATATCTTTCTAAGGGCATATACATTAGTTTATCTTTTAACATTATCTCTAAAATTTTCACCTCACTTAAAAGATAGCATTAGAGATAATATCTTCAATAGTAAATTATTTCTCTAACTATTTTATACTATTTTAACCATAACTTTCTGCCTCACACCCCTCACTATTTATGTTAGTTTGTGGGCTCAAATCGTCTCTTATATAAGAAACAACATATTATCTCTCATCACCTTCTCTTTAGTCTATATAGAATTTTACTTATTTAATATAACTAACAAATAATTGAGATAACATTATTGGAGATGCTCTAACAGAACAAAATCAAGCTTCCAAAGACAACCTTAACACTTCCCCAGCACATCAGCAAATTAAGTCCACATGCTGCCCCATGTTCAATGGCAAAATGGCGGCCAAAAATATTAATTTGGCAAATGGTGATTGCCCACTGATTGAGGGTGGTCCGATTAAGGCACCATTTATTAGAGCTTTAGCTTCTAGTTTTTTAGTTTTGTCTTTTTTTAGCTTTTTTTTATTTCTTAGCATTATCTGTGATGATATAATCTTTTTTAAAATTTTTTAAATTTAATCTTTTTTTAACTTCCCCTAAAAAATGTATCATATGTGACCTGTCATCTACATATGGAGCCTTAGACCTTGACTTTCCTGCCTTTTTTCACTAAACTAGTAGCGGAGGAAGCGTGGCACTGCGCTACACTAGCAACCACGTAAACTAAAGTAAAAGAGTCAATAATTTGTGGGAAGGCTTTTATGAAAAAAATCAAGAACTCGTACATAATTCTGAAAAAAGCAAAGGTTCGTTCCACAAAAAATCAAAGACCTGTACGTAATTTCAGAGAAACCGTAGGGCGTTATCTTGCAAAAGAAGGGCCTCTCTGAAAAAATCGAGCACCCATGTGTAATTTTAGAAAAGCAAAGGGGTTTTCCGTGAAAAACGATGTGGTAGGATCTTTCTACGAAAAAAGGACCTACACGCGATTTGAAAAAAACTAGAGGACCTATTTGCAAATTCGCTAATGTGTGCATCCCCTCGGGTGTAATATAGGGATGATTTGCCATAAGGGCAACAAATTCTCATGTCTATCCAACAAGACATATCCTATGGGCTAAAAAATGGACACCTATACGTTTAGTGCGCAATATATTGTTTAGGGAGCTGCTAGACCATGCTATATTATTGGAATGAATTTTTAATGTATAGTAATTTCATGAAGTTTCAGTTACATACAAGTTTTATGAAGTTTTAAATTTTTGGGTTTAAAGTTTCAAGCAGGTTTCGATACATTCATAAAAAAGGCTTCAGAACATTTAAAGAAGTTTTAGAAGGTTTCATTAATGATTTAAAAAGTTTCATATAAAAATCAAATGAAAAACCTATGGAAAGCAAGTTTCAAGAAGTTTCAAAAACTGAAACATCAAGTTTTCACATGAAGTTTAGGTTTTGAAAACTGAAACCTCAAGTTTCAAACATAAAATTGAAGTAAGTTTCAAAATTGATACTTTGTTTCACTGAGTTTCATATATGAAATTTGATAATTCAAAAGGTTTTGAAATGTGAGTTTGAAAAGTTAGTTTCAGACAAGTTTCAAAATAAATTTCAACCAATTTTCATAGGAGTTTAAAAATTCAAATGATTTTTTGCCAAGTTTCATAACACATTTGTGAAGTGTCACAGAAGTTTCAAATTTTTTTCCAAGTTTTACAAAAGAAAAACACAAATTTGGGCTTACCCGACGGCCTAGCTGGCCACGCTCGACCGATTATCTACTCATCATCCACGGCCACGCTTGGCCCATGGTCACCGGGCACCACCGTGTCTGCCCCCTACTGCATCAGTTTCTTGCCCTCCATCTAATGCCTTGCTTGTTTGCAAACTACTTGCCTGTTGGCTCACGTCTCGTCGCCATGCTCACTCACCTATGGCCGCCTTGGCCTCCAAACTTGCTCACACCGTGCACGAGTCCTTCTCCGTGCGCCACGATTGCTCCTTTGCCAAAGTAGTGGCACCTCACTGCCTCCTGTCACCTCACCTCCTAGATGCTCATGCCATCTATCGAGTTGCGCCTTGCCTTGCGTCGCCGAGACCCCTCACCTCGCCTCGCCGGAGCTCGTGCAGTGAGGAGCACCAAGTTGACTACTGATGGTGTGTTGAGTAACCAAGCACCAACTGCAAAAGCACTGAGTACATGCCTACTCGCATGCTGTTATTACCTGCTTGCTCTGTGGACCGTCCAAACTATTCGACCTATAGGCAAAAACTTTGTGAGTCAGCTCGGTGAACATACTGTTGGGGGATGGCCCCTACCGGGGCCGGCCCAGCGTGCCAGCGACATGGTGCGGCCAACTCAGCATAGCCGTGTTGTACAGTGGAGTACCGATTGTACCTCTATATACTATACATAGTTCTAGATAGAGCTATTAATATAATCTTAGGATAAAAAAAGTATAGACCTAGGTAGAGTTATCTTGTAATATAGATCTGTTCTTTTCAGGTTCTCAAAACGGCTTTTGGCTTTTGCTACAGTACCTAACTTTCAAATGAAGTATTTTTTTAAGATAGAGTCTACAAGTTAATTATAGTACATGTTAAAAGCCTAACATCTGTACCATCTAAAATCGCAAGCGAGTATCTCTCTCCGTAATCTCTGTTGCAAATAGCTAAAATTTAAAAATTTCTGTCAAAAATCATAAGCCGTAGTTAAAAAATCAGACCTGTGTCTTTTTTATGGGTACAAAAGTAGACCTGAGCCTCATAGAAAAAGGTAAGACATATTTTTTTGAAAAAAAGGTCGCTATTCTCGAGCGTCGTAGTCTGCGAGGTGACGCCTGTCACTAATCAGCAAAAGCGAGTTGCACTCTTATCTTGCAAACTTTTTTGTTGTTGTTGTTTGAAGCAGTCCTGCGACCCATTCTACGCTGATATTTTTCTTCGGTAATCGACAGTGGCGTCCATTGACCTTGGCCATCCTCCCAGGTATGATATATGTTCTGCGTATATGCACCGGCAAATCAAATTTCGCTGGTTCTTCTGATCAGTAAGAAAAGATCGCCTATAAATCGCCCCCTCAATTCGTTAGTCTTGTTCTATTATCTTTAGCTTGTCTTGTTCTTGATTCAGTTCTGCTTTCCTGCTTCACACCGACCGGACAGTACTCTCACGTCCAAAGAAGCCTGCGCGCATCCATGGCGATGAACCCACTCTTCACCGTGACGTTCGACGTCAAGAGCAGCGACAACTACAGCGACTTTATCGCCGGCCTCCGCCACAGGCTCGGCAACCCGAAGCACTTCTCCCACAACCGCCCCGTCCTCCCGCCGGTCGAGCCCAACGTCCCGCCGCGCCGGTGGTTCCACGTCGTGCTCAAGACGCAGACCAGCGCGCTCACGCTGGCGACGCGCGCGGACAACCTCTACCTGGAGGGCTTCCGGAGCAGCGACGGCACGTGGTGGGAGCTCACCCGCGGCCTCATCCCCGGCGCCACGTACGTGGGTTCGGCGGCACGTACCGCGACCTCCTCGGCGACACGGAAAAGCTGGTCGGCGTCGCCCTCGGCCCGCAGCAGATGACGGAAGCCGTGAACGTGCTCGCCGCGCGCACCAGAGCCGACCTCGCCTCCGGCGCGAAGCAGCAGCGGGCGAGGGAGGCGCTGGTGGCGCTGCTTCTCATGGTGCACGAGGCCACGCGGTTCCTGACCGTGTCGAAGAAAGTGTCCGACCTTATGCACCCGAAGGCGGCGATGAAGAGCGGGAAGCTTACTTCGCAGATGAAGGAGCAGGTGAACGGGTGGCAGGACCTTTCCGCTGCGCTGCTGAAGACGGATGCGCGGCCGGCGGGGCAGTTCACGCCGTTTAAGGACATGGATGTGAAGACGGTGGAGAAGGCGGCCGAGACGGTGGGGATCCTGCTGTTCGTGGAGGTGCCGGGCGGGATGACGGCCGCGACGGCGTTGCGGCTGTTCCGTGAGAGCTAGCTTGGTGTATGCGTAGATTGATGCTTGCTTGAGGATCACTTGTCGGTGTAAAATTGCTAGTAGTGGATTGGTACTCAAATAAATTCGTGTGCATGTTTACGTTTCAAATAAATTCGATGCCATGGTGCCTAGCTTTCTGATCTGATCTCTGCTACAAACTCATATGGCCTAAAAATGCCCATGCAGATGATACATTTCGATTCCTTTGTTGGTTCATAGCACATAACTGCCTGTTACTTGTATGAACTTTACTAAGCTGACGGTGATCTTATCAGATGTATGATAGAGGAAAAAGTATTTTACACATGGTATATATACAACTCAGAAAGGCTAGCTGTCGAATACATGCAACTGACATATACTATTACTGCTCAAATTACAAGGTCAATCAGACTCTGAATAGCATGAGTTACTAGATAGAACTGCTTACTAAGGCACATGCATTTTTCAAGACTGCAAGTGATCTTCTTACAATAAATATTCTCTAATAGTTTCCTTCAGGATTGTTTGCCAATGCATGGTCCCCATGTCACCATGAATGCAATTGCAAACCCAATACCAAAACCCACAACCAGCAAAGAGGAATAACACAATATCAACTGGTTTCTTCTTTGAAGGATATCGCGCTACATTGGTGTTGTTATGTTGTTGCATCCTTTCGACAATAGAGGCCCACACAAACCATCGTTTCCCAGAAATGGGCTCTCGGTGAATGTCAAGACATGAGGTGATTATGGTATTCTTGTCAGTGATATGGTCTAGAGGCAATTATGATTATATCACTTCTATGTTTATGATATTTTGAATAATATATTATTTTATCTCTTGAATAAATATTTTTCATATTAACTAATAAGTATGTGACTTGTTCATAGAACTATTTATTCATGTTTTAATGTTATTCTAAATCATCCCTGATCTTATGTCATTATGTGGGACAATTATGATTTATAGATCAGCAATGTATTGATTGATGATCATATTTCACGAATAACAGATATAGAGATATCAAATCAATGATATGGACACATGTTAGATAACATGTTGTTAGATTGACTCACCATGAAACACTGCAAGAATTGTTATATTCTTAAGTATCATTAATTGATTGTATGCATAATATATATAGGATCCTTAAACCTAATATCATCAC
This sequence comes from Melocanna baccifera, assembly GCA_036346265.1. Lineage (NCBI taxonomy): Eukaryota > Viridiplantae > Streptophyta > Magnoliopsida > Poales > Poaceae > Melocanna > Melocanna baccifera. The sequence continues at coordinate 16,270,423 of CM070676.1, read as the reverse complement.
AATTTCCTATATGTATAATAGTTTACTTAGAAGTTGTCAAACACTACTCCGTAACTAGGTGGTCATAAAAATAACTTTCAGATTTAGTTTAAAATATACGGGGGAATGTGAGCTATCAAAATGGAATTTGCCACTTTTATATAACAGGAGAGATATCTCTAGGCTCCTCGATGTGGTTAGATTTAGAAAGTGTATAGGCATGTCAAATGTGGTTGCAGAGTCAATCACAATTGAGTAATCCACTACAGGTTCGAGTGAAGGATCAAACTGTCATAAGATGGTACACTTCTCACCTTGAATTCAATCTGATATCATGAAACAAAGGAATCAGTACATAAGCACTAAATAGGTTTGTCCGATATGATTTTTATGTATATTTGGGAGCCATTATGTTTTGCTAGGGACCGCTACTAACTTATAGATCGAAAAGTGGTTTTCAGCTCATGGCCAAATATATATGAACTTACAGGATCACACACTTAACGGGTTAGAACAATAAGGGTCTGGATGATAGACTCTGAGTAAGATACGATCTCTACTCATATTGGATCTGGTTGAAGGCGTTCTGAGTGGGATACGATCTCTACTTATATTAGATAAAGATTTAGGATAAGACTTTTCAAGTTGGACACGATATTTGATCATATTGGATTAGGATACGATTGGATGCTATATAAAGTGAGGTGTGGGGCTAAGGGAGGTATCCGAGGCACACACATCAAAACCCTAGCTCCTACCTCTCATAACCCCTGTCGTATACGTTGGTGCTAGCACACCAACATACGACGTTCCATCCCTGAATGTATGTGTTAAGGGTATAAGTGTCATTTCTAATATGTCTAGGGTTTGGGTCTTTATAGTCCTTGTACTATATATATGCCCTATGTGCCTCTTTGCATATTTATATGGTATCAGAGCTTTGGTTCTAAACCTAGCTCAGCTCAGTCTTCCGCTGATGCTCCTGGGAGGAGCTAATCCTGGGGGCGGCCACCTCCCGACGGCTCGCAGCAGTTGCCTTGCATGCATCAGCACCTGTCCCTGCGTTCGCACGGCCGTCAACGCGCTATCGCATCCGCCTACGCCCGCGTGTGCCTCTGAGCCACGCTCAAGCTGTCGCCCGTGCGTCTGCATCATGCCGCTGCCCGGATCTGGCTGCCTTCAACACCGTGAAGCCCTGATCCGGACGCCTCCGGGCTGGATCCGTTTGTCTTCACCACCGCCGAGCTTGGATCTGGCTACCTCTGGATTAGATTCGACCATCTTCCGCTGACGCCGACCCTCTCCGCTATCGCTGCATCACACTGGGCCACCTGCGTCTCCAGCAGCCTGAGCCCATGTTGGCGCCTCCTCCCTGCCATCGTCGCCGCCGCCAGATACCGCCACCCCAGATCCGACCGCTGCCACCTCGGATCTGACCTAATCTGTGCCAGATCCGGCCGCCTTTGACCTCCTTCATGCTCCATGCCATCGACCTGTGCCCGATCCGGCCACCTTTGGTCTGCGTCAGCGTTCCGCACTGCGGCGGTCGGCGGCCCTCCCCGCACTGATCTAGCTACCTAACCACTGCCCGGCTCGATCCGGCGCCCTCCTTGCTACCTTGGGCCTCCCACCTCCTCCCGGCCACCACTGTTGCTGTCGCATTTTGGCCGCCGCTGCTCACATGGCAGCCCACACCTGCTCCGGCCTCCTTACTGATGCCCCTGCTCCACGCCACCGTCGGGCTACCCTTTCAGCCGCTGCCTTCTTCCGCCTCCGGCTTATCCCTCCTCTCTGGTCTTCGATCGGTGTTGGAGAGAGACAGGGAGAAGGTCAGAAAGAGATAGGGGAGTGAGTGAGGGGGTGAAGAGAGAGAGGAGGAGGGGAATATGAAGGCATAGTACTGTTGTTGATATTTTCTGCTACTAGTATCTACCATTGAGTTTTTTTTCTTTCGAGTCTTTCGTTGTGTCCATCCAAGTCCATTGTCATCTCTCTATTAGTTCGTCAAAGCCGAGCGAGTACACAAAATATATCAGTCAGCCAATTGCATTGCTAGCCACGGTCTATCCTCTCGGATGAGTGTGGTCATCTCCTTCCTTTCGCATAGCCGCAGCCACCGCTCTTCTCTTTGAGCTGCTGCAGATCATATAAATCTTCATGATGCCACTGCTTCTCTTTAAGCCACTACCCTAAGTTTCTAAGGCCACCGCGCTTCTTTTGCACTGCGCCTCTGCTGCGCTTCTTGTACACTATGCCGCCGCCGTCTCGGGTTTCGATCTGTGCCGCTATGCTTCTATCTCCCTCTTCGGCTTAATTTGACAGCTCTCTCTACTTGTGTTATCTTTTACATCTTTTCGCCATGTTACCGCGGCCGACTTTGCTCCTACTTATCTCTACCTTCTCGGCCCCTGTACTTTGTGCTTTATGGGCTGCTACACGATTTCAAATGGGAAGCGATCTATCTGACACAATTTTTCAAGAGCTACATGTTATGACGACGTTTTCAAGATATGGATTTTGGATTTTTCCTATGTTAGTGCCAATCCTTTTAAATGCAATGCTATTGCATATGCCTTGCATTTAAGAGAGGGTGTTAAGGGTATAAGTGTCATTTCCTTTATGTCTAGGGTTTATGTCCTTATAGTCCTTGTACTATATATATGCCCTATGGGCCTCTTTGCAATACAAACTTCCTTGCATATTTACAGTATGGACCTCAGTAGAGGCTCTGTTGCGACTGCAGTGCTGATCGAGATGATCACGAGGAAGGGATGATTAGCTAGGGGACAATCGACTACATCCACTATAGCAACGCGCGCTTCGTTGAATCGGCTGTTTCAACTCTACTTTCGTTACATTGCTTGTCTTTTGGTAGTGATCTATGATCTCTTATTCATATATCTCCTGGTTTACATAGTAGAAAATTTTAACATGCGCTAATGTAGTCTACCCGTATCCTAACAATTCTTCCCTCTAGCTTGTTGTAGGACAGGTTCAATGTTGAGAGGAAGTCCAACGATGCTAGCTCTTGTGGGTTCTCCCTAGAAAGCTCATTTGATGAGAGGTCCAAAGGTCCTAGTTACTTCGATCTTCCATGTTGAGTGGGAATTAGTCCAGTGAGAGCATTATGTGACATATTCAGCCCACACAGCGAAATAAGTTCCACAATGGCTTCAGGGATGCTACTATGGAATGCATTGTTTGAGACATCAATGAACACAAGGGTCCTTAAGATCTTAGTAAATGTGGTGTCATGCCCTTTATCGGTAATTGTAGTAGTAAATTGATTTGTCTTATGATACATCACTACTACAAAACAAGTTATACTGGAGACCTCATCACCGACGGTTCATGGGGAACTGTCTGTGTTGTAATTATCACATATTATTTTATAAGCATGACTATCTATATTTCTAGCGATGACTAGAACCGTCTATGATATGCAATTATCACAGAGGAGTCTTATTAACAATCGTCTGTGATATTTCACAGACGGTTATTAACAAGAACCATCTATGATAATTGTAGACATCACAGATGATTTTTAATTAGAACTGTATGTGATATTACCATTGACGGTTACTAATACAAAATATTTGTGATAATTACATATCACAGACAGTTTGTGGTTGAAAGTGTCTATGATATGTATTTGTTATATGCACGAATGGCACTTCGGCTCCGTGACGCATCTCTTCGTTTCAGCTTCCCGATGCGTCTCTTCATCTCACACACCAAATTTACAAAAAATGATCATCTGCTACCAAAAATGAATCCATACATTGCTGATCTATTCTCAAGCACAAACAAATGGCTCCCTACTCTTCCTTGTTGCCGGCATTGATGGCTTACCTGGCCATCTTGTACGAACACCTCGCCAACCATATGCTGATGGATGCTATGGAAGGACATTATGCCAACAGTGTCCTCCCTCCTATGCCTGAGGATTTGTCGGACCAGGTCATGGCCACCTTTCGCCGTCTTGACACCTACTCCACTGCGTCTTCCAGATGGTCTCCTACTTCCAGCGAGTTAACCTCGCCATCGACGTGGTCCTCAACAACGATATTGCATGTCTCCAGGAGGCTTGCCGTTGCTTGAACTACTTAGCGAGGTGGCAGGTGACCGAGTAAACCTTGCCAAGACCTCTGAAGCAAGGGAAGAGAGCCTATGGACTCAATTCGACTTGATTCATTAGTTGGAGGGTCTTCAGGAGACACTCGAATGAGCGCGTCAGCGGGTGGATGCATTTCGGACTTTATTCGTTGATGATCCTGAACTGTCCGATGTTGACCACATTACCTACAAAGTTTCATAGATGGAGATAGCATGCTACCTCCGCCACTAGAAAAAATTTGATTATTTAGGTTTCTAGTTTTTAAAATCTTTGTATGAAGCGACCGACCATGCTATTTGGCCATATATAAATACAAAAAAATCAAAAGGCCGATTGAATTTGTATTTACTATTTTCTATATATGTAAAATGGTCCCGGTATAACGACATGACGGTATTATTGACCAGTAAAAAATAATTAAGTAATACATATATTTACTCCTAAGGCATTGCTAAATTTGCATTTATGTATACGAGAATATGTCATATATATGTGTGAATTTGCATCTATGTATATGAGAATGCATTTAGAACCATTTGTCGTATTTATCACAGACAGTTCTACTTTTGAACCATCTGTGATGTCCAACCTATTTATATTCATATTCTAGGATTTGCCTGCGCCCCCACTCAAACGCTTAATATTCTCTAACTCTCCCCCGAGCATGAGCTGTCGCCTCCTCCCCTAAGCTCATTGCCTCCTCCGTAGCGTGTCTCCTCCCCGACCATGCCGCCTCCTCCCCAACGTGCCTCTGCCCCGAGCACACTGTCTCCTCCCCAGCGCGCCTCCTCCTCGAGCATGCCTCCTCTCCAAGCACGCCGCCTCCTCCTTGACGCGCCTCTGCCCCGAGCATGCAGCCTCCTCCCAAGCGCGCCTCCTCCCCGAGCATGCTTCCTCCCTAAGCACGCCGTATGTAACATTCTTTTTTCTATTTATGATATGGCAATGAATAATATATCATCATGGTTACCAATTATCTATTTTACTTTATTGTTGTTTCATCAATATACGTCCCAAGAATGAATGCTTGGGCTTAAGTTTTAATTATGTCCTTTTGATGTTAATATCCCAAGATGAATTGCTAATGCTCTTAAGCATCAATTCCCAAAATAAAATGTAAGTCATATTTTAATTCTCTTTGGTCCAAACAGAAATAAAAGCAATTATATAGTAATCATTGAATTTGATAGTACTCATATTCATACCAACAATATATTTATTTCATTTGTTATATATTTCATAGAAAGCTATTAGTTATATATAGATCTCAAGTCAATAACTCGCACAATTATAATTAAATAAAGTTGCACTTGATTTTCTTTAGCTATGCAAATGTATGTGCATACATGCATGTATGTGTTATAGTTTCTAAGGAAAATGATGTTCATTGAAAATAGAATGCAACCGACACCGGAGATGGCTTGGGTGCTGAATGATCATCATGGAGGTCCTTCGAGATCGGAGAACAGCTTCTGTTTTGACACTAGGGTAGTAAACTACACACAACATACTCACAACTTATTTGTTCTTGATTTAGATGAATGATATCCACATATTTCATGGTAACATTAACATAGTCTTATACATCCCATAATTTAAATGATCTAAAGATAAAATTAGATCTCATATCACACTTAATAGTTAAAACTATGACAATCGGAGTAGTAGTTGTTTTAAAACACCCTTCCAATGAGATCTCGTAGAAATAATATATATCAAGATGAGAAAATGAGAACCAATTGTTTACAAATTCTTCTGGAAAGTCGTCAGTCTGCTCATATTAGTAATTCTCAATAACTACAGGAGAAACATTAAAACACTGTACACATGGGTTTCAAAGGGCATGAAACAAATCAGACATTCCAGTGTGTCAGGTTCTATAAAGTAGGTCATGATTGCTGTCTCTTCCTCCTTATCATGATATGTGTTAGACTTGGTTGCTATCTTAGATGTAAAAGAAACTTTGGGCTGCCGCATCATTTATTTATTTTTCGTTTCACATAAATGAAATAACTACAGGATCGCTAATGTACGATCGATCTCATGGGTGCGCTTGATGTCAACACCATAGCCTCCCCATCGACAAACTTCTTTTTCCTCCCCTCCTTCCAGTGACCCTACTTTTTATTAATATCATAAAAATAAATGATTAAAAATAGAATTTACAGAAATAATCACCTATCGCCAAATCCCAATGCCGTCACTCTGCCATGCAGTCCTGCTGCGTCCCCCAGTATACTACGCCTGCATATTCCATCATAGTCGTCACCGCCACTCGGAGGCATAAATCCAGAGCTGTTAGGCAGGCGTATTTCGTAGTTCAAGGCGGAAACTGTTGGCTCCTTGTAACGGTAACGGTCACTTCGTTCCTCTTTCCCGAATTCCTTCCCTTCTCCTCGGCTCCAACATAAAACCCCCAATCGAGTTCAAAAAAAAAACATAAAACCCCCAATCTCTCAGGTCCCGATCAGAACAGCTTCTGAACGCCGCGATTGGAGATCATTTTACTGTAGCAGCGTTTGCTTACACTGTAGCACTTTCATCCTTTAGTGATTTTTTTTTTTTTGGTATTTTTGTGTTTTGATTTTTTTTCCCGTATTCCTTTGCATCGTCAGCTCTAGATTAGCGTGCCGCTTTTATTTTTACATTTTTAAATTTAATTATGCCTAATAAGCTAACTTCGATTCTGATGTTTTTCAGCGATTCTGATGTTTTTCAGCAAAAACTAAAAGCCATCGCTATTCCGAACGCCCCCTCACTCAATTCTCCTCCTCCTCCGGTCTCGCGGCCCCAAAATCCCGCGCCAAACGAGTCGCCGATGGCTGGCAAATCTTAGGAATTCAGCTAATCTCGCCTCCAAGTTCCCCAATTTGTGTTCTGGCCTCTGATTATCGTTGGTTTGGAACCGTACTAGGGTTTCGCGACGAGTTTTGTCTCGCGAGAGATGGGGATCGAGGTTTACCAACGTTATGGGCGTCGTCGTGGAGGGCTTGATTATCAGGTGATTCTGCTACTCTCATTTACACTTGATATAGGAAACAAAGCCAAATTGCATCAGGGCATTGTGCCAAGAATAAAGAGTAGATTCGTACAAGCTCATATCACATACCACATGCACACACTCCAAATTACAGTATTACTGGTGGTCCTGTTGGTGAACGGAAATTATTGCAGTTCCAACTCCGAACCCAGATCCCACAAACACAAACAACAGTATGACCCCAACACTATCTTGTGAGGATGCGGATGGGCTTGGGGGTGCCGCACCTGAAGGTTCTGAACTGTTACACTGCTTAGATAGCGGCCTTCCGCAGAGCCCTGCATTGCCTTCGAACGAGCTGTTGCTGAACGACAAGAATTGCGCCTCTTGTGGTATCCTTCCGGTCAATTTGTTGTATGATAGACTCAGCAATGCGAGAGATGTTAGGGAGGTTAGCTCCTGCGGGACTGGGCCTGAGAGCTCGTTCCAAGAGAGATCCAATGACTCGAGCTGAGCCAAGTCACCAAGGTTGGATGGGATTCTTCCAGTGAAGGCGTTGTGTGACATGGTCAGGCCATGGAGGGCAATAAGCCTCCCAATCGATTCTGGGATATATGGTACACCTTCTAATGCATTGTTTGAAAAATCGATCATCTTGAAAGTAGTCAGGATCTTGGTAAATGTAAGATCCATCTCTTTAAATGTGACGATAATACTATCTTGATAGTATTTGCTCGCTAAGTTTGCGGTTCCGAGAGCATATCCTTCATCGCTAGAATTTGCCATCATTGTGTCGAGTTTCATAAACCATCCTGGACGCAAGCCCCCTGAGAAGTTGGAGGCCAAATCAAGAATTTGTAAGCCTGAGAAATGTTTTCCGGGTCCATCACCTTTTGTAATCCCCCCAATTGAACCATAGAATTGATTGGATCTCAATGCAAGAACCCGAAGATTGGGAAGACTCCCCAGCCAGGATGGAAAAGAATCAAATATCTGATTGTTACCGATATCAAGGACCTCTAAGCTTCTACAGTTAGATAATGACCTAGGGAGTTTCCCTTCAATGTAGTTGATATTCAAATCTATTGTTCGAAGGACACAACCTTCACTAAAATTACCAGGCAACACCCCATAAAATTTATTCCGTCTCAACTTCAAAGAACCCAATCGGCTACCTTCAATCAGACAAGATGGGACCAAGCCACTAAAATTGTTGTATGACAAGTCGAGGACTTGGAGATAACTCAAACTACAAAGTGAAACTGGTATATGACCCTTTAGTTTATTCTTGGATAAATCAAGATACATAGTGTTAATTAGTAACGTACCTACCAATGTCGGAAATAACAGAAGAGAAGCTATTGTTTGAATAATCTAATATGAGCCCTTCATATCCCTTGACGAGTCGTATAGGTACGTTTCCTCGAAGCCTATTCGAACTAAGATCAAGACGACCCAAACCGTTCATAGGAACAAGAGAGGGGTTCTTCTCCAAGCTAGTGAACATATTGTGTGAGAGGTTCAATTCATGGAGTTTCTCCGAATTCTCCCATATCCAACCTGGAATAACACCGCTAATTTGATTGCATGCAAGGTCTATGTCTTGCATATTATATTGATATCTTAGCATTGCTGGAAATTTTGTAAGGTTGCAGAACGCTAATTATTCAAGGAACTGTCTCTTTAATGTCCTCCAATAGCAATTGCTGAAATTTTTTAGGGGAGCAATTGTTGAAATATTTTAGGGGAGCAATGTCGCTTGGGTGGTTGGGCTACTCCAGGTGTGGATTAAATTTTCTGAAGGTGATGCCAATTAATGGGCGACCACGAGATACCAAGGTCGCGGCCACCTTCTCCCCCACCGTCCGCGGGATTCGTTGCGATAAGCCTTCGCCCGTCGTCTGGTGGGAAGCCTGGCCGGCAGCGACATCCGCCGTGGTATGGCCGAGAAATCTTGGTGAAACGACACGGGAACTGATCATGTGTAGTAGGCCCAGATGAATGCATTATTGGGCTCTTCACAACGTGATGCCAATTAATTAGGATTCGTCACACATCCCCATTCCACCTTTTCATGATTAGTCCTTTGTGCAAAGGTTGCAACATGATACAGCGACCTGCTATGACCCCGTTGCATACAATGCGTATCGGTGCTTCGTTACAAATGCACTTTAGGTTTCCAAGACTTGTTGTATGCATGACAACAACTTAATCCTAAATTCTTTACTTTAAGATTGGTTGGAAATCAATGTTCTTGCAAATATGTCTTGAGTATGTTGTGGTCGCTGTTCGCTATAAAAATACGTTATTGTCATCGTGGTACTTCCTAAGTTCTTTTTTTAAGATGGTTTTACAGTGCGCGTAGTTAACCTTTTGTAACTTTGATCGCTAATATACATAAAAGTATTTAAATTTATTGTGTCGAAATAATATTACTAGATTTATCATAAAAGTACTTGTATATCATTGTACTTCTAATAATTTATATGAGTATATAACTAGGAAAAGTAATGATCAAAGGTGTATAGGTCCTATTCTTTTTTGTTTTGCAGTCGGTTTTTGGTTTCGACTTCTATCAGCCAATATTATTTATCAAACTTATCAGTCGCGGTTAAAAGCCATCAGCTATAACCTAAAAGAACGGACCATATTAGAGACCATGTAAATCACAAAATGGCAACATGTGACGGTAAATAAAACTGTTAGATATTGATCTCAGGCCTCAGGCTAACAACCGAGATGTGGGAGACGTGGGGAAACTCACGTTCCCGGATTTTTTGCGCCCTGATCGGGGGCGTCTAACCGACTATGGTTACGGTCCCCTATTGCAACAGCGCTATATAAAAAGGGGGGCTCCGGTATCTCACGTGCGGAACCGCTTTCCCGTGAGACTCCAAAGCCCCGCACAAACCCAAAAGGAAAAACTGATCTACTACGCGCTGTTAGCAACGGGAAGACCGTCGCCGCCCCTGCTGGACCTCGCTGGCGACGATCTCAACACTGCTCCGACGACCTTCGTCGACTCTTCCTCATGCCTGCATCACGCAGGCACAGGTCTTCGCTCATGGCGTTCATCGGCGACCGTAAGTCACACTCGATCCCCTCCCCTCTAGGTGTTCTAGCAAAGACTAGCGGATTATGCAACATTCATAAAGATTAGGAATCCACATTTGGTATCAGAGCCACTGCTAGTTTCCCTAGAACCCAGAGGCTCGGATTGATGTTTAATGGCTTGGGTAGCATGTAGAAGAGGGGGATTTTTGCATCAAAAATCAGATCGGCAACAAGAAATAAAAAAAAATTCTTGCCTCGTGCGCGCGCCTGGCCGGGCTCCTGCCGGCTTGCTGGCCCGCCTAGCCGGCCCCGGCCCTGCACCCGCACGCTCTGCGCGCCGCCTGCTGCTACGCGTGAGCCCGGCCCTGGCTGGCCGCCCCTGGTGGCCTCTCTGCAGCGCCTGCGCTCCGGTCCCTTGCGCCGTCGCGCGCCCCTGCGCGGCCACCTGCGCTCGCCGCGCGCTGCTGCGAGCCTCGCTCTGCGCTGGCGTGGCGCGCTGCTCACCACGCAAGCTCGCGCTGCTGCTGGCGCTGCACGCCTGAGCGCCGCCTCCTGCTGTGCTGCGGCGCGCACCTCGTCGACCTGCGCGCGCCGCCTGGCCGCCGGTCCTCCTCGCCAGCGCAGGCCGCCGCGCCTCCCTGCAGGTCCGAGCCCCCCTCTCCTCTGGCACAGATCCTATTTTTTGGGGAGTTAGAAATGAATGGAGGAGCTTGTTTTCAGGAGAACGTGCCTGATATTTTGGGAGGATGGTGTATAGCTTTGACTAGGTATGGATGGGATAAGGGCCCTTCAAATCTCACAAAAATTATGTGTTAACCTTTTTTCTGGACCCCAATGTATAACTTTATGTTTTCAGTATATATATATATATATATCTCTTTTATGTATATTTTTACGGATACATATATATATGTGTTGTGGCTACAGACCAAACAGAGAGAGAGAGTGGTGGTGGAGAGTTAGGTAAACAAATGACCTCTTCTGCCTTCCCAAGGCTTGATGTCATCATATATATACGTACACCTTTACCGTGAGGACTGTAGTACGAAACCTTCTTAGTACATAGTTCTCAACAGGCTAGCTGGGTTTAGGTGGGGGCCACCCCTACAACAGGAGCCTCTCATGGTGAAGGGCTTCATAGGCCGAAGCCATGCCGTCGAGCCCTTTGGCCCCCTTCGTCCCTATGGCCTGTGAGGTCGTGTGTTTGTGGGCGAAGCGGAGCCGAAACCGGAGGTTCGCAGCGAAGCCACTGTCGGAGTCTTGCGCCGGACCGCTGTAGGCGGAGTCACATCTGCGCTGCGAAGGCTGAGGGCTCGACGATTGTGGTAAGCGACCGCGTCGGCTGGGCTTCTGTTGATGCGGCCGCGCCGGTTGAACTTCCTTGGTGCGACCGCGTCGGTTGGACGCCCGTCGATTGCACTTCCCGGAAGCGGTTGTATATATACAGCCGCAGTAGTGCAGTGAACCATTGCTGGGGGGGAGCTCGCCTCAAGAATGTGCCTCTTCCTCTCACGAACATGCGGCTCTGTGCATGTTTGTGGAAGGAAGAAGGTATGTTCTTGAGCTGGCGAGAAGATTTACCGCTCTCGCCGAGGGCGGAGCCGGGCCGCTGCGAGGGTACAGAGACCTCGCCGAAGACGGGGCTGGGCTGCTTCACAGAGGCGAGGATCTTGCCGTTGCAGGAGTGATATATGGGAGTAGCAAGTTGGAACGGCACGCGCACGCGCCGTGATTGCGCCGGTCCGACTCCCGTCGGTTGCGTTTCCCAACAGGAAAGCTGGTGTATATAGATGGCCGCAGTGAAGCACTGTGCTGCCCGACTTGCGCGCCGTGCTTCCATGCTCTGCGATGGTCTTGTTCTCATAAACAGGGCTTAGTCGATTCCGGTGCCTATTTACGAGAATTGGTGGCAGCGCGGGGGGTCGACTCCGATGTGTCCTGTGTTGTCCCGTATTCCTCGTGGGTGCGCCGGGTGCGCGTTTTTCCCGTGTTGCCTCGTGGGGCGCCGGTTAACCATGCCGTGACCAGCGCGTACTTGGACCAAGTGACTCGCTGCGTCGGTGCTGCGTACAACCTGGCGTCCGTACAAAGGCACGGGACACATTAGAATAGGAAAACGGTTGTAGTAAAATCGAAGAAGTATAGGGTGCAGGAAACTCCGGGGTTGTCCCGAGCCGTTGGAGCAATAGGGGCGCCCTTGTGACGCGGTTGGTGTGGTCGGGACTGCGCTGTGGCGGCGAAAATGGCATCGAGGGCGGAGTCGAGGTCGCTCCGCTGAGACGAAGGCTTCGCGGAAGGCGGGTCGGCGGGCCGTTGGCGGTGTCGCTTGTGGCCTGCGTGGGTGGAAGCCTGGTCGGCGCAGCCAGGCGCGCGCGTGCGGTTTGGTGGGGATGCCGTACACGGGCGAGCGGCCGGGCTGCCGCGGGCTCCTCTGGTGATGGCGCTTCCGGACGTGCGGGAGGCCCCGTGCGGGTGTGTGTCGGTGCCGGGAGCGGAGCCGAGTCTGCACCGCGGCGCGTGGATGCCGCGGTCATCTGCCTACATCGCCGCGCGAACATGTAGCGAGCGCAGCGGCGCTCCACCTACTGGCGGGCCCCTAGTATGGCCGTCGGCTGACTGGGCTCCGTGCGCACATGTGTGTGCTGGTACAGCCGCTATCGTGGGGATGTGGACGGTTCGCCTCTCGGCAGTTACGCCTATCAATGGCGCCGGGGGGGTAGAGGGGTATTAAGTACCCCTTGCATTAGGCCACTTGCCTTTTCATCGCCTTGTCTTCCACCTCCCAACCGCGCGTCCCCATCTCTTATCTCGAGTTCTCTCTTCCTTTGTCATCCCGGAGTTCCAGGAGAATGGCGGCACACCGCAGGGTGCACACTCGGGCGGCTGACGACGGCACCGTCTTCCAGCGGGCATCGCCGCTCGAGGTGACGTACACTCTCGAGGGGCGCTGCCCCGCGGTAGTGGGCGAGTGGTGGACAGCGCCAGAGAGAGGAGAGGGGCGGCGCTCCCACGTCCTGGGCTCGACGCTGGTGACTGAAGAGACGATCCGCGGCCTTCTTCGGGAGGGGAAGTTGTCGGACCGCCGGGACGTGCGCTGCCCGCGGGCGACGAGATCGAACCGTACCCCGGCACTTCGGAGGCCATCGTGTTCGTCGCTTACTTGGAGACTGGGTTGCGTATCCCGGCCGCCGGACTTGTTGGGGACGTCCTGCGGGCTTTTGGACTCGAGCTGGCGCAGGTGACGCCGAATGTGATTGCCTGGCTTGCCGCGTATAGCTGGGCTGCGCGTGCGGGCGTCTGGCGGCTGCGTCCTTTGCTCGCGTTTCTTCATGATATCCGATCGCGGTAGAGATCGAGGAGAGACGGCGCTGCCCGCCGATAACGTCGACCTCGCCTGCGCCCACGATGCGGAAGATTTTCCCACGGACTCGGGTCGGGCGAGTGGGGTCGAGCGAACACGCGGCGGTGGTTTTACCACCGCATGGCGAGCGGTAGCGGCCTTGAGTGCTCAGAGCGACCGGTGGCAGTTAGCGCCATGCCCAGGCCCCTAGATGCGATGGCGGCGGATAGCACGGAGACTTATCGGGATCACCGCGCTTCAATATGTGCCATGTATGGTGTAGCGCCGCTTGCTGCGGATTGGCGCCTGGTTCCTGGGGGCCTTCGACGTGACAACGTCCGTCCCTCCGTGTCTTCGCTGCTGGGGCCCTCTGGGCCGCGTAAGTTGTGCTAAAGCTCGTTTGCGTATGGTGCTCGTGGAGACTGTTTTTTGACAGTGTGCCTCGGTGCCCTTCGCAGGTATTTCGCTGGAGGCCGCGGAGCGTGCGGTGAGTGCATTCCTTGGGCCGTACATGGCGGGGAGCACGTCTTTGCTTGCGCGCGCAACAGCCAGAGCGGGCCTAGGGCGGTTGAACCGCGTGTGCGAGGCCCTGGGCATTAGGGTGCCGGTGCGCGTTGTTCCAGCTCCCAACCCACCTGTCTGGGATGCCGCGGGGGAGGGGTTTGTAGCGGAGGCGGGTTCCCGTTTGGTGGAGCATGCAGAGCTGGAGGTAAGAGTGAGTGCCGCGCCGCCACCCGGTCGTGGCGCACGGAACCGTACTCGAGGATGTTGGAGAGGCAGTGCCGCGCGGGGCGTTGGGGCGAGCCGATGCCGCGGACGTGGGACCTCCGTCTACAGCGGTTTCCAACGCGGAACCGTCTTCCAGCTCCCTGAAGGCAAAACGGCCCCGCACGCGGTCGCTGCTTCAGTCGGGTGGGGGTTTTGTTGTAGCGAGCCGGGTCGGGGCCCTATGGGATTCCGACTCCGAGACCGAGTGCGCCGGTGCCCTCGCGGCCCCGACCGAGCTTGCACCTGCCAGCGGCGAGGGCTTGATGTAGTTAAGCTCCGACACCGAAGCTCCCCTAGCTGGCGAGGCGGGTGAGGACGCGGATTCGGGCGGGGCTGAAGGTAGAATGTCCTTAACTGTGTCCTAGTAGATATTCACAGAGCTGATCCTCATGTGCCTTGGCAGTCACATCGTTTCCCGAGCACGGGGGGCCTGCGGAGCCCGAAGGTGACTTGGGGGGGGGGCGCCTGACGCCAGCGAGGCTGTTGTTGTGGAAGCCGCCCGATGTCTAGCGGACTTCGTTCCTCGAGCTTGGATCGCGATGCGTTGCAGGTCAGGGGGCCTGATTTGCTTGAAGGAGTGCTCGAGGTCTCCCAACTGAGGGTAAGCGGCTGATCCTAAGTAGCCCGTGGCCTTCTTGGAGGTGTGCTGATTGCTTCCTTGTGTAGACTTTTGCCCTCAGCCGGGCACTACAGGCGGCCCATGCGCGGGAACGGGAGGCCCTGGAAGGCCGGCTGCGCGTTGCCGAAGGGGCCCTTCGTGCATCTGAAGAGGCACATTTTGCGAAGGACGAGCGCGTGCGGCTACGGGAAGTGGAACGCGCGGCGGCTGTCTCATATGCCGCAGAGCGCGTGGCATCGACGCGGCAGGCGGCGGTGGTGGAGCGTGACGGGCTACTCCAGCAGGTGGCCTCCCTGGAGGAAGAGAACGGCCGCCTCGCTGCAGCTCTGAGGGAGCGGGACGAGGTGTTGGGGGCCGCTTCGGCAACGGCATGGGAGGCGATGTTGGCTCTGGAGGGTGCCCTTGAGAATCTTGTTGCCGAGGTGCCGCCCCGCTCCTTCGGACCCGAAGAGCTTCCCCGATCTCTTCGACGGATTGCGGAAGCGGCCGATCTTGCTCAGCCGGCTGCGACGTCCTTTGGCAACCACTTGCTCCTCGTGATCACATGCGGTATGCGCTCTACTCGGCATCGGGCTGCCGCCATTTTGATGAATTGGCGATCCCACCGGAGATGCCGTGGGCGGGAAATGTCGGCGCCCGTGCGCGCCGTTAGGCCCGCCGTTCGGTTTTTTCACGAGCGGATCTGGGAGTATATTGGGGAGGCCGCAGCGAAGGTGGAGCTGCGGTGAAACATGTATGGTGAGGGGAACCTGGGTGAGTGGCTTGATGAGGTTGCGCGGCGCGACGATGGCGGGACCGGCGGTTCAAAGCAGGTGTGACTCCGGGCTTTCGTATGCTTGGTGTGTGTTGTAACCTTACGTATGTCATGCCGGGAATGAATTGCAAAACCGCTTCGCTTCGCTTTGTTGATCGATCTTGCCACTTTGCTGCGAGCAGCTGCTTGATGGGGACCTGCTGCTGGTTTCTAACGTTGTAACTCGGCGCCGCTTACGTCGCTGGTGGCGGGCCGAAGACTCTCTGGACTTCTTGGCGAATCGATATTCGGCGGGCGAGACTTCGGCGCGAAGGGCCGTCCCCGTGGAACCAGACGAGTAGTGCCGACCCGGCTGGTTTTGTAAGAATATAGCAGCGTTGTAGTGGACGAATTGGAAATACATCGTTCTACTGTTCCTGGATGCGCCTGCATTGCTTCTTCTTCGTGATGGAGTTTGCTAGTTGGGGCAGGCGCCTAGGGTAGGGGCAGAGGTAGGGCGTGGCTGGTTCCCCTACCCTCCGAAGTGGTGGCAGCGGAGCTGGCGCCTTAGTCGATGTAGACACGCGAGCGCTCCGTCCCCTACCCTCCGAAGTGGTGGCAGCGGAGCTGGCGCCTTAGTCGATGTAGACGCGCGAGCGCTCCGTCCCCTACCCTCGAAGTGGTGGCGGCGGGCTGGCGCCTTAGTCGATGTAGACGCGCGGCGCTCCGTCCCCTACCCTCCGGTGGCGGCGCGGGCGCCTTGGTCGATGTGAGCGCCGGCGCGCCGTCGATGGTGGCGGCGCGCGGCGCTCCGTCCCCTACCCTCCCGAAGTGGTGGCGGTGGCGGCGGGCGCGCTTGGTCGATGTAGACGCGCGAGCTCCGTCCCCTACCCTCCGGTGGTGGCAGCGAGCGCGCCTTAGTCGATGTAGACGCGCGGCGCTCCGTCCCGAGGAGATTGGGGCCTAGCCGCGTAGGTTCTGTCCCGACTTCACGGTGGCCAATGGAGGACCTCACGGCGACGCTATTTCGCTATATTCGGCGCGATGGGACGGTGAGGCGAGATCGCTGATATCCACACATGGTGCAGTACAGCTGCAATGGAGGTGTCCCTTGGCCATCGTACCTCTCGCTGGGCCCCGTAGGGTGGGGGGCGCGTGGAATGTGGCAGCCTTGCCGCACCACGTGCTCCTAGGGCGTCGATGGGACTCTTCGGCGCACTGCCCGTGGTCTTGGCCCTGGGGCTCTTTAAAAGGGGCCAGTGGGCAAATGGAGCGGCACTCGCCTTCCATACGCCACACCCCACACTCATGTTGTTCCAACTTCGCTCAATAGCGTAGGGGACTCCAGAAGGTGACCGATGCCGCCTAGGCGATCACGGGGTCGGGTGTCCAGCCTCTGCTGGGGGATGCGCCGCCACGATGTGTTTTCCCTCCACCCGTGGGCCGGAGAGCCGCGGGTGGTGCGGGGTGGTGGGCAATTCACTTGTACTTCATCCGGGCCGCTCGTAACTTCAGGAGTAGATTGTTATGGCGCGCCGGCGAGGCTTCGTCTTGTCCTGCTATCCTGCACGGGCACCCGTTCTCCCCCCTCCCCCCGTCTCTTCCCCTAGCTAGTGAACGCTTGGGGTGGGGGAAGGAGGGGAGGTGGGGCCGGCTTGTGGTGCTGCCGGGAGCCACGCTGCTTCGAGGGCGGGCGCCGGCCCTGAGCGCTCTCCGTCTTGAGGGTCTGAGCCCGCCGCACGCCTTTACTGGGAGCGTTTGGTTGCTCGGCCCTGCGGTGGGGGCGCGGGCTATCGAGCTTCTGTGCCGCCTGCTTTATCGGCATGCAGAAGCGCGAAGCGCAGGCCCCACGTTGAGCTCCGACGCCTCGCTCCTGTACTCGCGGCCACCTGTCCGTGCGGCTCGCTCGGCTTGCCGAGGTCGCAAGGCGGCCCGGGGGTCCGTGCTCCGTTGTATGTGGACTCCGGCAAGTGCGTGGGAATATCATCCACGTCTTATTTAGACTCCGGAGAGTACGCGCGGTGAGGACACCGGCGCGTGCGCAGGACATCCGCGTCTTGTTTAGACTCAGTAGAGTGCGCAGGGAAAACATCCGCGTCTTTATTTGTACTCCGGAGGATGCGTGGGACTATCAACCACGACTTACTTAAATTCCGGAGGGTACGCCCTCGCGTGCGCGGAACTTCCGCGTCTTGTTTAGACTCAGTAGAGTGCGCAGGGAAAACATCCGCGTCTTTGTTTGTACTCCGGAGAATGCGTGGGACTATCAACCACGACTTACTTAAATTCCGGAGGGTACGCCCTCGCGTGCACGAAACTTCCGCGTCTTGTTTAGACTCAGTAGAGTGCGCGCGTGGGCGTCCCCCCGCTGCATCTTATTTATACTCCGTAGAGTGCGTGCGGAGGCGGGCCTCATCGCTACGTCTTATTTATACTCCGTAGAGTGCGTGCGGAGGCGGACCTCATCGCTACGTCTTATTTATACTCCGTAGAGTGCGTGCGGAGGCGGACCTCATCGCTACGTCTTATTTATACTCCGTAGAGTGCGTGCGGAGGCGGACCTCATCGCTACGTCTTATTTATACTCCGTAGAGTGCGTGCGGAGGCGGACCTCATCGCTACGTCTTATTTATACTCCGTAGAGTGCGTGCGGAGGCGGACCTCCGTGGAGTGCGTGTGGGGAGGTGAGTCTCCATGTGGTGCTCGGGCGGAGGTGGATTTCGTGCCTGGGTGTGCGGAGGTGAGTCTCCATGTGGTGCTCGGGCGGAGGTGGGTCTCCGTGTGGTGCGTAGGAACTTCGACCACGTCTTTATACTCCGGGGAGTACGCGTGGTGACAACACCAGCGCGTGCGCGGAATCCCGCGTCTTGTTTATACTCAGTAGAGTGCGCAGGGAAAACATCCGCGTCTTATTTATACTCCGTGGAGTGCGTGCGGGGGCGAGCCTTCGCACATTTGTGGGGGTGGGGGGTCCACGAATAACCTCGCAAACGGTGAACTTTATTAAATTCCCGTTTGCGCGGGTGAGCGAGTACAAACGGGATATGAACTAACCACCGGACTTGTTACCGTGGCGATGAGGTGCGAAGCCTCTTGTGCTTAGGCTGCCGCAGGGTGTATGCGGGCGCGTCTGGCCTAGGGGTCGCGGTGAGTTCCCAGGCTTGGGCTTCGGGTTCCATGCTCCAGGTGCCGGGCTACTTGCTGATCGCCGAAAATGGTGATGACACCTCGCGGGCCCGGAAGCTTTACACATAGGAAGCCATGGTGCGGTACTGCCCCAAAGGAGTTAAGAGTTGGTCGCCCCAAGATGGCATTGTAGGGGTAGTGGATGTCGACGATATCAAAGGTGACGTCCCTGGTCGCCACATTGTCGTCCTGGCCGAAGGAGACCTGTAAACATATTTGACCCAAATCCAATAGGGGCTGTCCTCCGAAGCCCTGTAACGGGATGCGTGAGGGGCCTAGGCGACTCCGAGGGATCGCCATCTGATCGAAGGCCTGTGCGAACAGGACGTTCGCGGAGCTGCCCCCGTCGACCAGGGTGCGCCGGACATCGCACCCCGCGACTGCGACCTGGATGACTAGGGGATCCTGATGGGGGAACTCCACACCTTCGGCGTCGGCCGACGTGAAGGTGATGTCGTCTTCGCGCCCACTCGCGCGGTTGGGCCGGGTATGCCGCCACGTGGTGTAGCCTCCGTACGTATGCTTTGCGCTGTCGCTCCGAGGCAAACTCCAAGGAGGAGCCGCCGGAGATGACGTTGATGACCCTGCGCGGGGCGCCCTCCAGTATGTGGATCCGCAGAGGGCTTTGCTGGGGCTGCTGCGCCTAGGCTTGCGTCCGCCGGGGGCCCTCCTGAGGCTGCGGTTCCTAGTCGCAAATCCTCAAGGGGCCGACCGGTGGCTGCTGAACGTGCGCAACGACGGGTGATCGTATGTCAAGATCCCTGTCCCTGGCGGTGCTTTGGCGAAGTGCTGAGATGGTGGTGCAGGAATGGGTATCGTGGTTGCCTTGACCATGCACCTCGCACCACTGTGGGCGCTGTTGGTCGCCGTACTCCGCTCGGGACCAACCGTCGCGGCCCCGTCCTCGGCCTCGCCCCCAACCTCGTCGGGCCCTAGGTCCGCGGTTGGCCGGGGCGTTATCCTCGGAGCCGGCCTTGATGTCAAAGACGTGCGGGTCCGCCGGGACGTCTGACGGCTGCGGTAAGCTTTGTCAGCCGGCGTGTCGTTATGCCAGGAGGTGTCCTTCGATGTCTCCTGCCGGCACTTGCTCCGTGAGGAGCTTGCCTGTGCTGGGTCGGCGCTCTTTGCGTTGCTTCCCGGTGGGTTGGCGTCAGCGTCGTTGTCCTGGCGTCGCTTCGCGTCTTCCTCCGCTCGAGCATATTCCTCCATCTTGTCGAAGAGTTTTACCACTGTCTTGATCGGCTTGCGCGCGTTGTATGCGGCCAGGGGCCCTGGGCGAAGATCCTGCACCGCTGCGTTGATTATTGTTGTTTCGTTGACGTCTTTGACTTGGCAGCGGACCTTCGTGAAGCGTTTGAAATACTCACAGAGCCGTTCCGATGGATGTTGCTTTATGGCGAAGAGTTGGTCCGCGTCGACGCGCTCAATGTAATTCCCCTGGAAGTTGTTATAGAGGTGGTCGCGTACCTGCTCCCACGCATATATGGAGTTCGGCTCTATGGTAAAGAACCATGAAAGCGCCACTCCTTGTAGCGCGAGCGGGAGCCCCTTCGCCTTGGTGGTGTCGTCTCCGCCTGCCGCCTCGATGGCGGTTTCGTACACATGCACGAACTCGCGGGGGTCCGTGTCGCCTTTGTACGATGTAACGGAGCTGAGAAATTTGAAATCCTCCGGCCACGGTGCTTGCTGTAGGCCCAGCGATAACGGGGATTCCGGGTCCACGCGCCGGAGTGAAGCGCGGCTGGAAGTTGGGGCGTCACGGCTGTCCGCCCTCTCGGGTACAGGCTCCGGCGCAACCACCGGTAAGGGCGGCGCAGCCCGAGCCTCTTGCATGCTCCTCACGGCCCCCCTGAGAACCGCCAATTCCCGCTGGAGCGTGCCAAGGGCCGCCAACAGGGCATTCTCCATGGCGGGCGTAGACGGGGTGGCGGCGCGCTTGGCAGTGCGGTCGATGTCGTCGCGACCGCTGCTTGCGCTCCTGGGCTGCCCCTCGCGTCCACGCCGTGGAGCTCAGTGCCGACGGTGGGGCCGCTAGCACTCCGCGTCGGTCGCGGAGGCTGTGGTCGCGCCTTTACGACCGTCGAGGCTACCGCTTCCTAATGTCCGGCCGGTGTCGTCGAGGTGGCTCGTCGCACCAATGGCGGGTTGGGGTGCCACTGGTAGGTTGGGGCCGATCGTCACGTCAATGGTGGCGGGGTCGATGGCGTCGATGGTGGCGGGGTCGACGGCGTCGATGGTCGCGCGATGAGCGTCGTCATTGTCTTCCCCGACCGCCGATGCCGAAGCCCTGGTGCTGACGCGGGGCCTCGCCGCGGCCGCTTCTTTCTTCCTCGCGGCCCATGACGAAGCTTTTTTCGGTGCCATCCTCCCCTTGCGGTCTTGAGGCTTGCTTCCGTCGTCCCCACGGACGGCGCCAACTGTTGTGGCTACAGACCAAACAGAGAGAGAGAGAGAGTGGTGGTGGAGAGTTAGGTAAACAAATGACCTCTTCTGCCTTCCCAAGGCTTGATGTCATCATATATATACATACACCTTTACCGTGAGGACTGTAGTACGAAACCTTCTTAGTACATAGTTCTCAACAGGCTAGCTGGGTTTAGGTGGGGGCCACCCCTACAACAATATGTATACATAAATTTTGTTTCATGGTGTATTTTTATGCTGTTAAGTTTTATTTCAGTATATATATTTCATGTATTATGATATGCCTCATGTTCTTTAATTAATTGATATTTGATGTCTCTCATGCAATATATTACTGGATAATGTTTTAAGCTGCTGAAATTTTATGCTATCATTTCCGCTGCGTGATGTTCTCCCCTAATTGAATGGAACTAACGAGAAATTCAATTAGAGGGGTATAATTTTTTTTTACGTGTTATTACTTTTGGACCAACGTTAATTGTAATAGCATGTTATCAATTATGTTTCTTTTGATATGTTGTTTTGGCCATGCTATTACTCTTTGACCAACGTTAATTATAATTGCATGCCTTAAATCATGTTAAATTTTTCGTCTTCTGCCCAACGGTGATACAAAAAATTATTATGAGCATGTTCTTAATCATACCAACGTAAGATTAATTTTCATGCAAATCAATTATGTATTTTCTTAATGTAAAGTTTTTAAATTTTTCAGTTGCTTCTATTTCGGCTCAGGTTAATGCAATTGAGCCACTTAATGGCAGCAACTTCCAAAAATGGAAGTTCACCCTTATGACGACTTTTCAGCTCTTGGATATGGACTATGCGTTCAGATTCGATGAGCCTGTCGCTCCTAGTGAAGGAGATGACAAATTTGATGATAAAATGAAGGAGTACAAAATTAATGCTGAAAAGTGGGAGCGGTCTAACCGCGTTTCACTTGCTGTCATGAAAAACTCCATCAGTGAGGCTATTAGGGGAGCAATCCCTGAAAAGGAAAGGGTGAAGGACTACTTGTCCTCCGTCGAGGATCATTTTAAAGGATCCTCTAAGGTTTATGCTACCACACTGATGCACAGGCTCATGAACACCAAGTACAATGGTACTGGAAATGTCCGTGAGCACATTATGACCATAATTAATATTGCTGCCAGACTTAAGACAATGGACATGGCAATTTCTGACGGCTTTGTTGTCCATTATATTATGATGTCTCTTCCTAAACAATTTGAAGCTTTCAAGGTGAACTATAACACCATTAAAGACAAGTGGACAATGAGCGAGTTAATCGCCAATGTTTCTCAAGAGGAAGAGAGGCTCAAGGCTGAAGGGGGTGATGATGTTGTGAATCACATCAACTCCTCAAATAGAGCTGGTGCCTCTAGAAATAGAGGAGGCTATAAAGGAAAGGGCAAGAAGGAGCAACCATACTCCCCTTATAAAAGGCCACAGCATCCACAGCGTCCTCAAGCGCCTAAAAACGCTTCAGATCCTGGGAGCTCAAACGGACAAAAGAAAAATGATGAGTGCCATTTTTGTCAGTCTAAGGACCATTTCAAAGATAACTGCTCTGGATGGCTAAAATGGCTCGCCAAAAAAGGTACTTATGAAATTACTTTTGTTGATGAAGCATTTTATGCTGATTTTCCTATAAATTCTTGGTGGATTGATTCTGGTGCCACTGTGCACGTTACGAATTCCTTACAGGGATTCCATATGTTGAGAAATCTCAGAGGGGAAAGAAACCTAAGAGTGGCTAACGGAATGGAAGCTGAAATTAAAGCCATTGGATCAGTTTCCTTAGTTTTGAATAATGATTTTGTAATGACACTCAATGATGTTCTTTATGTTCCCTCGATGAGAAGAAACTTAATTTCTGTCTCATTATTAGATAATGATGGATATTCATGTAATTTTGGGCACGGTCAGTGTCTTGTTTATTTCAATAATGATAATGTTGGTCGTGCCATCCGACACGACAAGTTTTATATATTATCCCTGCAAAATTCTCCTATATCCATGAATGTATGTGATGTGAATAAAAAGCGTAAGCGAATTGATAAGACTTCGTCGAAATTGTGGCACTGTCGTTTGGGCCACATTTCGAGGGGGAGAATTGAACGTCTCATTAAAGATGAAATTCTCCACCCTTTAGACTTTAATGATTCGGATGATCATTGCCTTGATTGTATCAAAGGTAAGTATGTAAAGCAAATAAAGAAATGTGCTACTCGAAGCACATGGATTTTGGAATTAATCCATACTGACATATGTGGTCCTTTCCCTGTGACATCAGTGGATGGTTATAATTCTTTTATTACGTTCACTGATGATTACTCACGTTATGGCTACATCTATCCCATTAAAGAGAGATCGGAAGTACTTGATAAATTTAAGATATTTAAGGCTGAAGTTGAAAATCATCACAATCTGAAGATCAAAGTAGTGCGTTCAGATCGCGGGGGAGAGTATTATGGGCGACACGCAACTTATGGGCAGGTTCCTGGTCCCTTTACCAGGTTCCTACAAGAAAATGATATAGTCGCCCAGTACTCAATGCCTGGTGATCCTCAGCAAAATGGAGTAGCGGAAAGAAGAAACCGCACACTTATGGACATGGTTCGAAGTATGTTGAGCTACTCCACTTTGCCAGTAAAGTTGTGGATGGAAGCATTAAAGACCGCTGCACATATACTCAATCGGGTTCCCAGTAAATCAGTTCCTAAAACACCTTATGAATTATGAACTGGGAGAAAACCAAGTTTGAACTACCTCCATGTGTGGGGTTGTGCAGCTGAAGCTAAAGTATTTAACCCACAAATTGGGAAATTAGATCCCAAGACTGTGAGTTGCCATTTTATTGGCTACCCTGACAGGTCTAAAGGGTACCGATTCTATTGTCCAGATTGTACCACAAAATTTGTAGAGACAAGACACACAGTGTTCTTGGAAAATGATGGCATCAGTGGAGACTTGGAGCCCAGGAAAATTGATTTTGAGGAGAAGCGGATTTATGTCCCTTCACCGCTAATCCGACAGACTAATTTTCCTATGCCAAAGTGGTTGTGCCCCAAGTGGTTGTGCCCACAGTTGATCCTGTTGCGTCTCCAGTTAATTCTGTGGCCACTCCTCCTGTTGAGGGCTCTGAAAATACTAGTGCTGTACCTAATGATGAGTTTTCACAACCCTCTGTGACAATTAATGAACAGCCTAATGAGCCTACTATTGTACCTGTCAGGAGATCAGAACGAGCGAGGAGATCTGCTATTCCAAGCGATTATGAGGTTTACTTGAATGAAGATGATCTTGGGAAGATGGATGATCCTAGATCTTATAAAGAAACTATGAAAAGTAAGGATTCATCTAAGTGGCTAGATGCCATGAAAAATGAAATTAAGTTTATGGGCGATAATGATGTATGGGACTTAGTAGAAATTCCTATTGGAGCCAAAACAGTAGGCTGTAAATGGGTCTACAAAACCAAACGGGATTCCAAAGGGAATATCGAAAGGTTTAAGGCGAGACTTGTAGCAAAAGGGTTTACACAAAGGGAAGGCATTGACTATAATGAAACATTTTCTCCTGTCTCGACTAAAGATTCTTTTAGAATCATAATGGTGCTCACAGCACATTTTGATTTAGAGTTGCACCAAATGGATGTTAAGACTGCATTCCTAAATGGAGACTTGTATGAGGACGTTTACATGACACAACCGGAAGGTTTTGTTGTGGAAGGTGAGGAACATTTGGGATGCAAGTTAAAGAAATCCATATATGGCCTGAAGCAAGCTTCTAGGCAAGGGTACCTTAAGTTCGATGAAGTCATAAGGAATTTTGGATTTAAGGAGAATGATGTCGATAATTGTACATATGTTAAGTTCAGGGGGAGTAATTACACCTTCTTAATCCTTTATGTGGACGATATATTATTGGCGGCAGTAGGTGTGGACATCTTTGCGAAACTAAAAGATTTCTTTCGTCCAATTTTGATATGAAGGATCTCGGTGAAGCATCTTATGTTCTTGGTATTGAAATTCACCGAGATATGTCCAAAGGAACATTAGCTTTATCACAAAAGGCATACATTGACAGAGTACTAAGTAGATACAATATGCATAAATGCTCTGCCAAAGTCGTAAGCAAACGCCGTTCTGAACATCCCCTTAAACCACAGCTCCAAATCTCATAAAACTTGAAACAAAGCTTCCCTAAGACCTCAGGAACCTATTCTAACCAACAATCATATAGATCATTATCAAAATTCCAACCTTTGTCTAAAACAAGAAAGATTATATCAAAATCAGATCAAAACCTAAACGAAAACCAAAAGCTTGCTCGTGGTTAATGAAGATCAAGATGACCCTACATCAACTCCCACAAGTCCTAACAAGCTAAACCACAACAAGAAACCAAGGCAAAAACTTTACAATGAAAGTTCTCAAGAAATCTCTCTTCTAAAGCAAAAAACCGGCAAAGTAAGGCAAACTTCAAGAACATGTGGTGGGCTGTCTAGATGAATGGAATCTAGTATCTAGAAGGTTCTTCTATCACTTAATCATCCTTAGGAGCTAGGAAGATCAAGGAGGAAAGAAATCCAAGCAAAAATATCAATCAAATAAAAACACAAGGAGGAAATCATGCCAAAACTTATTTGGACGAAATTTAGATCTTTATGTTAGTACAAATAATATGTACTTCTTATGCGTACTATCTGAAAAAATTCTGGTCATTTATATGGTATAGACCCTATTTGTAGAAGCCAATATAAACACATGTTCTCGAAGTAGCTTTTCTACTTCTCTCACTCCTATCTCACTTTGAGGATAAGTCAAAGGTTGTGGGCGCATCACATACCTCATTCCTCTCATTTTTGTTTCACACATATATCTCTCCCTTATTTTTTTTACACCACTCATCTCCTTCTTCTAAAACCACTTCTTTTAGTCATTACTATTTATTTTCAGCTAAAAATCAATAGTCGTAACCAAAAGTATCAGTAGAAACCTATACGAAAGCTGCGGTAGTGTTAGCACGCAATGCCCATATTTCCTAGTTGTGCTGCTGAGAAGCAATGCATGACATGATAATATCCTTGCTAACTTGGAAAACTGGGGCATGATCGATGTAGACATGTGACCACAGAAAAATGTTTGAATTTTAGACAAGACAATGACTGTTTTTGTTGAAATAGTTTCACATTAATTGTGAAAGGGCAAAAAACATAACTTAAAAATGGAGGAGTTTCTCAACTCACAAGTTAGCTTTTGAGTATGAGAATGCTCTTTCGGTCCAATTAGTGGTATTAGAGCCCGATTCTAATATTTCTGACTCAATGGATATTAGTGTGTAAAAACCTGATGGACTATGACCCTGAGAGACCTCGGTGTACGGTGAAGGGAACGGCGAACGGCTGAGTGACACTAATATGTGAAGAGGGAGATTGTTGGAATAGTCCTATATTGGTTGTGGAAATACAAGTGACCTAACTTAAAAATAGAGGAGTTACTCACCTCATAAGTTAGTTTTGGGGATGAGAAGACCCTTGGTCCAACAATTTTGTCCAAGATGATGACATGATTTAGTAGAAATTAGTGCACATAGTTCCTTTCCTTGACGCGCCAACAACTCTGCCTTTCACACATAGTACAATGTAACACGGTATAGATTTTTCATCTAGGTAACAAATTCTTTCCTATTCATATTTCAATTCAAATTTGCATGGAAAATATGAATGTGAATATGGCAAGAACTTTTCTCATCTCAAATGTTATTTTTATCCAACTATTTGTATTCATATACAAATTTGATTAAATAATATACATATTTTACGCAAATGCCTAATTAGTTAGATGAGTTTTTTTTCAATCTAACGTGAATTCATGTTCCTTTATGTGAAATAAATATATTAGAACTATTAAGTTGACTGCATGAGGATATAGTGCCATTAATATCTTTAACATTACATAAGTTACGAGGCTATCTAGATCCGATCAAATTGAGTAGATATTTTATTCGAATTCATACTCGTTATGATATTTGATTTGTATTTGTATTTGTTTGAAAAACATATGGATACAAATATGAACATAGTTTAACCACTATTCAATTTGTATTCAATCCGTTTCTATACCTAGATAACCCTAATGATTTTACTTCTTCAGGTTGTGTTTGGCATTGTAGTGGATTTTGGAAAAAAAAACCACTTATATATTTATTTCTACTTTTGGATACAACAATCGCTTGCAAGCATATTTTTTTTTGAGCTGGAACAGCAAAATCTTACTCAAATTAGTAAGGATTCCCTTAACTAACTAGATTCCACGGCATAGCACTCCTACCTTACAAGAAGAACGTAAGAAAAAACAGAAAAAAAATCATGTACATGCATCTAACTCTCAACAAATAACTAATTTATAATTAAATTCCAGCAAACAATACACGTGCACATGCATGTCAAAAGTTTTTTCATTTACTTTGTGCTCACGTGGTGCAAGAGTTAAAAATTGGCAAGCATATATGTATGTGTCTTATTTCTAATCAAGAGAGATGTTGAAATATGTTGCTCAACTTTTCTTGTCAGTTAAAGATTTTAAGTGAATTAGTTAGCGTAACCGTGTTATCCTAGCCTCGTAAAACAAGAAAGAAGAGAAGAAATAGAGGAGGAAAAAACAATGCTGGGGCTTGTACTGCTTAGAGACCAAGCGATTAAAAAACATACATTGTTGCCCCTGTGCCTTGCCATGCCATCGCCCTAGCCGCCTATGCTGTTGCCCCTGCACCTTGTTGCCGCTGCCACTGCCACGCTGCTAGCTACGGCCGTGAGCTATTGCCAGGTGCCGTACCGAGCTGTAGCTGGTCGCCATGTCGCTGTAGTTGTTGTTGCTGCTGGTAGCCGCGTGCGGCTGCTTTGCTTGCTGCGTTGGATGCGGCTACAGCCATGGAAACACCAAGACTGTAGAGAGAGAAGCAGAAGGACGGATGAAGAGGAGAGGAATAGAAAAGGGTTTGCGCTCACACTGTTCCAGGGTAACGACTTAATGTTGAAAATAATTTTGATTTAGAGTTTTAATTGAGTTCGAGATACAGTAGAGTTCGTCTTCATGTGTTATTCAAGTTGAAGTTATATTTAACTTAAAATCCAAGTATGTATGTTAGTAAAAGAGTATTATCCTATATAATGAGTAGACTTGTAATTAGTTTTCTAAGAGTGAACAAGATAATAAAAAAATATGAGCAAATAAGAGAATAAAATTTTTTAAAAATTCTTCTATATACTCTTTGTTTATTTACAATATATATGTTTTCTTTTGTACTAAATCTGATAATTAATATCAGGGTCTAAATAATTAGGCAAATCGCTAAAAAAAACTTTCCATTTCGGCGCATCTGGCGCGGCGCCCGCAGGCGTACGTGGTTCGATCCCGGCGCGTCTTCGCGCAGCTTCTCGGAGGAAAAGACTCCTTCAGTTCGGTCAAAAGCATGTGCAGCGTCGGGTAACGTGTGGGGGCCGCAGAGAGAGGCGAAATCAACGTCGACAAGACGCAGGACAGCCGCAGGTCAAAAGTTTCGCAGCAAGATCCAAGCGTGGAGTCACGTCGTAATACATAAGGCCAGCAAGGTTGAACTGGAAGCTAGTTGTGTGCCCGGACTGTTCACGCGCGCTTCTTGGTGCAGGACGTCAGGAGGGTCAGGTAACGCACGCAATGATACGCGTCGCACAACACACAGGCATCCATCGGCACCTGCGACAAGGAAAAAGAAAAACTTCTGCAGGAAAAGAAAGCACATAGGAGAGAAGCTTGGAATTTTGAACATATATAAAATTGTTGATCACCAGGATTTCAATTATAACCTCTAAATAATAGGATTTTCATTTTTAGCCTCCTCCCAACCGCATGATTTTCCTGAAGCTGATACATGGCAGATCATGTGGTCCCCGACCGCACGACCACTGTTCACGGACTAATCGTGTGATCGGAGACCGCACGATTACTGTTTATGTACGAATCGTGTGGTCGGGGACCGCACGACTACTGTTCATCCGTATGATCTGGCTTTTAAATTTTATTTTTTTTGTGTAGATAAGAGTTTATTTAGTTGTGCAAATTATTTGTATTTATAAATATTACGCATATTTATTTGTAATTTATTCTGTTTGGAGTTAGCAGTAATTTTGTAATATAGTAGAGGAGGTGCAAAATATTATGAAAAATATTTTGAAAACTCGTTACGCAATGTAGATGATACATGTATGAAATGTTTTTTAGATTGTTATTTTTTTCAAAATAGAATGGCAGACAATATAGGTAGGCTGGTCCATTTGCGATTTTCGTAGGTTCTCACCAAGACAGCCTGCACCAAATGTTTTTGCAAATCGAACATATTTTTAACCGTTCACAATGTGCAAAAAAAAAACACAAACAGATCAACCATTGAGAACCTACGAAAATCACAAACAGACTAGCCTACCTATATTATCTGCCATTCTATTTCGAATAAATAACAATATAAAAAAACATTTCATACATGTATAATCTACACTGCGTAACGAGTTTTCAAAATATTTTGCACCTCCTCTACTATATTACAAAATTGCTGCTAACTCCAAACAGAATAAATTACAAATAAATATGTGTAATATTTATAAATACAAATAATTTGCACAACTAAATAAACTCTTATCTACACAAAAAAAAACAAAATTTAAAAGCCAGGTCATACGATCGGGGACGGATGAACAGTAGTCGTGTGGTCCCCGACCGCACGATTAGTATATGAACAGTGGTCGTGCAGTCGGGGGACCGCACGATCTGCCACGTGTCAGCTCCAGGAAAATCATGCGGTCAGGAGGAGGCTAGAAATGAAAATCCTATTGTTTGATGGCTATAATTAGAATTCTGGTGATCAACAGTGTCATATATGTCCAAAATTCAGAAGTTTGCTCCCTTGACTTGCCGTCTTCGGTCCAGCGCAGAAAGAAGCCGTGAGCGTCACGTTCCCACCAGCGTCACGTTCGTCGGTTCAGTCGTCCGCGCTGGGTATTGTTTGAGGGCTATAATTGGAATTCTAATGATCAACAGTGTTATATATGTCCAAAATTCAGAAGTTTGCTCCCTTGACTTGCCGTCTTCGGTCCAGCACAGAAAGAAGCCGTGAGCGTCACGTTCCCACCAGCGTCACGTTCGTCGGTTCAGTCGTCCGCGCTGGGTGGCTCGCCTCGGTCCCAAAATCAAAGATAGTTGTTGTTCGGTTTGTGACAAGAGTAAGACTGAGTTTTTGATCTATGTCTAAGATTATATCGTGTTCTTTGGAAAATTGTGTTATTAGTGGCGAGCTATCATTCAGTGTGATAGCGAAGATAAGTTCTACTGTCTTGCTGCATTATCCGATGCTCATGAAGAGCAATTATGCAGTATGGACAATCAAGATGAAGGTGTAGATAAGAACTTAAACCAAGTGGGAGGTCAATCATCAAAGCGTGAAGGCAAAAACACTTCCAGCGGTAGTAGCTGAGGCCACCAAAATTGGAAGCTTGATAATGCAAAAGGGATTTGTTATAATTGTAATAATTATGGAGACTTTGTTTCAAAATGCCGTAAGCCAAAGATGGAGAAAACGCTTCTTGCTAAAATTCTTAGTCATGATGAACCAACACTGCTTTGATGATGACATAAGTCTAGGACATTGAGAATATGTGTTTGTCGTCCAAATTGGTGAAAAGCTCATGTATTAGGGCATCCCCGATGCACCATATCTTATGCTGTACCTTGATGTTTCATATCATCTAAATTTGATTTTAGATACCTCTTCAACCTTTTTATCTCCCACACTATTTCCAACATCTTTTTTTAATAGTACTAAACACTAATTCTCTTGTACCGGGTGCAGCCATATCATCCCTATTGTTTTCAACCTTTAGATGAGTATCGAGTGGTACAGATGGTTGTTCAATTCATTTAGCTAAGCCAGCCAAAAAGACCACCATGCCAAAAAAAAAAAAACAAAACACACGCCTTATCCGTTGAGCCAACTGCCCAAAAAGGCCATGCCTCTTACATGTTTAACTAATAGCCTTCCGATTATCAAGTAATCACATGTTGAAGCAATTCTTATTGAGCAAAAGATAGTTCCTCCTACATATTGATACTTTAGCTTTATAAAAATAATAACTTTCTTTCTGCAAACAAAATAAATTGAAACAATTGTTACATACAATAAATTAAATTATATTGCACCTTGCAGCTATCACATAATTAGTTCAAATCGTCATTTTCCTTACTACACATATTCTGGTCCTATATATTGCTAACAACTCCCGCAACTCTTTTTTTAAAAAAACTCCCGAAACAAAGCGCAGGTTTACTCACCCTCTGTCACCAAGATACATCTTCCCCGACCACTGCATTCGTATTTTGTTGTATCTTAACGCTTTGCCCGCGTGAAAGCATGCATCGCATGCAAGATACAGCTCTCTTCTGTTTCCTCCTTCCTTTCTTTCCACATCCTATGTGGTTCAACCTTAGGTACAACTAACTAGGAGAATTAGTACCTTGTTCTTCTGTCTTCATCTCGTTGACCGACAACGCCAGCAACTGACCGCAGAACCACATGGCTTCCTGGATGATGATGTAATGAATTCTCAAGCACTTGGCCTCGCGACCGGTCTGATAAATTTGAAGGAAGGTTATTTATTTATGAAGATTGACATTTTATATCGGATATGAAATAGAGTGATCTTTACCAATAGGTGGCTAGTCTAATTGGTATAGTGCATGTGTCTTGTGACTAATGCCCACAATTTGAGTCCCACTAATTGTTAAGCGGGTTTATTCGGTGTTTGATCTGTGACCCCTCTGTTGTTGAGCATTAAAGATGACTACCGTAACCAATTGCATCCTTCGAGAGAAATAGAAAGATCTTTATATTGGATATAAAAATTAGAAAATATTTATTTATTATTTTTAGTTGCAACATGCACACTGCTAGTGATAAAAAATTCTTTGTTAGTATAGTTTCTTTAAGAAATAATATATGCGCAACACTAAACTAGCCCATAAAACACCCACAAGCCCAACTTACTGGATGGAAAACTAGGTATTACTCTGGGCCCAATAAGCCTAAATTACAAACATACATCAACAGTTGGAAGGAAAACCTGCCAGCCCAAACCTGTTTAGGGAACAAAAATCGCCCTGTAGGACACTACCCTTTTCCCGATCATCCCGAATTCTGGATGGGAATGATCCTACTTGGCAGCTGGCACCTCCACGATAATGCCAAGGTCAGATCACTGTTTGGACTACTATGTAGCTGTACAGTCTGTACTCCAGCATAACATATCATGCAGGCATTTCTGTAGTCAAAGCTCGTACCCGTATGGTTGTGTCAAATATCGGAAAGTGTCTGCGGAGCAAAGTTATTGAACCCGGACCGGAGATCGAACCGGTGGAGTCACCGGTTCACCGGTTCACTGGTCTGACCGTCGGTTCAACCGGTGAACCGTCGGTTCAATATGACCAGTAGAATTATCAGCGCCAGTAGAAGTGTAGAACTATCAGTACAAGAAGCAGTAGAATATGACAAGAAGGGATAATATACTAGGGAAGGGATAATCAAACTATCAAAGGGCTGCAGTTCAGATCAGAACTTCAGACTTCACTCACTTACACTTCAAAGAAAAGAAAAATAAAAGACTTCAGCAATCAGAGCTATTGCTACAAAGGTCTTTTGTAGCATTCAGATCAGAACTCCAGCATTCTTTCAGATTTTGCAGTAGTAGGTTGCTACAAACTACAAAGGACTAAGAACTGTCGCTATTGCAAAAATTTAAAATGGTTGTATCCAGTCTATCTCAAAAGGTCTTTTCTTTGTGTGTGATTTGGGTTCTACCTTAAATCCTAAGCACAGGCATATAATGAATCAGACTGCAATGTATGGATTATTGGATTATGGAATCAGACTGAGCATAAGACTGCAATGTACAAATAAATTTATATTTATCAGCAATGTATGGATTATTTGTACTACAATGTATGGATTATTTGTACTGCAATGTGATTGAAAGAAATAAATTACCGGTGAATGCCTGAATCACTAAATGGTGAAGGGGGAGACGGCGAGCTACGAGCAAGGTCAAGAACCGAAGAATGGCGATTTCCTACCCGGCGGTGGCGATTTATACTTGCCGGTGAAGGAGCATGGTGAAGAACGGCGATTTCCTGCACGGCGAGGTGGCGAGCTGGGTGACCGGCGCGGCAAGACGGGGAGCAACTGAGCAAGGCGACCGGCGCGGCTGCTCACTTGCTCAGGCCTGCCAATGGCGACTCGGTGAGACGACGAGCAACGGAGCAAGGAGCCGAGGAGAAAGTAGAAAGTGGAGAGGCGACAGATGCGGGGAGTTGGAGGCCTGCTGCTCACCATCAGCGATCTCCTTAGCGACCCCACCGTCGACGGTGGCGGGGACAACTACCTCGCCGGAGGCGGCGGCGGAGACGCGTCTGCACCCTCGGCGCAGCAGGCGGAGGAAGCCGACCCGTCTGACCTCCACCGGCTCTTCGGGGCGAGACTAGAAACTCCAGATCCAGATGATTCCAGAGAGTGAGATGCTGAGATGCCGTCACGGCGGCGCCCGGGAGGGGTATTTTCACTTTTTCCAAATTTGCCCCTAAACCCTAGCCATAACCATGGGTAGTTTGGTCCTTCGCAGAAACTGCTCGGTTCCAAGAAAACCGTCCGGTCCGTCGGTTCTTTTAAAAACCGGCCGGTTCATCCGGTTTTTTTCGGTCCGACTACGCGGGCGGTCTTCTAGCCAAACCGACCGGTGCACTGTCTGGTTCCGGGTTTTCCCGATTCAACCGACGGTCCGGTCCAGTTTTTTTAACTATGCTGCGGAGCCATTGGCAGTCCTCGACAGCTCAATATTCAAGAGGCTTCTCTAGATGTCGTTATTGATTGTCAATATGTTTCATGGGTCTCCTCGAAACGATAGGGATCGCATATGTATATGGCGGGAATTTCTGTTCTAAATAATGATGGCTCTGGTTTTTAATAAGCCAAAAATTATTTGGAATATATTAGTTTTTTACATACCTTTTTAATATTTTTTTGTATTATCTATAGAGATATAATAATATTTTTTATTTTTTAATTAAATATTTCAGAAAAAACTAACAGACGCTACCATTTTAACCAAAAGACACATCACTTACTTTCACACTATTCCATTTCATGTAGAAGTCGTATGCACGTACTCTACTTTTACCTATCTGCATTCGAAGATCAGAAACCAGTGCCTCTGTCTCTCGGAAGTTATGTTTACCAGCCGCTGGCCGCCTTGCCCGCTGTTCATGCGAACTGCGTGAAACTAAGAATATAAACAGCTTCTGCAATCCACCTAGCAATTAATACAGGGAAAATATTGGGAGGTGGAATAATGGAAGAGTTGTTAGTGCCAGGAATTCGCAAATCGAATGCTTCAAGAGTGCCCCGCTAGATATATGGTTACGGTTAAAAGCACGAATAGGCATGATGTACCCGGCAAAATTAAAATTTAAGAATATTAATGTTGAGATAAGTGCCGATATATTTCTAGCCTCTGCACGTCTGCTTCAACAAGTGCTATATAAAATTAATCATCATTGTTTTGCCATTTCTTGGTTATGTGTAAACGACTTTCTCATCGGCAGAACTTTATGGCCAACCTTCGTGCATATCGTCCGTTCGGACCGTGGCTGAGCCATTCGTTACACTAGCTGGCTGACTCGAGTTGACTTGAAGCCCTGCCCACTCATCATGCATTACATATCTACCATCGATCACCTCATGAATCCCATTAGGTCAAAGCATTACATATCTCCCGTATATCTTTGCACGTTGTGACCATCTCCCGTATCGTGCTGCTGCTCCTCCTCGACCTCGCCTTCCTCCTCATCGCGCGTCAGCAGATGAGGTGCTGCTGCGCCAGGAGAAGGCCACCCTTCTAGACTTCAAGCGCAGGCTCACCATGACATCGCCGTCCACCCTCGCAGACTGAAATGAGTACAACGGTAATGTCTGTGGATTCACAGGCATCACCTGCCACTGGCGACGGCTGCACATTGTCGGCCTCAGCCTCGCCAACATGAACATCTCGTGGCTCCGTAGCCTTCATCATTTGCCTTGGTCGCAAAACCGCATCCAAAACCACATCAGGTTTTGCGTAGTTCATAGGATTGCTTGGACGGTTTCATTTTTCATAGGGTAGATTAGACGCAAGGAAAACATTTTCAGTTTAGAAAAAATTCAGAAATTTCAAAACTTTCGAGTGTTTTTCGGAGATCTTTGGTCAAAATATTCAAACATACCATATGAATTCAAAAAAATTCATGAAATACGTAACATTTCGGTCCGAACTGGCCGACAACGCCGCCTCCTCCCGAGCCAACAGAGCCTCCCCCTCCCGGTGCTTGCTGCCTACACCGCCTCCCCCTCCCGCTATTGGCATTTCTTGCGTTGCCTCCCCCTCCCGCCACCAGCGCCGCCCGCACCGCCTGTAGTCGTCCGCCGCCCACCGCCCACACCATCTCCCCCTCCCGCCACTAGTGTCGCCTTGTCGAGATCCGAATATGCAAATCCAGACTTGCTGTGTATACTGCACTAGTGCAGGATCATGCTAGTGTACACAGTTTAATATAGATAAAATATCAACCATAAACTTGATAAAATAAAGAAAAACTCAAATATTAATATTTAACCGAGTACGACCTTATGGCCAAGTTTACAAGTTACTAACCCAAAGGGCTTAAGAAACTAACAGCGGAAAACAGAAACAAGCGTGAAAGCCATTCGACGTGCCCACAAGCAATCGACTGGGAAACGAAGACCTAATTCGTGAAGTCGCTAAAGTATCCTCCCTCTGGTACCTCCTGCTGGTATAACTCCTCCTTCTCAACTGAGCAACAGTGGGCATAAAGCTGTGAATACATTAGTACTCAGTAAGTCGTTTTGTAACAAATACATGCAATATAATATGCAAGGCTTACCAATGGATGGCTGAAAGATTAATTTGCAGAAAGCAATACTTTTGAAGTAAATATGATAAATAGATTGAAAGCGCACTTAAGGAAAAGCAATATAAATAATCAACGGGATCAAATAAACCATTTGTGAACCATGATTATCACTGTGGCTCCAACCATGATTCAATATCTCATTAAATCAAATTAATACATTAATCACATGTGATGAAGAACCCACCGAACTATAAGCATGGCTAAGCATATTAATTGTATCACCTATGTGACAACTAGTATGGTATCACTAAATAATTTCCCAACCAGTGGTGACAATGGCATCATGGTTTCAAAATTATCAAGGAGGATTAATCAATTGGGATGGTAACTACCAAGTATAAGGGTTTGTAATAAAATAGCGATGTAAAATAATTTAAAACAAAATAGATAAATAATAGATTAAAAATGGTGTTCAACATGATAAGACATGACTTGTCTTGGCCTTGTTTAGCAAGAGACTCTAGCTCTTCTGACGGTGCTTCTGCCCCTTCGAAGACGCAATCTTACGAGAGAGAAAACAATCAAGGCCCAAAAAATAAAATCAAATAAAATTCAAAAGAACTCCAAAAACCTCAAAACTAGAACCAAAAGGTAGAGCTCAATTTTAGATGAATTTGCAAAAAAAAAGATTGGGGTCAATCAGAGCTAGAACGAAGAAGAACGGACTCTTGAAAAATTAAATGACTGAAAAATGCTAGAAAATTAAAAAAATTACTGTGCTATGGAATTGGTGCACGAAAACGCTAGTTCACAGTGGACACGGCTCATGGAACAATGCATGGCGTGGACACTGACGAGGTGGATACGGCTAACATGGCAACTGATTGTGCTGACACATGGCACTACGGCTGACATGGCTGCTGACGTGGCATACTGACGTGGCATCTGGGGGCGGCCAATGCTGACGTAGCGCTGACATGGAATTGACACATGGCACCACATGGCGCCTAGGGCTGACATGTCGGCTGAGTGGGCTGCTGACTTAGATGGATCCGGCTCATGGGTCCACGGCACAGTACGACTGTTGGGTGGGACCGGTCTATCAGTCTCTCAGCTCATGGCGGATCAGGTTTACCGAGGAGGTGAACCGTCGGCGGTGTAAGGGTGCGGGGAGACGTTGGCAAGATCCGACAGTGGCGGTGCTGACGCGTGGTAGGATCTCGATCGTAGGTTCAGATCTGGATGGATGGCCGAGATGGAGAGATCCGATGTTCGGGCGACAACACGTGGTAGGTGCGTGGCACGAAGCGTCAACGCGCGGCGCGAGGCGTCATGGCGTGGGCGCGGGCGTGGATTAATGAGCAGACGCGACGACGGGCGCGGGTCCAGACGACGGTGCGGGACGGCAGAGCTCCAGTGATGGGTGGCGGGGTGAACGGATGGCGGCGGAGACTCACCGGCAGTGGCGTCGACGGCGGTGAATCGCAGAATGGTGCGGAGTACGGTTGCGCTCGAGGCGATGCACTCCAGCGAGCGGCGGCGAGGCTTAGATCGGTGTAGAGCACGACGAAGGATGGCGGAGGCTCGGAGGATGCGGAGGGCGGAGGCTCGCGGCGGGGCTTTATGCGCAGGGGCTGAGAGACCGGCTCAGAGACGGCGCGCGCGGGCCGGAGTCCGCCTCGTGCACAGACACCGAGGTGTGTGCGAGTAGGACGACGGCGGCGAGTCCGGTCGGGGACGACGAACAGTACCCGACCTGGTGGATGCGCAATGCATGGCTCAGGCGGGGATCGGACGGCCGCGGGAGATTACAACGGTGCACAGTGCACGACCTCCCCGATGGCCGAAGCGTGGTGTGGGGCCGATCCAGCGGCTGCGGGGCAAGGCGGCTTGCGGGGGAGGCCGGATGTGCGACACGTGGCCGCAGCACGATTGGGAAGCTACGGGTGAACGGGCTGGTGAATAGTGGTGGGCCAGCCCATTACTGTTTACAGGGTTTTCATGATTTTTCTTTTTCAGAAAATCAAATAAAGTAAAAGAAGCTCTAGAAAATAGAAATAAATTCGAAAAATTCTTAGAAAATTCTAAAAATCCCTTGAGACACAAGGAATCCAAATAGAATATTTCCAACTTATGTTAATATTTATTTTAATCAGATGAAATATTTTTAATTCATAAATATTCATTTTTAGCTTTAATTAATACTAGAAAAATCCAATTAATAAATTTTATTTCAAAAACTTCAAAAAGGCTCTAAAAAATAGTATGTTACAAAACTTTCCCCATTCAACGGGATCTCATCCCCGATATTCGAGCTCACTAAGAGAATATGTTTAGAAACTCGGCTCTGAGATCCTCCTCGCGCACGGAGGTGGCTTCCTCCTCTAAACGGTTGCTACACTGGACTTTGCAAAAACGTACAACCTTGCTCCTGGTCACACGCTCAGTGACTTCCAAGATCTTGATATGGTGCTCTTTGTACGATAGATTCTCCTGAAGATCGACGACCTCCACTTGCACAACTCGCAAGCACTTCTTCAACTGGGACACATGAAACACGTTGTATATCCCACTGAAGGACGCCGATAGCTCCAACTGGTACGTGACTTCTCCCTTGCGCTTTAGGACCTTTAACGGCCCAACATACCTCGGCGTAAGCTTTTCTTTTAACTGAAACATCTTGACACCTTTGAATGGTGTGATCATGAGATACACGTAATCATCTAGCTCAAAAGCTCAACTCTCGACATC
The DNA here is from genome assembly GCA_036346265.1 of Melocanna baccifera. NCBI lineage: Eukaryota > Viridiplantae > Streptophyta > Magnoliopsida > Poales > Poaceae > Melocanna > Melocanna baccifera. The sequence goes on along the minus strand of CM070676.1, from coordinate 16,231,482 downwards.
GGGCATCTACCGAACTCTTCTACCTAGCTTGGGCTGTCCACAGTCTCTCCTGAATCAATTGGACTTTTTTCTCAACTTCCTTTAGGCAATTCGGTCCAAACACTTGGCCTTCTCCCGTCTCTTTCCAATTGAGAAGGTGTAACATCCCAATTTTTGCTTTTATTTCGAAGAAATAATTTTAAATTAATTATTTCCAGTTATCTAAATTTTTCACAATTTAAAAGTTATGTTTAAAATAAAAATTTATTACCAAAATAGGTTGGAAATATTTTTCATGTGTTCAAAACATTATCAATGATTTATGTGAATTTTTCTGGAATTTTTGGAATTTATTTGGTATTTTTCTGAATATTTTAAGCCTTCTAATGTTTTCTGGAATCTTCAAAATTATTTAAAAATCCAAAACCCTCCCGGGTTGCCACGTGGCGCCCATCTGGCCGTTCATCCGCGCCGCCCGAACCATCTCGGCCGTCTACACCTCCACACCGCCTTCCCCTTCCGCTGCCGCCAAGTGTCGCGCATCCACGCCGCGCGCGGCAGCGCTCATCCGAGCCGCCGCTTCCACTTACCGCCGTCCACCCTCTCTTCCCTCTGCCGACGCGTGGCTTAATCCGCGCCGTTCTCGTGCCCGTCTGACAAAGATCTCGCCCGCCCACGCCACTTAATACCTCTCATCGGCTCAGATTTAATCCAGGTTGCCGGATTGAATCTCGACCACACCCTTTCACTTACCCCTTCCATCATCATCCAACGGCCCTCACCTTTTCTCTTCGCCACTTGTCACAAATCCCGCCGTTGCCCTTTCTCTTCTTCCTTTCCCTCTCTCACTGACATGCGGGCCCATCGGCGATCGTCTTCCCGCCACCTTCTTCCTCCCCGCGTCTCGCCGCTGCCGCCATTAATCAGAAAAAACTGAAGCTTTAAAAGCTTCAGTTTCTTGGCCAATTATTTCCCCGCACTAATGCACATTCAAATAGCCGCCTTCCCGCAACCATTTCTGGCATTATTTCCTTTAATTATGCACTGTGCGCCGTCGCCTTCATTCTCTGGGCGGTTCCAAGTCCGCGAGCTTATACTGCCGTTACGCCTCATCCTCTATAAAACCTGCCGCCCGAGCCGTGTCTCGATTCCCTTCGCTTTCTCACCTCCAATTGCCCATGTCGGCGCCGAGCCCTCCTGCGCTTGATTTTCTCCGTCGGCCACCTTCGACTCCGGCGAGCAATCGCCGCCGCTTCAAGCCTTCCCGAGATTCACTGGAGCATCCTCGACGTTGCTGGTGCCCAGGCGATCTCAGGCGACCACTTTTCTGAGTTATTGCGACCCCGGAACCCCTCCGCCGCCGTGAAGCCCTCTCCGACCGCCGCCTTTTTGCCGCCTCGTCGATCCGACCATCCTCGAATAGCTGCGCAGGTACCAAAACATTCCCGCTCTCCTCTTGCTTTTGCGCACATCGGCGCGCGCGCCACCGCGGAATACCGGTGACCCTCGGGTCCCGCGCCCTCCGTCGGCGGCGTGCCACGTCACCGGCTGCGTCCGGTGGCAACAGACGTGGATGCCACCGGATGCCGTGTCGGCACAAAACCCGCCACGCCAAAGACTCCACACACTCGCCGCGGCACGCCGGCCGCCGTACACGTGGCGCACCGGTGGCGACCACGTGTATGCCACGCCGCATCGCCGCCTCCCGCCGTTAATCCTTAAGAGGATTACCTACCCTTATGGGGTAGGCGGTGCCTCCCGCTCACTTGGCTAGCGCCGCTCTCTTCCTCCCACTCCTCGGCGCTTCGAGCCCGCTCGCGCGAGGTTGAGTTTCTCCGTTTTATCCGCGGCGACACAGGTCCCACCGTCGGCGACCACCTCTGCACCCGTCACTGTGGGTCCCATAGAGACTCATTTTAAATGAACTCGACACCAGTGGACCCCACATGTCAAAGATTTCCGAATTTCTGGATTTATTTAAATCTGAGATTTTCAAATAGCCATATCTTTCTCATTTTAACTCCAAATTGATCCATTCAAATTTCTAAATTCATCTAAAATTTCAATCTTTCAATTGGTATGTTTACTTTCAATTTTGAATTTTTATTTTATTTTATTTATTTGGTTTTCTCGATTTACGTGTAGAGACCGATTTGTCCGAGGATTTGCAAGAGCAAGTTGTGGAAGATTTCAACCCAGTGCAAGAAGGCAAGTCTCCTTTGAACATTTTGCTCCTATGTTTTGCAAGTTTCCTTTGATCAACTTGCTCCAATGATTTATAAAATGATTAGGTAGTTATTTTAAAATTATTGCATGCTTATGTTATATCAAGTGATAATTTGATTTAGAAAATTTAGTTAAATACCCAATTTGCTATACCTTCCATTGAAAATTGTTTATCTTGTACCATTGTCAACTTAGGATATCCCTTTTGACTCAATAATGAGTTAGTGTACAATTGTTGAATGTTTAAATACTAGCAAATGCTTAGCGTAGCAAATAAATATAATAATGCTCAATTGAGAGTCATGTTTACCAAGTGCTTTGATGAATGATTTGTTTGAACATTGGTAATGGAGGTTACCATTGTTAAATGTTTTGTTTGAAAAGTGGTAATGGATGTTACCACTGTTAATTTGAAAATAAAAATGAAATTCAAAAGGAGAAGTTGACAAGGGTGGATGGAAGGTTTGGCTGGTGCAGTTAGCACGAGAATGTTTGGAATTGTGAATGAGCCACCCTGGTCGTTTAAGGACCGACGCTTGTGTTTGTCCAAACTGAGCAAAATAGTACAACCACAAGTCTATATGGGTACGACCTAGCTAACTACCCTATAATAGTGTAGTTTAGATATCACCAGTGTGTATTGAGTGCCGGGTGTAATGGTTACTCATAGTGAGGGACGGGGTTCATCAGACTCATATGGCGCAAGAGGGGCTCCAACTTGTGGATTCAAGTTGTGGTGAAACCTTAGCGGGTGGTATTTAAACTATACTGGAGTAGGTGAAAAGCTTTGTGATAATTTATCTGAGTCTTATGCCAAAGGAAGCATGTTGACTGCAAAGATGACTTATCTCTTGTGGGTAAAGTTGTACACCCTCTGCAGAGTCAAAACTATTCGAATAGCCGTGCCCACGGTCAAGGGCGGGCAAGGAATGCATTCACATGGTAGAAAGTTTGACTTTGTTTTCAAAATAAAATGATTTGGAAAACTCGGGAGTGGATGGAACTCTAGTGATTTTTAGACTGGTGGTGTAACCAGTTCAGGTGGATTTAACCTGAGGATTTGGAAAAGTTGGCAGATAGCCTGAGATATTAGTGTTGGTGGTTTAACCTTCACTATGTTATTTATCAAATTTTATTTATGAAAAATAAGGTGTTTCACAAAATTGCTTTCGAAGTAATTATGTATATTTGAAATAAAACGCTGATCTTTGTAAAAGAACTTTATAGCCTTTCTTTGTGAAAGCCTTGCATCTATGCATCTTTCCCAAGACTTGCGGAGTACATCTTTGTACTCACCTGTTGCTCTACAATTTAATAGCAGAGAATGAAGAAGTTGAAGCCGGAGAGTACGATTTCTGTGCTGAATGTGGATGCGGTGGATTATTCTCGGATGCCTAGGATTCGTTTCCCCAGTCAATTGCCTGTGGCAGATTGATGGGTCGACTGTTTATCTTCATTTGCTTCCGCTGTGTTTATTTTTGCTTGAGGTTCTGGGAACCTTAGTAAGGCAATGGCCTTTGTAAAACTTCAGTTACTATTGTAATAAAGCGTTGTTGGCAATGTATCATCTTTTCTGTTTGAACTGTACTAGCATTGATCTCGGACTAGTGCAAGAATACACGAGGGTCTAGGAGTTTCTACTCCGGGTCTCACAGAAGTGGTATCAGAGCCATCTTGACTGTAGGACGAGCCCTAGGTTTTGGTAAGCTTTAAGGATTTATATTTAATAAAAATTTATGTACAAAAATATAAGTTTCTTTTGCTTCTACTCTTTTCTTACTTAGTATCTTGTTCTTGTCCTACTCTCACTATTTAAAAATGTTTACTGATCTCTCCTTATTTTCAAACTTATAGATGGCAGGTTCTTCGTCGTCTTCAGCCCCATGGGATCACCATTCTCATGGCGAGACTGAGGGAGCTTTTGCGACTCTACTACGACGCTTAATGCAAGATCTCAAATATAATCAACACCCATTTTCAGAGGGCGGAACACTAGAGTGATGACTATGGATTCATGGACCATGGAAGTATTCATCTATGCTCCGGATGGGCAGCTTGACCCCATCTACTGCAGGATTGAGCACCCTCGGACCCACTGTACGGACGCTATCCAGGATGCAGCCAAGATGGCGATAGCAGAGTTGTGCAGGAGGCACAAGGAGGAATTACGACAGTCGCCCTTCTGCTTCTTTCCGACTACGAGCGGGGCACTCCACACCGAGGCTTTCGGATCGTGGTGGGCGACCCACGCTGTCTCATCAGTGCGCTTCACCCAAGCATCATCGCGACTTACGCCAGAGCTCGGCAGAGATAGGACTTCTCCGGATGCTTCGACGCCGAGCTACGATCACTCCGACACTCTCGAGCACACTGCCAGAGTGAGGCCGCCACGCCGACGCCAGACAGGCGAGGACACCGCCGAGGCGAGGTGGAGCGTCTTGAGCCGCCACCACTACACCGACCCACCAGCCTCCCGCTTGCTCGGTCGACTCTCGTGACCTCGCACTAGGCTCACTACAAGGAAGAGTGTGCGACGCCCCAGTCCACTACCCGACCTCGACATCGGCGGATCCAGCCGAGGACGCCAGCGTTTCCGTTCCAGATCACCTACATTCAGCCATAGCCGATCACGGTCGCGTTCGCCGAACAACTGCCGTGGTTGTGGACAGAGTCACTCGTCGGACTCAGAGGAGGATCCCGAGGAGGAACCAGAGGAGCGTATCATCGTTGAGGACAATTAGATGTTAGATAGACTACCCCTTTTTCAGTTGTTTATCGATACTAGAACGCTTTTATAATGTTATGATGCAATAAAATGAATTGTACCGAGCCTTGCGCATTTGTGGTACAGCCATTTTCAAAAGTTAATTTGAATTTCAAAAGTTGAGTTTTCTCAATCTGTTGTGTTAATCTTGTGTGATGTTTTGGGATGATAAATTGCCCCGTCTCTCATCTATGCTTTTCCCTCTTTTCTGTACTTTTCTTGATGGAGCTTCAGATGGTGAACACGAGAAGCAACATCAACAACAACCCAGCGCCCAACAACAATGAAGCCCCAATTCCACCTCCGCCAGCCCTTGCTCCCAACATGGAACAAATGATGGCCATGCAACTTCAACTTCTTCAGGCTTTGGTCCAAAATCAAGTCAATCAAGCTCAACAAGTACCTATTCAACCACCGCAGTCTAAGCTCGGGGAATTCATGAGGACCCGACCTCCGACCTTCGCAGGATCTGCCGATCCGTTGGAGGCGGATGATTGGATCAAGGAAGTGGAAAGGAAGCTGAATCTAGCTCAATGTGCTGAACATGAGAAGGTTATGTATGCTACTCATCAACTCCAAGGAGTTGCTGCCAATTGGTGGGACAATTACTGCGCTGCACACCAGGATGCCCAGAACATTGGTTGGGCAGAATTTTTGGAAGCCTTCCGTAATGCTCATATTCCTATGAGTATTATGGAAATGAAGAGGAAGGAGTTCCATCATCTGCAGCAGGGAAACCTGAGCGTTTCCGCTTATTTAAGCAAATTCATTCACTATCTAGATATGCCCCTAAGATGTGGCGATCGATGCCGCAAAGATTTGGAGGTTCATGGGAGGGATAGACCCCAACCTCAAGGTTCAATTAGTCTCCAATGACTACCCTACTTTTCAGCATCTAGTGAATAAAGCTTTATTGCAAGAAGATGCTCAACGCCAACTCTTCGACTCCCGGAAGAGGAAGTTCCAAGCTCAGCAGTCATGCGAGCAGTTCACGATTTACGCCACCACAGTACAACCGACCTCCAAGACATAGTCATATAAGGACACCGATTTCGCACCTCGTCCTTTACCTCAAGCTCCTAGAACTGGAAATGCAGCCCAAGCGCAAAGCAAAACAAAATGTAGCTGCAGGAGTGCAATGCTACAATTACAAGAATATGGGACACTATGCCAAAGAATCGCCCACGAAAACGTCAGCGGTAACCCGGTTCGTTTCAATCTTGACCCTACACCAAAGAAGAGCTCCAACCAATGGTCAAGGACGTGAAGCCCTCAAACTCCCAAGACTCCACAAAACATTAATCGAGGGCGATCAATCATGTCATCGCAGAGGCAATGAAGATGTACGGGCGTAGTTCGGTAAGTTCCTAGTGAACTTCGCATCCAGCAATTATATTATTTGATTACGGAGCTACACATTCTTTCGTAACAAAGGCTTTTGTTGAAAAGAATAATTGGAAAATTTGTTTGCTAAAGGACCTTATGATAGTCCAATCTCTGGAAAAGAATTGAGGACTAATTTGGTTAGCCCTAGTGCAACCATAATTATAAGCGAAGTAAAGTTCCTAGCGAACCTTATTATAATAGACTCAGATGGCCTAGATATAATACTTGGTATGGATTGGTTGACCAAGTATAAAGGGCGATCGATTGTGCCAATCGTGCTATTATTCTTACCAATTCGATGGAATTCGGATAAGACATGAGTCCGTTATGCATTCCAGAAGGACGATGTTAACCAATCTAAAAGGAAAAAGCTTAGAAGATGTGACAATAGTCCGCGAATACCCGATGTATTTCTAAAGATTTGCGGGATTACCACCGATCGAGAAGTTGAATTTGTTATAAATCTAGTGCCCGTACAGCTCAATATCAAAGAGACCCTATCGGATGTCACCATGATTTAGCGTAAGTCAAGAGGCGATCCAAGAATTGTATGAGAAAGGATTCATCGGACCAAGTTCTTCGCCTTGGGAGCCCAGTGCTTCTAGTAAAGAAGAAGGATGGTAGTCAACGGATGTGCGTTGATTATCGAGCTTTAAATGAAGTCACTATAAAGAATAAGTATCCCTTACCTCGGATCGATGATTTGTTTGACCAACTCATAGGATCAAGTGTCTTTTCCAAGATTGATCTTGGTCGATATCATCATTGAAGATTAGACTCAAGATATACCAAAGACGACTTTCGCCACAAGATATGGATTATATGAGTATACGGTGATGTCTTTTGGTCCGACAAATGCACCGCATACTTCATGAACTTGATGAATAAAGTCTTTATGGATTATTTAGATAAGTTTGTTGTTGTTTTCATAGATGACATTCTTATCTATTCAAGAATAACAAAGAACATGAAGGTCATCTAAGGATAGTGTTGCAAAGACTCGTGAACACCAGCTTATATGCCAAATTTAGCAAATGTGCATTTTGGTTAAAAGAAATTGAGTTTTTGGGACATGTGATCTCAGCGAAGGAGTATCCAGAGATCTGGAAAAGTTAAGGATGTATTAAATTGACTCCACCCAAGACAAGAACTCGAGATCCAAGTTTTCTGGGATTAGCCTACACTATCGTCGATTTATTGAAGGCTTTTCCAAGATTGCGGACCTTTAACCCAGCTGTTAAAGAAGGAGAAGAAATTTGAATGGAGTAAATCTGTGAGGATAGTTTTCAAGAGTTAAAGAAAAGGTTAACTTCAGCACGGTGCTCATGTTACCCGATATTCAAAAGATTTTGAGGTATTTTGTGATGCTTCAAAACAAGGTCTTGGTTGTGTACTAATGCAAGAAGGAAGGGTGGTAGCTTATGCATCAAGGCGCTTAAGACCGCATGAAGAAAATTATCCCACTCATGATTTAGAACTAGCTCTTTGTTGTGCATGCTCTAAAGTTATGGAGGCATTACTTAATCGATGTCGTGTGAGATATATACGATCATAAAAGTTTAAAGTATATATTCACCCACTGACCTTAACTGAGACAAAGAAGGTGGCTCGAATTGATAAAGGATTATGATGTGGGAATACACTATCATCCCTAAAAGCTAATGTAGTAGCCGATGCTTTGAGTCGAAAGAGTCATATGAATAATCTGTCAATTCGGATAAGCGATTAACCCTCCATGAGGAATTCCAACGATTAAATTTGGAAATAGTTAACGAAGGTATTCATGCGCATTGAAGGTTCACCCTACCTTGGAAGATCGATCAAGGCAGCCCAACGAGAGGATGAATATGTTAAAGAAATTAAAGAGAATATGAAGAAAGGTAAAGCGCTGGATTTTCGTAAGATGAAGAAGGGACTCTTTGGTTTGGAAAGAGAATACTAGTACCCGAGAAAAAGGAAATAAAAGATTTAATCTTAAAAGAAGCTCATGAATCAGATATTCAATTCATCCCGAAGTACAAAAATGTATCAGATTTAAAGGAAAGTTACTGGTGGAACAAAGATGAAAAGGGAAATTGCAGAATATGTAGCCTTGTGTGACATATGTCAAAGAGTTAAGCAGAGCATCAAAGACTCACTGGTCTTTTGCAACCTCTGCATATACCGAATGGAAATGGGAGGAAATTGGAATGGATTTCATAACAGACTACCAAGAACCAAGTTAGGTTATGACTCAATTTGGGTTATAATTGACCGCTTAACAAAAGTCGCTCATTTCATACCAAAGAAGACTACATATTCGGAGATAGATTGGCGAGCTTTATATGTCAAAAATTGTGTGTTTGCATGGAGTTCCAAAGAGGATCGTGTCGATAGAGGAACACAATTTACCTCAAGATTTTGGCGAAGCTTCATGAAGTTTTGGGCACCAATTTAAATTTCAAGATCGCTTATCATCCTCAAACAGATGGTCGACGAGCGGTAAATCGATATTGGAAGATATGTTTGAGCATGTGCTTTAGCCAATAAAGCCACTGGGATCAAAGTTTGCCCTATGCGGAATTCTCATATAATAATAGTTATCAATCGATCAAGATGTCTCCGCTTGAAGCCTTGTATGGCGTAAAATGTAGAACGCCGTTATATTGGTCGAGACCGAGAGAGTCAAGTATTCGGACCGGATATCTTGAAGTTAGCGAAGATCAAGTTCGCTTAATCCGAGACCGATTAAAAACAGCATGCACTGACAAAAGAGTTATGCGATAATCGTCGAAGAATGTTGGAATTTGCGCCAGAGATCATGTGTATCCAAAGTGTCACCTATGAAAGGGTTGCGTCGATTCAAAGTCGATGGTAAGCTTGCCCCAAGGTATATTGGACCATTTCTAGTTATAGCAAGAAGAGGTGAAGTCGCTTATCGCCTAGAACTTCCTCCTCGATTGTCGATGTACATGATGTATTTCATGTATCACGATTGAAAAAGTGTTTGAGAGTACCAGAGGAGTTGATACCTTTTGAGGATGTTGATTTAAAGGAAGACTTGACGTGCTGCATTTCCTATCAAGATTTTAGAAGAGGCGTAACGCCGCACAAGAAACAAGACTATCAAATTCGCAAAAGTGCAATGGAGCAACCGTCCGAATCGAAGCAACACAGGAACGAGAAGAGGATCTTGAGCGAGTTTCTGATCTATTTCTCGATTCTTCCAATCTCTGGTCGAGATTCCTTCTAAGTGGGGTAGGTTTGTAACATCCCAATTTTTGCTTTTATTTGAAGAAATAATTTTAAATTAATTATTTCGATTATCTGAATTTTCACAATTTAAAAGTTATGTTTAAAATAAAAATTTATTACCAAAATAGGTTGGAAATATTTTTCATGTGTTCAAAACATTATCAATGATTTATGTGAATTTTTCTGGAATTTTTGGAATTTATTTGGTATTTTTCTGAATATTTTAAGCCTTCTAATGTTTTCTGGAATCTTCAAAATTATTTAAAAATCCAAAACCCTCCCGGGTTGCCACGTGGCGCCCATCTGGCCGTTCATCCGCGCCGCCCGAACCATCTCGGCCGTCTACGCCTCACACCGCCTTTCCCCTTCCGCTGGCCGCCAAGTGTCGCGCATCCACGCTTCGCGCCCGCGGCCGCGCTCATCCGAGCCGCTCGCTTCCACTTACCGCTTCGTCCACCCTCTCTTCCCTCTGCCGACGCGTGGCTTAATCCGCGCCGTTCTCTGTTGCCGTACAGCATCTCGTCCGCCCGCTGCCACTTAATACATCTCATCGGCTCAGATTTAATCCCGGTTGCCGGATTGAATCTCGACCACACCCTTTCACTTACCCCTTCCATCATCATCCAACGGCCCTCACCTTTTCTCTTCGCCACTTGTCACAAATCCCGCCGTTGCCCTTTCTCTTCTTCCTTTCCCTCTCTCATCGACATGCGGGGCCCATCGGCGATCGTCTTCCCGCCACCTTCTTCCTCCCGCGTCTACGCCGCCATTAATCGAAAAAAGCAAGCTTTAAAGCTTGGTTTCTTAACCAATTATTTCCAGCACTAATGCACATTCAAATAGCCGCCTTCCCGCAACCATTTCGGCATTATTTCCTTTAATTATGCATCGTGCGCCGCCGCCTTCATTCTCCGGCGGTTCCAAGTCCGCGAGCTTATGCGCTGCACGCCTCATCCTCTATAAAACCCGCCGCCCGAGCCGTGTCTCGCCCCTTCGCTTTCTCCACCTCCAATTGCCCACCGCCGAGCCGAGAGCCCTCCTGCGCTTGATTTCTCCGTCGGCCACCTTCGACTCCGCGAGCAATCGCCGCCGCTTCAAGCCTTCCCGAGATTCACCGGAGCATCCTCGGCGTTGCTGGTGCCCAGCGATCTCGGCGACCACTTTTCGAGTTATTGCGACCGGAACCCCTCCGCGCGCGTGAAGCCCTCTCGACCGCCGCCCCTTTTTGCCGCCTCGTCGATCCGACCATCCTCGATAATCGCGCAAGGTACCAAAACATTCCCCGTCTCTCCCTCTTGCTTTTGCGCACATCGGCCGGCGCCGCCACCCGCCGGAATACCGGTGACCCTCGGGTCCCGCGCGCCTCCGTCGGCCGGCGTGCCACGTCAGCTGGCTGCGTCCGGGTGGCAACAGACGTGGATGCCACCGGGATGCCGTGTCAGCACAAAACCCGCCACGCCAGCCTCCACACACACTCGCCGGCCACGTCGGCCGCCGTACACACGTGGCGCACGGTGGCGACCACGTGTATGCCACGCTCGCATCGCTGGCCTCCCGCTGTTAATCCTTAAGAGGATTACCTACCCTTATGGGGTAGGCAGTGCCTCCCCGCTCACTTGGCTAGCGCCGCTCTCTTCCCCTCCCACTCCCTCGGCGCGCGTTCGAGCCCCGCTCCGCGCGCGAGGTTGAGTTTCTCCGTTTTTATCCGCGCTGACACCTGGGTCCCACCCGTCAGCGACCACCTCTCTGCACCCGTCACTGTCCAGTGGGTCCCATACGTCAGAGACTCATTTTAAATGAACTCGCTGACCAGTGGACCCCACATGTCAAAGATTTCCGAATTTCTGGATTTATTTAAATCTGAGATTTTCAAATAGCCATATCTTTCTCATTTTAACTCCAAATTGATCCATTCAAATTTCTAAATTCATCTAAAATTTCAATCTTTCAATTGGTATGTTTACTTTCAATTTTTGAATTTTTATTTTATTTTATTTATTTGGTTTTCTCGATTTACGTGTAGAGACCGATTTGTCCGAGGATTTGCAAGAGCAAGTTGTGGAAGATTTCAACCCAGTGCAAGAAGGCAAGTCTCCTTTGAACATTTTGCTCCTATGTTTTGCAAGTTTCCTTTGATCAACTTGCTCCAATGATTTATAAAATGATTAGGTAGTTATTTTAAAATTATTGCATGCTTATGTTATATCAAGTGATAATTTGATTTAGAAAATTTAGTTAAATACCCAATTTGCTATACCTTCCATTGAAAATTGTTTATCTTGTACCATTGTCAACTTAGGATATCCCTTTTGACTCAATAATGAGTTAGTGTACAATTGTTGAATGTTTAAATACTAGCAAATGCTTAGCGTAGCAAATAAATATAATAATGCTCAATTGAGAGTCATGTTTACCAAGTGCTTTGATGAATGATTTGTTTGAACATTGGTAATGGAGGTTACCATTGTTAAATGTTTTGTTTGAAAAGTGGTAATGGATGTTACCACTGTTAATTTGAAAATAAAAATGAAATTCAAAGGAGAAGTTGACAAGGGTGGATGGAAGGTTTGGTGGTGCGGTTAGCACGAGAATGTTTGGAATTGTGAATGAGCCACCACAGTGGTCGTTTAAGGACCGACGCTTGTGTTTGTCCAAACTGAGCAAAATAGTACAACCACAAGTCTATATGGGTACGACCTAGCTAACTACCCTATAATAGTGTAGTTTAGATATCACCAGCGGTGTATTGAGTGCCAGGGTGTACTGGTTACTCATAGTGAGGGACAGGGTTTACTGTACTCATATGGCGCAAGAGGGGGCTCCAACTTGTGGATTCAAGTTGTGGTGAAACCTTAGCGGGTGGTATTTAAACTATACTGGAGTAGGTGAAAAGCTTTGTGATAATTTATCTGAGTCTTATGCCAAAGGAAGCATGTTGATTGCAAAGATGACTTATCTCTTGTGGGTAAAGTTGTACACCCTCTGCAGAGTCAAAACTATTCGAATAGCCGTGCCCACGGTCAAGGGCGGGCAAGGAATGCATTCACATGGTAGAAAGTTTGACTTTGTTTTCAAAATAAAATGATTTGGAAAACTCGGGAGTGGATGGAACTCTAGTGATTTTTAGACTGGTGGTGTAACCAGTTCAGGTGGATTTAACCTGAGGATTTGGAAAAGTTGGCAGATAGCCTGAGATATTAGTGTTGGTGGTTTAACCTTCACTATGTTATTTATCAAATTTTATTTATGAAAAATAAGGTGTTTCACAAAATTGCTTTCGAAGTAATTATGTATATTTGAAATAAAACGCTGATCTTTGTAAAAGAACTTTATAGCCTTTCTTTGTGAAAGCCTTGCATCTATGCATCTTTCCCAAGACTTGCGGAGTACATCTTTGTACTCACCTGTTGCTCTACAATTTAATAGCAGAGAATGAAGAAGTTGAAGCCGGAGAGTACGATTTACATCTTTGAATGTGGATGCGGTGGATTATTCTCGGATGCCTAGGATTCGTTTCCCACCAATTGCACATGGCGATTGATGGGTCGATCATTTATCTTCATTTGCTTCATTGTGTTTATTTTTGCTTGAGGTTCTGGGAACCTTAGTAAGGCAATGGCCTTTGTAAAACTTCAGTTACTATTGTAATAAAGCGTTGTTGGCAATGTATCATCTTTTCTGTTTGAACTATGTGTACTAGCATTGATCTCTGGGACTAGTACAGTAATACACAGGGGGTCTAGGAGTTTCTACTCCGGGTCTCACAGAAGGGTCCTACACTTTCTACCATACAATGCTTCAAATTTTGACATTTGCAAACTGCCCTGATAACCGTTGTTGTATGAGAACTCTGCGAACGGCAAACAACTGTCCCACTTGGCCCTATGGTCTAGCACACAAGCTCGTAACATGTCCTCGAGAATCTGATTTACTCGCTCGGTCTGTACATCAGTCTGGGGGTGATATGCTGTACTAAAATTCAGATGAGTTCCTATAACTTCATGAAAACTCCCTCAAAATCGTGAGGTAAACTACAATCCATGATTTGACACTATTTTATTTGGTACCCCATGAAGACTCATAATCCTCGACATGTACAACTATGCCAATTTATCGCCTGTGTAGGTTGTTTTGACTGGGATAAAATGAGTAACTTTGGTCAAACGATCCACAATGACCCAAATCGAGTCATACCCATCTTTGGTCCTTGGCAATCCTGTAATAAAGTCCATACCAATCTCTTTCTACTTTCACTCAGGAATTTTCAATGGTTGTAGCAAACCTGCCGGCCTCTGATGCTCGGTCTTCGCCCTCTAACATACATCACAAAGTGCCATATACTCTGCGATCTCACGCTTCATGCTTGGCCACTAATATTTGTCCTTAATATCTTGGCACATCTTGGTGTTGCCCGGGTGAATCGAATACAAGGACTCATGAGCTTTCTTGAGTAATAATTCCTTTAGCTTCTTATTTGGCACACACAATCGCTACTTGAACCACAGAGTTCCTCTGTCGAGACCCGAATATGCAAATTCGGTCTCTCTGTGTAAACTGCACTAGTCCAGGATCACGCTAGTGCACACAGTCAAACATAGATGTCATCACAGTCATACACACGACAATAATAAAGAAAACTCAAATATCGATAAAATATCAAGGGTACGACCTTATGGCCAAGCTTACAATATCTCTAGCCAGAAGGGCTTAACAAAATAGCAGCGGAAATCCAAAATAAAGCGTAGCGACCAATCGACAAGCCACAGGCTATCGAGTGGAGAACGAAGCCTAATCCGTGAAGTCGTCGTAGAACTCTCCTTCTGGAACCTCCTGCTGATAGTACTCCTCTCCCTCAACTGAGCAACATAGGCGTAAAGCCGTGAGTACATTGGTACTCAGCAAGTCGTTTGTAACAATAAATGCAATATAATATGCAAGGCTTACCAAAGGAGGACTGAAAGGTTAATTTGCATAAAGGCATGTATTGATGAAATATATTAAATAACTTGAAAGCGAAAGTTAACTGAAAACAGTAATAATAGATAATCAAAGGAATAAACATGAACCACTTGTGAACACCAATTCACAAGTTAAACCAACAGTGAACTACCTGTCCACTCCCAACATAAACCACCAAGTTATAAATGAAACACTAACCCTCGTGTGAAATCCCCGAGCACTGTCCATGACCGAGGACGCGACTATTCGAATAGTTTTACACTCTGCAGAGGTTGCACAATTGTACCCACACGATGTGATTAGCCTAGGCCTAAGGAAATCACAACAAGGCCTTTACAATGCTCTACCTCAACACAATCCTGCCCGCTAGGGTTTCGCATCACACCCCCCCTTGCGCCACATGGAAATCAGCAACCATGTCCATCACAATGGCAGAATTGAATTGAAATATTACAAATTAATCAGCCAGGTCCATCCCATAATAGACATGTGGTTTGCACGATTAAGCTCAGATCAATGGCGCACAAAGTTAAGTCCTTAACATTACCCGGGCGAAACTACCACATCCCCCAAAGTACAACTGTACTTCCCCCTTTACTGCACGATCACTCGCCCGAGTGCAAAACCAATTTGTATAACCAAGCCAACGTCACACCAATGACGTGGCACAAATTTTAATACACGTGGCACCAACCACAGTTCCATATGTCATTAAGTCAAATTAATAATTTAACATGTGTGATGAGATCAATCGTAAATATAAACCGGCTAAGCAATCTAATCGTACCAACCCATGTGATAAATAAACTAGCATCACTAATAAATTTCCCAACCTATGGTGACAATGGCATCATGGTATTCCAAAGTGTCAAGGAGGTATAATCTCAATTGGGACAATAACTACCTGTGCAAAGGTTTGAATAAAAATAGCAATGCAATGTAATTTAAAGCAAAATAATTAAATAATAGTTTGCAAAATTGGGTTCAACATGATCAAGGGACACGACTTGCCTTCGTTATGCTCAGTGGGTACTCTGGTCTTACAGCGCGAAACACGCTCCTCGGAATCCGAATCTAACGAGAGAAAACGACCAAAACAAAGAAACACATAAAATGACAAGCAAAAGAACTCAAAAATTCACAAAACCAGAACCAACAGCTAGAGCTCGATTTTAGATGAATTTAGAAAAAAGAACGGGGTCAATCGGAGCTAGGACGGAGGAGAACGGGCTCCCGGAAAATTAATTCTAAAAAATCGGAAAATCGGAAAAATTCTTGTCTTTGTGAACCGGTCCACGAAATTCCGAGTCCACCGTGGACTCGGTCCACGAATGATGCACGGGGCGGCGGGGCGACGCGGCGGGCGTCTTGGCGTGGCGGCGAGATATCTTGCCACGTGTCACCGGTGGCGTGGCGGTACCGTGGCCGCCACGTGGCTCGGAGGACGGCTCGGGCCGCGTGGCGTGCATGCGTGTCATGCCCCGTGGGCTAGGCTGACGTGGCACGCGGCGGTGCTGCCACGTGGCTAGGCCGGCCGGGCGGCTCGGCGCGCGGCGGCGTCGGCGGGATCCGACGGCGGGGCGCGAACGCACGCGGCGAATCGAGCCTCGGCTCGACCGAGCGGCGGCGAGAGTGCGCGCGGCGCGCGCGCGCGGGCGGCGGGATCGCGGCGCGGCGACGCGGCAGCGTGGCGGCGCGAGCGCGGATCGGCGGCGCGTGGCGGGTGTGCGCGCGCGAGGCGACGGGTCGCGGCGCGCGGCGCCCTCTGGCGAGGCGCAGGCGCAGGCGAGCGGCGGCGGCGGCGGCGGCGACGCGGCGAACGGGCGGGAGCTCACCGGGCGGCGGCGGCGGCGGCTGCCCGCGACCGGCGACCGGCGAGCGGCACGGCGGCGGCGCGCGGCCGGCGGCGGCGGCGCGCGAGGCGGCGGAGGCGGCGGCGAGGGTTCGCGGGGCGACGCACGCGAACCGAGGATGAGCGCGGTTTTAACACGCGAACCGAGAAATTCGATCGATTCTGGCGGCGGTCGCGGCACGCGGACGGGTTAGACGGCTAGAGATGCGCCACGCGCGGCAAGATCGGACGGCGGGGCACGATTAGGTTAGGTTAGGGTTCGCGCGCGCGGAGTGGGCGGCTGCGATCGCGGGCGCGCGATCGAGCGGCCGAGGGCGCGTGCGCGCGGCGCTGGCTGCGGTGCGCCAGCGCCACGTCAGCCATGGATCGCGACAGCGTGGCGCGGGCGGATCGGCGGCGGCGGCGGGCGCGCGGAAAGGGTACGGCGGCGCGCGGCGGCGCGGATCGGCGACAGCGTGGAGGAGAGAGGGTGATCGGGCGGTGAGGTTAATTCCTTTTCTTTTCTTTTTCCAGAAATTCAAATAAACTTCTAAAAGCTCTAGAAAATAGCAAATAAATCCCAAAAATTCACCAAAAATACCAGAAAATTTCTTGAGACCTGAGGAACACAAATAAAATATTTCCAACTTATGTTAATGTTTATTTTAATCACATTAAATCATTTAAAACTTTAAAAATTCATTTGAAGCTTCAATTAATTTCAGAAAATTTCAGAAAATTCATTTTTAAAATCCATGCTTTAAAAATCTCAGAAAAACAGGATGTTACATCCTCTCTCATCCTCTATAAATCCTAATGCCTTCCCTTTATTCATGTTTACCCTGATCCGCCAAAATTCCTCATCCTTTGTTTGTGCCTGACGAATCAGACCATCCAAAGTTTGCTGCAACTCCATCGTGGCTAGAAATCCCTCCTCGACCAACTCCAAACTAAGCTTCTGGAATTCCTAATGCAAAGCTGGCTGACTTTCCTTGACTATTACTGTATTGCAATAGACTTTTCTGCTCAAAGCATCTGCGACCACATTGGCCTTCCCTAGGTGATAGTGTATTCCGACATTGTAATTCTTTATTAGCTCGAACCATCTACTTTGCCTAAGATTGAGCTCAGCCTAGGTGAAGATGTACTTCAAACTCTTGTGATCTGTGTAAATCTTACATTGATTACCCATGAGAAAATGACGCCAAATTTTCAAAGCATGCACTACGGCTGCTACCTCCAAATCATATGTAGGATAGTTCTCCTCATGTGGTCTCAGCTGGCACGAAGCATACGTGACCACTCTCTTGTCTTGCATTAACATGCATCCCAATCCTTTGCGAGAAGCATCACAATAAATCTTAAAATCCTTGTTTATATCGGGCAACACTAGCACTGGAGTTGTAGTCAAACTCTCCTTCAGTTTCTGGAAACTCTTCTCACACTCTGGCGTCCAAGTAATTTTTTTCCTTCTTGAGCATCTGTGTAAGGGGTCTGGCTACACATGAGAATCCTTCGATAAAGCGACGATAGTATCCTGCCATACCCAGAAAACTCTTGACCTGCGTAATTGACGAAGGTCACTTCTAATCCAATACATCTTTTACCTTCTTAGGGTCAACTGTGACTCCTTCTGCTCACATGACATGGCCTAGGAAGGCGACTTCCTTCATCCAAAGCTCACACTTGCTAAACTTGGCATATAGCTGGTGTTCTCTCAATTTCTATAATGCCATCCTCAAGTGTTCTTCATGTTCTCTCTCATCCATGGAGTAGATCAAAATGTCGTCAATGAACACAATGACGAACTTGTTCAAATATTCTAGGAACACCTTATTCATCAGATACATTAAGTAAGCTGGGGCATGGTCAAACCAAAGAACATCACTATGAACTTGTGCAAACCATAACGAGTCGAGAAAGCTGTCTTAGGTATATCCTCCTGTCGGATTCTCATCTGATGGTATCCTGACCTCAAGTCAATCTTTGAGAAGACTCCTGCTCCCTTGAGCTGATCAAACAAATCATCAATCCTGGGCATAGGGTACTTGTTTTGATGGTAACCCCATTAAGTGCTCGATAATCCACACACATACGCTGACTACTGTCCTTCTTCTTGACAAACAACACTGGCACTCCCCAAGGAGATGAACTCGGTCTGACATAACCTTTGTCCAAAAGCTCCTGAATTTGCTTCTTTAATTCTGCTAACTCATTAGTAGGTATCCGATAAGGTCTCTTGGATATCGGAGAGGTACCAGGTACTAGCTCGATCAAAAACTCAACCTCTCGCTCTGGTGACGTGCCAAGAAGATCATCTGGAAACACGTCGAGGTACTCTCTGACAACTGGCACATCCTCTAACTTGATCTTTTTGCTCTGGTAAACCATGAACTTTTCTGGTTGACTCATGCTGGCTGCAAACCTTACTTTCCTTCTATCTGGACTGGTCAAAGTTACTGCTCTGCTTCCACAATCTAACACCGCTTGGTGCTTTTTAAGCCAATCCATTCTCAAGATCACATCTAGAGACTGGATATCCAATGTGATCAAGTCAGCAATGAACTCCACTCCTTGAATGGCTTCTTGACTACTGGACAGCCTAGGTTCGTACTCAACTTGGATCCTAGGGATTGAATCAGAAGGATATATCCAAGAACAACAGTTTTCAACCGTTGCTTTAAAGCAAAACTCTGAGAAACAAATGAATACGAAGCTCCAGAATCAAACAAAACTATGGGAGAGACGGAATGGACTAGAAACTTACCGATCACAACTTCTGGCACTGCTTGGGCCTCCTCGGTGGTGACATGGTTCACCTGACCTCTCACAACCGGTGTTGGCACTCTGCTGGCCTGGCCTGGTGCCTAGGGTGCTCCTCATCCTATTCTTGAGGCAGATGTCCGATCTGGTGTAGCTCCTAGATTAAAGTGAACTAGCGTAGGAGCTTGCCTCTGGGGCACTTACTGGCATAGTGTCCTGGCTTGTGACACTTATAGCAAGTGACAGAAGTTGCTGGGTTAGCGCTCCTTTGCTGTTGGCCACCTGATCCACTGGGACATTGTCCCGACTGAAACTGACGCGGTGCTGTGGTAGGTGTCCTGAAGAATGGCTGCTGCGGCACACGAGCAGGCTGAAAAGTGCCAAAATGGGCCTTCTGGGCCTGATACATCTGAGATCCCTACTGCGTCATCCTCCTCTTGCGAGACTCCTCAAGCTCACGACGACTCTCCTCAATGAGCATGGCCATATCCACCATATTCTGGAAGCTAACATAGTCATTGCCCACAACCTGTACCTTCAATCTTGGGTCAATCCTTTCTTGAACCTCTTTTAGCGAGCATCATCCGTGGCTACATCCTTTGGTGCGTAGTGAGCTAACTGCGTGAACTTATTAAGATACTCACTTACCGACATATTCTTCTGCTGAAGCTCACGAAACTCCATCTTCTTCATCTCGATCACCCTATCCAAGATATGGGTGTAATGAAAAATGGCGGTGAACTCTGCCCACGTGATGCTATACTGGTCCTAGTGAGCAGTGCAGTAGTTCTCTCACCACTCTGCGGCAGCTCCCTCTAGCTGGTGTTCGGCATACAACACCTTCTCTCCGTCAATGCATTGAGCCAAGTTCAATTTCTTCTCAACTGATCGTATCCAATCGTCGCCTCCAAGGGCTTTATAGATCGGGAGTAGGTGGGTGGCCTCGTTCTCATGAACTCTATGAATCTAGACTGCTGACGAGCGGCCTATGGTCCAACTGCCTCCTAGGTCTACCATTGCATCAAGGCATTCATATTCTGCATCATGGTCTACATCATCTGCGTCTAAGCTACCAAAAATTGGCTGAGAGCTAGGTCCAAACCCATTGGGGCTGCCTGGGTGGCACTGCTCCCTTGGTCTTGGTGTGCCTGGCTACGGTGTGCGGAGTTCCTGGTGTCAACCATCTTTCTACTGCGCTGAAAAGGAAAACAATTGCTGACTTCACAAGGGCACAAAAGGTGAGAGGGAAAAGCACAGATAAGGGGGTAAATTCATTTAAGGGGATTTCTAACAGCAAACGTAGACTAAGCAAACACTTAGCCAAGAGGCTAACAACAACACTGAGCAAATAACTCCAATAAAAGTTTGATATGATTGCAATATAACACTTTTAAGGGCAAAATTTGTAGCTCACATCACACACAACTGCAAATAAAAACCAACACTCTACTCGTGCTCTCTAATCTTGGGGCTCCCACGGGTTGCAGACTCATGGCGACTGCTCCTCGGCTATGACTGGGATGAAGTGCCGAAGATACTTCTAGCGGTTTTCTGTTATGCGTCGTCTCTCCTCCGGACTCAGTGGTGTAGGCGAGGACAGATGTACTGGCAACTGTGATTGAGGCTCCTCAATGGCTGGCTCCACTACGCTGGGGGTAGCTACATATTGCTCCTTGAACATCTGAATGAAGGATCGGAAACGGCAATAGAGGGGAGGTGAATGGTGCCTTTTAAAAAAAATTTCCCCAAGTATTCACTCGATTTTTCTCCGATAGCTATGGAAGCTATGAAGCAAGAAAATTAATGTCTATCGCTAGGATCAATTGAGGCAGAAAACTAAAGTAGCAAACTAAAAACAAGAAGCCAAGATAACTGAAAGAGAAAGGCAGTCTATTCCAATACCAGAGAGCTAAAAAGAAAAAAAATAAAAAGGCAGACCCTTTACTTTAATCTGACCTAAGACTAGCTATGTTGCTCATCATTTAAGGAGTCCAGCCTGAAGGTCCGAGAAAGAAATTGACCAAAAAGAAAGATTGAAAAAGTGAAATCCCCAATCTTTAGATGTTCTTTTCAGACACACGAAATACCAAACCAATACCGATAGGAACAAAGAAGCAAGAGAGCAGTCTGGCAAAAAGGTATGCAAAGAACAAACAATAATACTGACTGTAGTTGAAACATGAAATAACTGCACTAGACTCTGAGGAAACCTGCTGGCCGAAACAAGAACTTGCAAACCAAAAGAAGAAATTGCAGATCGCCGAGAGGAACCTGGTAGCAGCCGAATACATACATGAAGGATCCACAAATAAAGCAACCATGAGTAGCCTTCTTGCTTTGCTAGGATCTGCTGGCTGAACCGAAATAGTAAGAGCTAGTAGCAGCCGATCAGCACATACACAAGAGCAGAAACTACAGCAGAAAACAGCACAGGTTGCTGGCCGAAACCACCCAAAACAATACGCGTAGGCTACGGAAGCAGAAAACAAAAATTTTCTACCGCGCACCCAAGAACATCATGCTAAGGAAGGATCATGGATCGTTACCACTTAGACGCGCAGCGCAGCGGAAGAAGAGTTGGAAACCGATCCAATCACGCGCGTCGAGGTAGTAGTGGAAGTAGCCGATCGTCCCGAACAGATCGTCTCCTCCATGCACGCCGATCAGCACTGCAACGAGCAGCGCCTCCACCGGTATCCACACGTCCGGGGCTGGAACGCTGATCGCGAGTGTACTAGCACTCGTGAGCAGCTAGGGTTTGGCTCGGGAGGTGGCGGCTAGGGTTTTACTAGATGTTAACAGGGACGAATCCCCTCAGCCCCTCGCCTCCATATATATAGACCTCCTCACGTGGGCCTTGCGGACCAAGACCCATTAGGAGTCTATTCGGATTTTTATCCGAATTGAGCCCATATCCGAATCATATTCAAATCAGTGTTCCAACCCGTTAAGCGTGCGACCCTGTAGGTTCACGTATACTTGGTCGTGACCCGGAAACGCCTTTCCGGTCACCCTGTTAATAGCGGCCTCTAGTAAGACATATTAACCCCAAAGTATATGTAAAGATCATATCGGCTAAACCTGTAATGTTCTCTCATGTACGAATCCCTTTGCCTCACGATATAGATTGAGCTCAAGGCGAGACCTGTGTCATCCTCTTAATAGCTCAATCACTCTCTCGATTCCGTGATGGATTATAAACTTGTGATTGACTCCTCAATCACCTTGGCATGGCCATGCACTTTCATAATCCATTACATCGAGGGCCAGAGATATCTCTCCCATAAGGAGGGCAAATTCTATCTTGATCATTCACATCCCACTACATGTTTCATGGCAAATCCAAGACTACTTTTATGACTACCCGATTCTGGAGTAGTGTTTAGTAGTCCCAAAATAAGCTACTACTCATGTTGGGAACCATGATGATCTCAAGTCTAAGGATTCTACATAAACACTACTTGAGACCAGCGATGACACATGGAATCTCTGCGGTGTCTCATGGCGAGTCTATCAACATATGTTCACTAACACATGTCCATATTATTGATTTGGTATCACCATACCATGATCCATGAGACATGATCATCAATCAATACATATCTTGATCTTTGTCTTTGAATCATATTTGTTCCTCATATGATATCGATCGAGGATCATTTAGAAATAGCAACATTTTAGTATTTAAGAGTCTCATGAATAAGTCACATACTCATTGATCAATAATGATGATGTCTATTCCAAGGAACAAAGTAATGTATCATAAACATAGTATGTGATATATACAACATCTCCATGTTGCCTCTAGGGCATATCACTATGATCTCCCACTTGCACTAGAGTCAACCATGTAGGTATCTAATACCCATTGCCTAGTGTGAGCCTCATGCTTTGGTGGGGAAGCGGCTTTGTCAGCGGATCTGCAATGTTTAAATCCGTTTGTACTTTGCATATCTTCACATCGCCTCTCTCCACTATCTCGCGGATGAGATGAAATCGCCGTAAAATGTGCTTGGACTTACAGTGCGATCTAGGCTCCTTGGCTTGTGCAATGGCCCCACTATTGTCACAGATGAGGTCCATTGGGCTGGAGGCACTAGCCATCACACCAAGCTCGAAATAAATTTCTTGATCCAAACAGCATCTTTGGCGGCTTGAAGTCGCTATGTACTCGGCTTCATTGTAGAATCGGCAACCGTCTGCTGCTTGGAACTCTTCGACTTACCGCACCGCCATTCGAGAACACAAATCCAGTTGCGATCTAAAATCATCTTTGTCGGTTTGGAAGCTAGCATCGGTGTAACCATTTACAACGAGCTCTTCCTCACCTCCATAGACAAGGAACACATCTTTAGTTCTTCTCAAGTACTTCAAGATGTTCTTTACGACAATCCAGTGACTTTCACTGGATCGATGGTATCTACTCGTAGCACTTAAAGCATCTGAAACATCCGAGCGTGTACAAAGCATGGCATACATAATGGACCCAATAGCGAAGCATATGGAATCGCATTCATTTTATCCCGCTCATCGGTGTACTAGGACACCGATTCTTGCTAAGATTTATACCATGTGACATAGGTAGAAAACCTTTCTTGGAATCATGCATATTGAACCTTTTCAACACCTTGTCAATGTACGTATCTTGGCTTAATCCAATTAGTCTTTTGATCTATCTCTATAGATCTTGATGCCCAGAATATATCTGCCTCTCTAAGTCTTTCATAGAGAAACTATTTTTAATGAAGACTTAACAGATTCGAGCAAAGCAATGTCATTTCGATCGGTAATATGTCATCCACATATAAGACCGAAATACGAGTGCGCTCCCACTAGCCTTTTGTAAACATAAGGCTCTTCTTCGTTCTTGATGAAACCAAACCCTTTGATTACTTCATCAAAGCGAATGTTCCAACTCCGAGATGCTGCTTTAATCCATAAATGGATCTTTGGAGCTTGCATATCTTTCCAATCGATTGCGGATCGACAAAACCCGTGGGCTGTGTCATGTACACATCCTCACTCAGATTTCCATTAAGAAAAGCTGTTTTGACATCCATTTGCCATATTTCATAGTCGAAATATGCAGCAATCGCTAGAATGATCGAATAGACTTTAGCATTGCGACGGGCGAAAAAGTTTCATCATAATCAATACCTTGAATTTGTTTGAAACCTTTGGCCTGTCGCGCTTTATAGATGTGAACATTTCCATCTATGTCTATCTTTTCTTGAAAACCCATTTGCATTCAATGGTTTTAACACCATCGGTGGATCAACCAAGTTCCAAACTTGATTCTTGTGCATGGATTCAATTTGGATCTCATGGCTTCAAGCCATTTCTCAGTCCGGTCCCACCATCGCTTCTTCATAGGTCTTAGGCTCATCGTTGTCTAACAACAATATGTCCCGTTGTTGAGTAGTCAAGAACATGTACCTCTCGGTGCATGGCGTGACCTTCGACCTACGTGGTCTTGGTGTGTCCACAACAGTTCTTCAACGGTTTGTTCATCTGTTGTGGTTACAGTAGGAGCTGAAACGTTATCGGTGTTTCTTGAATTTCTTCAAGTTGCACTGTGCTCCCACTATCCCTTCTTGAGAGAAACTATTTCTCTAAGAAGACACCATGCCGGCGACAAACACTTTGCCTTCTCCTTGATTATAAAAGTAATATCCTTTTGTTTCCTTAGGATACCCGATAAAGAAGCATTTATCAGATTTAGGAGTGAGCTTATCAGATTGTAAACGTTTTACATAAGCCTCACATCCCCAAATCTTAAGAAAAGACAAGCTAGGGCGTTGTCTGTCCACATCTCATATGGTGTCTTTTCTCTGATTTTGATGGAACCTGTTTAGTGTGAGCGCGTTGTTTCAAGAGCGTACTCCCAAAAAGACAACGGAAGATCACTTTGGCTCATCATGGGCGCACCATATCTAATAAGGTGCGATTTCTCGTTCGAATACCCCATTCCATTGAGGTGTTCTGGCGAGTCAATTGTGGAACAATTCCACAATCCTTTAGATGATTGTCAAACTCATGGCTCAAATACTCGCCTCCACGATCAGATCGTAGAAACTTGATTGTCTTGCCTAAATGATTTTGCACTTCATTTTGGAATTCCTTGAACTTTTCAAAGGATTCGGACTTATGCTTCATCAGGTAGATATACCCATATCTACTAAAGTCATCAGTAAAAGTTATGAAATCTGAAAACCACCTCTGTTTATTAAGCTCATTGGTCCACATACATCAGTATGTACGAGTGCCAATAAGTCATTTGCCCGTTCACCTTGACCGGTGAATGGTGCCTTTGTCATCTTGCCAAGTAAAGAAGATTCGCATGTCTCTAATGATTCAAAATCAAATGAGTGTAGAATACCATCTCTATGGAGCTTCTGCATGCGTTTCTCATTTATGTGACCTAAGCAACGATGCCAAATAAGCGTGGGATTCAAATCATTGGACGTTGCCTCTTTGCATTAATGTTATAGACCGGTGACCCTTCAAGAGTAGAACGTATAACCCATTCACCAATGGAGTATGACAATAGAACATATCTTTGAAATAAAGAGAACAACCATTGTCCATAGATTTAAAGTCATAACCTACCTTGCAAACATGAAGCAGAAATAATGTTCTTTGAAAGATATGGAACACAATAACAATTATTCAATTCCAAAACTAATCCTGAAGGTAAAGACAATGGCATGGTGCCAACAGCTACCGTAGCAACTTTTGCTCCATTGCCAACGCGAAGATCCACTTCGCTCCTCCTCAAACTTCTACTTCTTATTAGCCCTGCAACGATTTGCAAATGTGAGCAACCGATCCGGTATCAAATACCCAAGAATTAGTGGAAGAAGTA
Source organism: Melocanna baccifera (assembly GCA_036346265.1). Classification (NCBI taxonomy): domain Eukaryota; kingdom Viridiplantae; phylum Streptophyta; class Magnoliopsida; order Poales; family Poaceae; genus Melocanna; species Melocanna baccifera. The sequence goes on along the minus strand of CM070676.1, from coordinate 16,205,475 downwards.
GCAAGATTGATTTCTATAACATTTATACAGGTGGAAGTCATACTTCCCTTTTTCTTCTCAAGATCCTCCAAGTACTTTGGGCAGTTCCTTTTCCAATGTCCTGATTGCTTACAGTAGAAACAATCTGCATCAAGATGAGCATCGCCCTTCTTGTCATTCTTGGCCTTAGAACTGCTCGCGATCGCATCAGGAGCTTTCTTTCTTTTGACCGCTTCTCTTGACATAGGGCTTGCCCTTGCCTTTCTGCATCATCATCACATGATTGCTGCTTTTCTTAATGCTATCCTCGGCGATTTTAGCATCCCATGCAACTCGGCCAGGGTCTTGTCCAGTTGTTCATGTTAAAGTTCATTATGAATGGCTCAAAGCTCGGGGAGCGGCGGAGAATCACATCGATAGCCAACTCTTGGCTAAGGGAAAACCAAGCTTTTCCGGACTCTCAATGTAGCCAATCATCTTAATCACATGAGGGTGACGGATTCCTTCTCGCAAGCTTTGCACGCAAATAAGGACTTTGAAGTATTGAACCTCTCACCCTTGCTTGGTTCTCAAACATACCACGTAGCCCCACAATGATATTGTAGGCATCTGTGTTCTCATATTGCTACGAAGCTCGAGAGGACATTGTGGCAAGCATGAGACACTCACATCAAGGCAATCATTCGTTGGCTTCTCATAAGCTCTCCGTGCAGCCACGGTAGCATTATCGAGCAAGTCTTGGGGTAAGGAGACTCAAGGACATACTCCTTGCGCTCTTGCTTGAGAACAATTCTCAAGTTGCGATACCAATCCAAAAGTTTGTTCCATTGAGTTTTCTTTCTCAAGAACAGATCGCAAATTAAAAGTCTTGGATGCGGCGTTAGTGACATGATGTACAACACAAAAATATGCAAAGTTTAGCACTATGTTTATGTTCATCTTTTATTAAACTATTTAGCAAAAGACTCCCATTATGAGTTTTGCAACAAAAACTCTCTCTAAGTTACATAGTGGGTAAAGATCCTCATTTCACTAATTCCTAGTGAGCTTTGGCATCACGGCTAGAAAACTAGTAACATGGGTAAGCAACACCTTGCTAATCACATCCCTATGTGACTCTACTTTGGGTGACATCGGTATGCCTCGGCCCCAATCTATGCCCCAAGGTCCAAAACTATTTTGATAACCTTGTTAAGTAAACCAAATACTTCGCATGTAGATGTCAGACATCTACCTCAAATGATGATGATAACCGATGGCACTCTACTTTGGTAGACCTACTATGCGGTGATCATTATCTTTTAGTGCAACTTATGGAAGGGCATTAACACCTAATTTTAAGAGGATTCTATCCTACCAAAGCAACATATCACATATATCATTGCATAAGAATAAGATAGATAACATCATAGATAAACACATTTAACTGTGAAGTAGTATGGCCCAAAAAATGGTGATATCCATCTCCAAGTAGGTGTAGACGATCTCCATCCTCCACATCACTCCTTTAGGCCATCATGCTTAAAAGCTTGTAACCTCAAAACTAGGCTACTACCTATAATAGCTAGAAATTGAAGATTACAAAGATAGATTCAAGCATTAAGGTCGACACACAGGTCGTTAAATACAATATATACAGCTAACAATAGCTGAAATAATCATGACACGCAGGCCATGAACGAATGTTACATGCATCACATACATCTCATACATTCAAATAAGCTATAGGGCCATACTATTCACACCATTCCCAGCAAAAACAAGTTATGATGTGAACTCACAGAATTACATAGATCGCATCTATGAAATCGCTATGAAAATCTTATCAAGCCGATCAAATCAACCCAAATTCGAGCCATTCAAAATGTCTCAATTTTCATTAGATCAATCATATTGATCATCGCGATCGGTATACTTGAGGAGACCACAACACAAGACATCGATCTGTTGGCTCGATCTACTGATTGTGCGCGCAGTTAGCCCCGATGGTGATTCCAGCCGGTAGGGGCAAGTCGCGCGTACATCAAAGAAGGAGCACGAACTAATCTTTTTGGCCTTATGATGCTATCAACTCATACCTGTTTCAACCCCTTATGACCGATTGATCTCATTAACTCGTGCTACCTGATTTAGACTGTAATAGATCCAATCTACTACTATCGCATATCAACATATGCGCTGATCCAGATTGCAAACTAAGCAACCTGGCTCTGATACCACTAAAGGAATACGCGTAGGCTACGGAAGCAGAAAACAAAACTTTTCTACCGCGCACCCAAGAACATCATGCTAAGGAAGGATCATGGATTGTTACCACTTAGGCGCGCAGCGCAATGAAGAAGAGTTGAAACCGATCCAATCACGCGCGTCGAGGTAGTAGTGGAAGTAGCCGATCGTCCGAACAGATCGTCTCCTCCACGCACGCCGATCGACCTTTGCAACGAGCGGTGCCTCCACCGGTATCCACACGTCCGGGCTGGGCGCCGATCGCGAGTGTACTAGCACTCGTGAGCGGCTAGGGTTTGGCTCGGGAGGTGGCGGCTAGGGTTTTGCTAGATGTTAACGGGATGAATCCCTCAGCCCTCGCCTCCATATATATAGACCTCCTCACGTGGGCCTTGCGGACCAAGGCCCATTAGGAGTCTATTCGGATCTTTATCCGAATTGAGCCCATATCCGAATCATATTCGAATCGGTGTTCCAACCCGTTAAGCGTGCGACCACAGCAGGTTCACGTATACTTGGTCGTGACCGGAAACGCCTTTCCGGTCACCACATTAATAGCGGCCTCTAGTAAGACATATTAACCCCAAAGTATATGTAAAGATCATATCGGTGAACTGTAATGTTCTCTCATGTACGAATCCCTTTGCCTCACGATATAGATTGAGCTCAAGGCGAGACTGTGTCATCCTCTTAATAGCTCAATCACTCTCTCGATTCCGTGATGGATTATAAACTTGTGATTGACTCCTCAATCACCTTGGCATGGCCATGCACTTTCATAATCCATTACATCGAGGGCCCGAGATATCTCTCCCATAAGGAGGGCAAATTCTATCTTGATCATTCACATCCCACTACATGTTTCATGGCAAATCCGAAGACTACTTTTATGACTACCCGATTCACGGAGTAGTGTTTAGTAGTCCCAAAATAAGCTACTACTCATGTTGGGAACCATGATGATCTCAAGTCTAAGGATTCTACATAAACACTACTTGAGACCAACGATGACACATGGAATCTCTGCGGTGTCTCATGGCGAGTCTATCAACATATGTTCACTAACACATGTCCATATTATTGATTTGGTATCACCATACCATGATCCATGAGACATGATCATCAATCAATACATATCTTGATCTTTGTCTTTGAATCATATTTGTTCCTCATATGATATCGATCGGGGATCATTTAGAAATAGCAACATTTTAGTATTTAAGAGTCTCATGAATAAGTCACATACTTATTGATCAATAATGATGATGTCTATTCCAAAGAACAAAGTAATGTATCATAAACATAGTATGTGATATATACAACATCTCCATGTTGCCTCTAGGGCATATCACTAACAAGAGGGACTGCAGAACCTGGCCGAACAACAATAAACTGCAAAGGTACTGTTGCAGAAAATCAAAACCGAAATAAACCAGCAGTGGAAAGATCTACCAAAACTTGATAATGCAGACTGAAGAAGCACATAGACCGAAGAACTGAGAGATAAACTAAAAGAGAGACAAAACTCAGATTCCTGCTCAATATTAACCGAACCTATATAAAGGGATACAATCGGCAACAACCAAGAATAGACTTGTTATAGATCATCTTTGCTGCCGAAAATTGAGCATCTGACCAGGAACAACAGAGAAAAAGAAGGACTCTTTAAAAACTGAAGGAGACACAGACTTTGATTTTTCTTACGGGAACATACTGGCCAAGATGCCTTGAGAAAAAAATTCCCAGTCAAGAATTCAAGTCTTAGCTAAACAAGAAATCAACTCACAACAGAACACACAAGATAAAATACCCATAAGAACTTCATAATGAGACGAAGAGCAATGAACGATTATAATAGATGAATGTTTACATCAACTCTTCCATGTCTCACTCAAGAACACCCACAAGGAGAGAATAAAACCCTAAATCTTGCATACAAAATTTCTCTCCCAAGAGCACAAGCATTAGGAAACCCTAATACTCATACCCATTTCTCTTTCTCTCGCTCTCTCAAGTGCACTTCTCCCACTAGAGAGCACCTCTATTTATAGTCTCCACTAATGGGTTTACAAGCACTTTACCCATTAGGTCACACCAACTCTCCACTAATGGGTTTACACATAATTTTACCCATTAGGTTAAAATACCTCTCCACTAATGGATCCTTTCAAAATAAAATCCATTTTGCCCATTCTATCTCAACCCAATCCGCTTCCTTTTGTGCAGTCTTGCGCATTTACCAAAATGCCCCTCCTGCATCTTCCTGGAAGCTTCCTCGTTTCTTGCCGCGCACACCTTGTAGCCACTTCAAGTCCTCGCCGTTTTCGACACATCTCGACCGCTCTGACCTCAGCACCACCTGTGCCTAGTTCGGTCACCAATGTCTCGCCACGACTCCGTCTCAAAGTTCTGCAGTCATCACCGACAAGAAAACACATTACATAGCACCGCACAAAATAATTAAATCTCTGCATCAGTAATTAGCATAAAAATACCCGGAACAAACTCAGACTTTTAGGACACATGTCAATTACTCATCACACAACTAGGATTACCTCCACATGGTCTCTCAATCTCCCCTTTGATGAGTATATTGACAAACACAGAAAAAGCATAAAGTTGAGTTTGTGAGTCAAACATGGTCTAAAAGAAAATCAAGGAAACTAAGACCATGTCGACAGAAGAGAAAACTGGAGCAGAAACTGAAAGAGCAAATTTTTCTGCAAAACTCCAGAGGGTTTTTTCTCCAAACTTCTCCCCCTTTTGGTAATAAATTCATCAAAAATGCACGAGAGAATGAAATGACTGTGTGTTCTTTATTTTTAAACATTCGGACCCATGAAGATTATCTATAATGATTTTGCGAGTATTACACCAAGCCATAATTCATAAGAATGCTACCAAGATCATGACAATTTATGTATAGAAAAGCTAAACCAATTAAGTCATAATCTGTGAATTAGTTCAATTTTTGAACATGTCAGGTTAAACATGATTTTAGTCTAGCTAGAGGTATCCAAGAATAATGCAAGCCATGTCAAATAATCTAAGTGAAATCAAGAAGCTAATATTGAGCCGGTTTAGAGTGCTATAAGTTGAAGAAAGACTCAATTGTTCATGACTTGGTCTTTTTGTAAATAAGCAATTTAGCACAATTGATTTTTTTTTTCTGAAAATCATATTTGGTTTTATCTTAGCAAAGCAAGTCCTGGACTAGGAGCCATCCACAACTGCCTCCTAAGCTTCAACCATTTTCACAAATTTTAATTTCTTAGCCATGTGCTAGATCTCAAGCCTTATGCGATCACTCCAAGCGAGAAGCTTAAGGAAATGATCTTGGTCAACCAAAACTCCCCCTGAGTTCATGCCTAGTGCAATGGCAAGCCGTATCATGAGAGTGAATTGGTGAGATCAGTTTTTTCGCACAAAAGAGATCTTTTTGCTTTTGCTAATTTTAGTTGAAGTACAAGAATTAACGCATGTTTCACAGAAGAACTAGCATAGCTCAATCTAAAGCTCAATAAAGATTCAAGACTCAACTCAGCCTATTTGACATGGCATCAATCATAAAAGGATAACGAAAGACAGACTATTCTCAAGAGCTAACCATGACGAGATTTAATTCAAGTTAAACATTTTTAATTAACTTATCATGGAAAAGGCTAGACTACACATATAAAGTCATAATAATTCTAGCAATTAAGCACAGATCATGGCAAGATATAATGCAGTGCAAACAGATCATAAAAGGATAATAATTAAGACTCCATGTAGTTATATTACAATGCAAACTGAAATGCAATAAAATCCAGCTCCCCCTCAACATGAGATGCACTTTTAGTTCAAATTGAGTTATGTCAAAATTAATATCTAGAAGCTCCCAAATGAACTCCCCCTGAACCAAAGCAATAAAACGAGAAACTGGCAAATAAATCAGAAAGGCAGTCCTGAAAGCATAGACAACATATAGATGATACTATAGCTCAGACTGACTCTCATCTACCCCATGAGACTCTAGGACTATCAGCTGGTCTTCTAACACACTAAAGAGTAAACACGTTCCCTGTCTACCCAAGGGTGGCCCAACCCTCGCTAGACCTATAAGAAGTGAGTGAACTCAACCTAGTGAGAAGAGAGACAACTAATAAGCAGCATCCTAGCGTCACAAGATGAGAGGAAGGAGACTGAGCGCTAGACAAGAAGACCACTCTAACCTATGCTAGAAGGACTAATCCCAATGCACCCTGAATGCTATGCAACAGAAAGGAGTAAGAGCATAATCAATATAATAAAAGCAGTAAAGCATAAAGCTCCCCCTCACAGCAGTCCATAAGGACAAACCACCCCAAGCTCTCCCCGCAGAGCTGAAAACCTAGAGCTATCCAATGGCTTGGTAAATATATCAGCCAACTGGTGGTCACTCTCCACAAACTGGAGCACTATATCACCCTTCTCCACATGGTCTCTAAGAAAGTGAAACCTGATGTCAATGTGCTTGGTCCGAAAGTGTTGCACTGGGTTCTTAGCAATGTTAATAGCAGAAGTGTTATCACAAAAGAGTGAAACACTGTCTATAACTAACCCAAAGTCCCGCAGGGTCGAAGCCATCCAAAATACCTAACTGCAGCAACTGGCGGCAACAACGTACTCGGCCTCTGCGGTGGGCGTACAACAATGATTCGCTTCCTAGAAGACCAAGAAACAAGAGAAGTGCCAATGAATTGGCAGGTGCCAGAAGTGCTCTTCCTGTCTATCCTACAACCAGCAAAGTCTGCATCGGAGTAGGCTCTGAGGGAAAGACAAGAAGACGAAGAATACCAGATACCATAGTCAATGGCAGCTCGAAGGTACCGAAAGATGTGCTTCACCGCAGCGGTGAGATCGCGAGAGAAGCTCAAATCGAGCACACGGACACGAGAGAAGTGTATGTCCGGTCTCGAGGCAGTGAGGTACAAGAGGGAACCGATCATACTTCTGAACTCCTTCTGATCAATTGGCTCGCCATCCTCATCTGGATCAAGTGAAGTCGTTGTCGCCATCGGAGTAGATACTGGCTTGCCATCACTCATGTCAAAGCGCTTTAGGAGGTCTCGAGTGTATTTGCCCTGATGCAAGAAGGTACCCTCCCGAGTCTGCTTGATCTGGAAGCCAAGAAAGAAGCTCAACTCGCCCATCATGCTCATCTCGAACTCCGAGCTCATGACATCGGAAAACTGAGAAACGAGAGTATGTGAGGAACCGCCAAAGATGATGTCATCCACATAAATTTGAACGAGCAGAAGATCAGTGCCATACCGGCGAATGAACAGGGTCTTGTCTACTTTACCCATCTCAAAACCATGACTTAACAAGTAGGACTTAAGCCTCTCATACCAAGCTCTGGGAGCTTTCTTATGTCCATAGAAAGCTTTGGAAAGCTTGAAGACATGGTTTGGGTATTTGGTATTTTTGAAACCAGGAGGCTATCGGACGTAGACCTCTTCCTTAATAAAGCCATTGAAAAGACACTCTTGACGTCCATCTGGTAAAGCTTGAAACCCTTAGAAGCTGCAAAGGCAAGCAGGATTCTAATGGCTTCAAGTCTGGCTACAGAGGCAAAGGTCACCTCGAAATCTAGACCCTCAACCTGGGAGAACCCCTGAGCTACCAGTCTAGCCTTGTTCCGAATAACCACTCATCCTCGCTCTGCTTGTTCTTGAACACCCACTTAGTCCCAATAACATTGTGACCTCGCGGGGGCTCGACAAGCGACCAGACCTTGTTTCTCTCGAAATTTTCCAACTCCTCATGCATGGCATTGACCCAAGATTTATCAGAAAGAGCATGACAAACATCCTTGGGCTCAAAAGAGGCAACAATGGCAGATTGGAGACAGAAGTGAGACGTGCCAGACTTTGAGCGTGTAACGCGCTCAAAGAGATCTCCAATTATCTGCTCTGAAGGATGAGCTTTCTGGATATGATGGGGAGGTCCTGGATGAGAAGAAGTAGTGGCCTCTACCTCATGAGCTGATGAGGTAGGAACAGAGCCACTAGCTCCCGAGGATGCAGAAGGAATGGGCTGATCTCCTTGAGGTGCGGTGGACGAAGCAGGCACCTCAAGGGGAGGAGAAACTGGATCGGGTAGACAACCCTCATCTTCGTCCTCCTCCTCATCCACAAAGATGGGCTTGGACTGCTCTACTAAACCTAAGATAACGGGCCTAGTCCCCGGACTGGCCTCATCGAAAGTCACCTCGCAGGTCTCTACCATTTTGCTAGACTCGTAGTTCCAGACCCTATACGCCCGAGTAGAAGTCGAGTAACCCAGAAAAATCCCATCACAGGAACATGACTCGAACTTATCTAGGGTCCCGGACTTCAGAATAAAACACTTGCAACCAAAAACACGAAAATGAGATACGCTGGGCTTTCGCCCGTATCTCAACTCAAAAGAAGTGCGATGCAAGTGTGCCCTCAGAAAAACTCTGTTTGAAACATGGCACGCGGTGGCTATTGCCTCAGCCCAAAACTTCCTAGGTGTAGAGTATTCATTGAGCATCGTCCTAACCATCTCAACCAAGGTACGGTTCTTACTCTCCACAACACCATTTTGTTGAGGGACGTACGGAGAAGAGAACTAGTGCCCTATACCTGACTCATCGCAAAACCTCTCAAAGTAGGAATTCTTGAACTCCGTGCCATTGTCACTGCGGATCGCTCGTAAGGCACCCGGGAGCTCAACAGAAAGCCTACTAAAAGACCCCGAAAGTGGGTAAATGTCTCATCCTTCGAGGCTAAGAAAAACACCCAAAAGTACCTCGAGTAGTCATCGACCACGACAAGAACATACCACTTCCCTCTTGCTGACTGCACTCTAGCTGATCCAACTATGTCCATGTGAAGCAGTTGTCTCGGTGCATCGGTCATCGTGACTGTGACCGAAGGATGGGAAGTGGCGACCATCTTGCCGTGCCGGCAAGGAGCGTAAACAAGATCTTTGACCATCTTGAGCTTCGACAGACCACGAATGAGGTCGTGGCCGCTAACTCGGGTCAAATGGTCAAATCCAATATGACCAAATCTCCTATGCCAGAAAGAAAGGTCGCGGGACTCAGAAGCAACTAAACACCTGAGAGGATCACTAGAAGACTCAGAAAAATCAGCACGAAAGATCCTCCCAAAACGAGAAATCCCGCAAACCAAACTACCCGAAGAATCAAGAATTTTGCAATTGTTTTTCTTAAAACTCACTTCAAAGTTGTCATCGGTAAGCTGAGAAACGGAAAGCAAATTATACTGCAGCTTACTAACCAATGCCACATCTTTCAAAATGAAGAAATCATTAATACGCACTGTAGCTTTGGCGATGACACGCCTAGATGAAGCATCTCCGAAGGTGATCGTCTCATCACCTGGAGCACGGGCAAGGGAAGTGAAGGATCGGAAATGGCAACAGAGGGGGGGGTGAATGGTGCCTTATAAAAATCGCCCCGAGTATTCACACCGATTTTCTTCTCCGATAGTTATAAAAACTATGAAGAAAAAATCAATTTGCTTACAGAAAGCCAAACAGATTTTGCATAAAAGATTAGAACTGAAATTAAGCTAAGAACCAAGTACTGCACATAATCTGCTGACAGAAGATCAGAACAATAGACTAAATAAAATAGAAACATGTAGCTCCTCAAACATATTAAAACTGAAGGCTAAAAGGAGAAGTAATTGCCCAAAGACTAGAGAACAGCCTGTGCACTACTTGTCTAAAAAGCAGACAAAAGACCCAACAAAAACTGACTACAGGTCTGAAAAGAAGGAGACAAAAACTGCAGTCCAGAGAGTAGAAAACAGCAAGAGGGAAGGCTGGACTGCAGGCCTGAACCAAACCAAAAAGAATACAAAGTTGCTGCTGTTTTCTCTCAGGCTAATGAACTGAAAAACAGCAGCCAAAACCACACTGGACTGCTGAAAATCTGCACTGAAAATAGCAAGCAAAGAAGACAAGGACTGCAGACTAGAAACAGCAGATCCTACTAAAAAACAGTCACCCGAGAGAAGCAGTTTTTGCTGGAACAAACACAACCCTGCAGCAACCGAACAGCACACAGGGGAGATGCACTAGCAGCTGCTGAACTGCACTTACACCAGCCAAAAAGCAAGAAAGAAAGAAATCTTGCTGCTGTTTCTTTCGGCAGATGACAAGCAACAGAGGCTTGCAGGCTGCAGCCAAAGGAAAACTGAAATCTGCAGAAAATAAATCTGAACTAGTACTAAACACAGGGGCCAATGGACTGCACACAACCGAGATACAAACTAGTAATCATCCGAACAGAAAAACTGCACTCATCTGACCGAAAACAGCTGGAATCAGCAGGACTGCAGCACTGAAGATTAAACCGAAGGAAGCTATGCAGCCTAACCGAACAGAAATAAAGCACAGCAATTATCCTGCAGCCAGCAGCCAATCGAAAAGGAAGAGAACACACTTGCCAAAAAGATGTAACATGAAGCTTCTTGCTGCAGCCAAAAGAAGTAGGAAAGGAGAGGCACAGACTGCAGTCCTGCTTCTACCGAAACTGCAACTTGGTGCAGCCGAACAGAGGAAGGATCAACAGCCTTGCAGCAAACAAACAAAGACCAGAACTTGCAGCAAAAATGTTGATGCAGTCCACCAAGACACCCAACTGCTGACCGAAGGAATCAACACAGGCTGTAGACTTTAACAAAGAAAAACTAAAGGCACATGAGAGAGTTCCCTAACCAGTCAACAATGACACTTCAGAACAAAATAACTCTCTCTCTTTGGTAAGGAAATTCAAGAACCTGACTACTGTTCTTAAGAACTTAAGTACCAAGAACGAACACAGTATTTGAACCCTTTGCTCTAGGGAATAAACCGATCAACAGATTTTGAGACAATCTCCCATCATAGAGCACACCAAACCTTGCAGCTACTAGACAAGAAATCAATTCTCAATAAACAACGAAATTTATACTTTGCTTTCGGGATGAACTAGCCAAAGCGCTTTGAGATAAATCCCCGTTCAAAGCAAATATAAATCTAGTAGCAACTAGTACAAGAACATTAAGCAAATAGCACGAAATAAAAACACAAGAACTTTCATAATGAGACGAAGAGCGATGAACGATTAATACATATGAATGTTTACATCAACTCTTCCATGTCTCACTCAAGAACACCCACAAGGAGAGAAATAAATAGAACCCTAAATCTTACATAAAAATTTCTCTCCCAAGAGCACAAGCATTAGGAAACCCTAATACTCATACCTATTTCTCTTTCTCTCTCTCTCTCTCTCAAGTGCCATTCTCCACCTAGAGAGCACCTTTATTTATAGCCTCCACTAATGGGTTTAGAAGCCTACTTTACCCATTAGGTCACACCAACTCTCCACTAATGGGTTTACTAGTCTACTTTACCCATTAGGTCACACCAACTCTCTACTAATGGGTTTACACAACTTTTTACCCATTAGGTTACAATTTCTTTCCACTAATGGATCATTTCCAAATAAAATCCGCTTCCTTTTGTGCAGCCTTACGCATTTACCAAAATGCTCCTACTGCACCTTCCTGGAAGCTTCCTCGTGTCTTGCCGCGCACGCCTCGCAACCTCTTCGAGTCCTCGTCGTCTTCGACACATCCCGACCGCTCTGACCTCAGCACCGCCTGTGCCTAGTCCGGTCACCCGTGTCTCGCCACGACTCCGTCTCAAAGTCCTGCAGTCATCACCGATAAGAAGACAAATTACATAGCACCGCACAAAATGATATAATTAAATATCTGCATCAGTAATTAGCATAAAAATGCTCGGAACAAACTCAGACTTAGGGACACGTGTCAATTACTCATCACACAACCGGGGTTACCTCCACATGGTCTCTCAGGAAGAAAACCAACGGGAATCTCCGGTCATGTGTCGTGAACACCCGGAGTCTACGAGCCAAACCTTTCCCTTCCCTGCCCGGCGAACCTGAGTCAAACAGAGAGTAAAGTCTCAATACTGGGGTAAATCAAAAGTGATTTTGGCACCCAATACTGAATAACACGTCGAGCAGATGAAGTAGTCAAACACGACTGACCTCTATCTACCCTACGCTCTCTGTCACTCAAAGAAGCAGATGGTCTCAGTGCAGAGCTGAAGCGGTTATTGGGTTTGACTGCTACAGGAGAGCGAGTCAGAGTACCAACAACACGCTGATCTCGCTGCGGGTGGCTATCTCGATGGAAACGAGATCTACCCTCAGGACGGTGGATATCATGACCCGGGGCAAATCGAGGATGAAAATCAGAAGAACAAGAACAACCAAGTCCTCGATGTTGCCCAAAAGCATCAACAGTAGCAAACTTAGACTTTGTGTTGGTCTTAGGTACACTCAAGGTCTGGGCCTGACCCTGAATACGCCTAAGAGCTGCAACACGGTCTCTCTGCGCGATCCTGGCGCGCCTGAAGCATCGATCGATCGTATGTCCATCCTTCTGACAGAAGTTACAATGATACTTCGCCTTCTGAGAGGCCGAAGTTGCAGGTGGAATCACCTTGCTGTTAGAAATCCCTCGGACAAAACCTGTAGACTTATATTTGACTTTCTCAGTCCTGGGCTCAGTCTCGATCACACCTGGTGCATGGGTCTGAGCACGGCAGGTGGATGCTTCCTCATGTCCTCATAGAAATCATATCCTAGACCCTGATTAAATCTGCAGATCTTAGATTGGTCTAGAATAAGATTGAGCTTCTTCTTGCCTCCTACAAATCTCTCGAGAGTGTTCATAAGATACTAACACTGCCGAAAGAGAGGGGTGCAAGAAGAGCAGGGGGAAGGAGAGACAGCAGAAGGTAAGGAAGTAGAAAAAGAACCAACAGCAGAGGAACGAATGGCATGTGCACGCACAGCCGCCTCAGAAGGGACAGTTCTACTGCTAGCCATTTGGTTCACGTCGCTAGGCGTCTCTACCTTATCCTTGGGCTTCTCCCCCACACCGACACACACATCACAACAAGATTGTGGCTTCTCTAGTAAATCTGTGGTTAGCTTCACACATTTTTCTTCCAGAGCAATCAAGTTAGATTTTAGTTTATCATAATTTTTGCATGGTGAGCTAACAGGGTCCTTAGAAGCATATTTAGCCATTTTCTTGTTATAATCAACCATTTCTTGAAACTATTTTGAAACAGATTCAAGTTCAGCAGTTAATTTGGGACAATTCAAACATGAAACAATCGGCTCAATCAAAGAAGCATGCAATTCAGCAATTTTATGATCTTCTCTTTTTAAGTTCATTTTCAAGTTATTGCAATTTTCACAAGACTCGAGCAGATCAAGAAGCATGGCATAAGGTCCTCTAACAGCAATGTCCTTAACCTCATATGAGGTGGGAGAAGTAGTCTGATCAGTAGTAAGTAGGGTAACAGCCATCCTACTCAGTTCTAACTTGGCAAGCAGACTAACATTCTCCTCCTTAACAATATCAAGCTTGGAGAACAAACTATCATGCGAGGTCCTTAGCTTCTCCATATCTCCAAGCAAAGAAGAACAAACATCACATTCGTCATGGGAGGGAGCAGATATAAGTGAAGTATGCTCCCGTGACAATCTCTCTACTTCCTTCTCAAGATCTACAACCCTAGCTTTAGATCTAGCATAAAACTTTTCTAGCTTCAGAAATGCATCATAGAGCTGGTCGTAGGAGGGACCTACCTCATCAGAGTCGCTGTAGAGCTCGCTGTCGCAGACGTCGTTGTCGTTGGCCATGAAGCACATGCCGATGAAGTCGTCGTCGTCCTCCTTGTCGTCGTCATCGCTCCACCCCTCCACGTCGCTGAAGTCGATGTCGTCGAAGGCGGTGAGGACGCGGTGGAAGAGCTTCTTAGCTTTGCCAAAGTTGCGGAACTTCTTCTTACCTTGAGCGTGAGCTGGGAGCTTCTTGTTGCGGTTCTTGTCGATATAGTCGTTCTTACTCATACCGCCGTAGTCATTCTTACCTTTCACCAGCTTGGGGCAATTTGCCTGAATGTGGTTGGGGCCACCACACTCGAAACAAATTATCGGCCCACTCCTCTTTCTATCGCTCACTCTCTTGTAGGCATGCAAAAATTTCTGGCTAAAAGGGCTAACTGGTCCTCCGGTAGCTGCTCTAGTTGATCATCGGTTACATCACAGAGAGCCGCTAAGAAAAAACCAGAAGCACTATCCATGAAAACACCAGAATCAGGACTGGGATCGGTGACCAAAGCCATCGACTGCGACTTCGACTTGCGAGAGACAATGTCAATCTCGTGAGTCTTGAGGCATGAGTACAACGCGTCAAGAGTCAGAGTCGAAAGATTGGTTGTGTCCTTGATGGTGGTCACCTTCATCTCCCAAACTCGCAAATCCAAAGCCGAGAGCATCTGACGAGCGTTGTCCGAGTCGAAGTATGTGAGACCGACGGCTCGGAGATTGCTCAGAATCTTGTGAAATCTTGAAAAACACTCAACCAGGGACTCGCCAGCGAGCATTTCAAACTTGTTGTACTCTCGCTTGAACTGGTCCTGTCGTACGGTCTTAATCTGGGTGGTACCCTCATAGTATGCATCGAGAGTCACCCAGATGTCATAGGCTGACGAAAGATGAGAAATACGATCAAATTCACCCCTGCTCAGACCCCGGATTATGATGTTCCTTGCCTTAGTATTTGCCTCCACATCAGGCATGTTGTTTATATTGATGTGTTCATCGGCAGGAATAACAAAACGGGTTTTGACTTTTTGCCAGATCGCATAGCCCTGAGCCTGTATGTAAGACTCCATCCTACTCTTCCAAAAGGGATAGTCGACCCCATCGAAGATAGGAGGCTTGGTGGAATACCTGTCTGTTGCCATGGCTCGCAGACCGGTTAAGATCTATAGACGAGAGTTAACCGGCTCTGATACCAATTGAAAGATCGGAAACGGCAACAGAGGGGGTGGTGAATGGTGCCTTTTAAAAAAAATTCCCCAAGTATTCACTCGATTTTTCTCCGATAGCTATGGAAGCTATGAAGCAAGAAAATTAATGTCTATCGCTAGGATCAATCGAGGCAGAAAACTAAAGTAGCAAACTAAAAACAAGAAGCCAAGATAACTGAAAGAGAAAGGCAGTCTATTCCAATACCAGAGAGCTAAAAAGAAAAAAAATAAAAAGGCAGACCCTTTACTTTAATCTGACCTAAGACTAGCTATGTTTCTCATCATTTAAGGAGTCCAGCCTGAAGGTCTGAGAAAGAAATTGATCAAAAAGAAAGATTGATAAAGTGAAATCCCCAATCTTTATATGTTCTTTTCAGACACACGAAATACCAAACCAATACCGATAGGAACAAAGAAGCAAGGAGCAGTCTGGCAAAAAGATATGCAAAGAACAAACAATAATACTGACTGTAGTTGAAACCTGAAATAACTACACTAGACTCTAAGGAAACCTGTTGGCCGAAACAAGAACTTGCAAACCAAAACTTGACCAGAGGGCACCAACTAAAAAGGAACAGAAACTGAAAAGCATGCAGTCCAAAAGGGAAACAAAGCACTGAGAGCTATTAAAAAGAATACACTGCAGCCTAATTGATTTTGCTGTCCCACAATGATTTGCACTACCGAAGCCTTGTGCAGATCCTGGCCAAACAGCACTAGACAATATCTGATATCACACTAAAAAGCATAACCAATCAACCTGAAAAAGCATACTGCTGAGAGCTGTCCACAACCGAAAGTTACAACTGCTGCTGTTGCTACTAATTAACTAGAGAGGAAGAACCTACACCCAGCCGAAAGCAACAATAAAACAAAAGAAGAAATTGCAGATCGCCGAGAGGAACCTGGAAGCAGCCGAATACATACATGAAGGCTCCACAAATAAAGCAACCGTGAGTAGCCTTCTTGCTTTGCTAGGATCTGCTGGCTGAACCGAAATAGTAAGAGCTAGTAGCAGCCGATCAGCACATACACAAGAGCAGAAACTGCAGCAGAAAACAGCACAGGCTGCTGGCCGAAACCACCCAAAACAGAGGGACTGCAGAACCTGGCCGAACAACAATAAACTGCAAAGGTACTGCTATAGAAAATCAAAACCGAAATAAACCAGCAGTGGAAAGATCTACCAAAACCTGATAATGCAGACTGAAGAAGCACATAGACCGAAGAACTGAGAGATAAACTAAAAGAGAGACAAAACTCAGATTCCTGCTCAATATTAACCGAACCTATATAAAGGGATACAATCGGCAACAGCCAAGAATAGACTTGTTATAGATCATCTTTGCTGCCGAAAATTGAGCATCTGACCAGGAACAACAGAGAAAAAGAAGGACTCTTTAAAAACTGAAGGAGACACAGACTTTGATTTTTCTTACGGGAACATACTGGCCAAGATGCCTTGAGAAAAAAATTCCCAGTCAAGAATTCAAGTCTTAGCTAAACAAGAAATCAACTCACAACAGAACACACAAGATAAAATACCCATAAGAACTTCATAATGAGACGAAGAGCAATGAACGATTATAATAGATGAATGTTTACATCAACTCTTCCATGTCTCACTCAAGAACACCCACAAGGAGAGAATAAAACCCTAAATCTTGCATACAAAATTTCTCTCCCAAGAGCACAAGCATTAGGAAACCCTAATACTCATACCCATTTCTCTTTCTCTCGCTCTCTCAAGTGCACTTCTCCCAATAGAGAGCACCTCTATTTATAGCCTCCACTAATGGGTTTACAAGCACTTTACCCATTAGGTCACACCAACTCTCCACTAATGGGTTTACACACAATTTTACCCATTAGGTTATAATACCTCTTCACTAATGGATCCTTTCCTAAATAAAATCCATTTTGCCCATTCTATCTCAACCCAATCCGCTTCCTTTTGTGCAGTCTTGCGCATTTACCAAAATGCCCCTCCTGCACCTTCCTGGAAGCTTCCTCGTTTCTTGCCGCGCACGCCTCGCAGCCACTTCGAGTCCTCGCCGTCTTCGACACATCTCGACCGCTCTGACCTCAGCACCGCCTGTGCCTAGTCCGGTCACCCGTGTCTCGCCACGACTCCGTCTCAAAGTCCTGCAGTCATCACCGACAAGAAAACACATTACATAGCACCGCACAAAATAATTAAATATCCGCGTCAGTAATTAGCATAAAAATGCTCGGAACAAACTCAGACTTTTAGAACACATGTCAATTACTCATCACACAACCGGGGTTACCTCCACATGGTCTCTCACTGAATGAGCCTGGGCATGCTGATATTGTATAGCTTGCAAAGTCATCGGATAGCCTTGTGTGCGGCTCCTTGTGCTAACCACTCTCCGCTAGCACCAATACTCTTGAGGCTGTGGTGTAGAACTTGGTTGCCAATCCTAGTGGTGAAGTACAATCTAGTAATGATTTCGATACGTTGGCCGTTTGCCTTCTCGTCCTTGGTAAGGTAGATGGGCGATCTCTTTAATCTAAGGCTCCGCAACAAAACTCGGAGGAGTCCTCGCCATCCTCCTGTCTGGCTGTAAGAAGCTTGAAACATCTAATGCATTATAAGGTAGAGATCAACTTAAGAATCTAACAAAGACATATTTTCGGGAATAAGGCAAGAGTGAGAATCTTAAGAAAGAGATAAGAGAATAGAGATATTACTAAATATCCAATTTAGTTGGTTTGATTTAGAAAATAGATTTTGAAATTATGCTAAAATGATCACTCTAACTAGGGCTTTGTCCTACAGTCGATATGGCTCTGATGTCACCTTTGTCGAGACTCGAATATGCAAATTTGAACTCTCTGTATATACTGCACTAGTCCAGGATCATGCTAGTGCACACAGTTTAACATGGATGAAATATCAACCATAAACGCGATAAAATAATGGGAAAACTCAAATATTAATATTTAACCGAGTACGACCTTATGGCCAAGTTTACAACTTACTAGCCCGAAGGGCCTGAGAAACTAATAGCAGAAAATAGAAACAAGCGTGAAAGCCATTCGACGTGCCCACAGGCAATCGATGCAATCGATTAGGAAGCGAAAGCCTAATTCGTGAAGTTGCTAAAGTATCCTCCCTCTAATACCTCCTGCTGGTATAACTCGTCCTGCTCAACTGAGAAACAGTGGGCATAAAGCCGTGAGTACATTGGTACTCAGCAAATCATTTGTAACAAATGAATGCAATATAATATGCAAGGCTTACTAATGGATGGCTGAAAGATTAATTTGTGATGGCACACCAATGTTATGGCACAAAATTTATCACTGTGGCTCCAATCACGATTCAATATCTCATTAAGTCAAATTAATGCATTAATCACATGTGATAATAAACCCACCGAATTATAACCATGGCTAAGCATATTAATCGTACCACCCATTTGATAGCTAGTATGGTATCACTAAATAATTTCTCAACCTATGGTAACAATGGCATCATGGTATTCAAAATTATCAAGGGGGAATTAATCAATTGGGATGATAATAACCAAGTACAAGGATTTGTAATAAAATAGCGATGCGAGATAATTTAAATCAAAATAGATAACTAATAGATTAAAAACTAGATTTAATATGATCAAAAGACACGACTTGCCTTGGCCTTGCTCAGCGAGAGACTCTGGATCTTCTGATGGCACTCTTGCCCCTTCGAAGACACGATCTAACTAAAGAAAAAACGATCGAGGCATAAAAAATAAAATCAAATAAAATTCAAATGAACTCCAAAAACCTTAAAACTAGAACCAAAAGGTAGAGCTTAATTTTAGATGAATTTAGAAAAAATAATTAGGTCAATCGGAGTTAGGATGGAGAAGAATGGACTCTTGAAACATTAAATGACTGGAAAATGCTGGAAAATCGAAAAAGTTACCGTACTGTGGACTCGGTGCACGGAAAGGCTGGTTCGCGGTGGATGCGGCTCATGGAAAGTGCATGACACGGACGCTGACATGGCGGCTACGGCCGATGTGGCAGCTGACTAAGCTGACACGTGGCACTAAGGCTGACGTGGCATCTGGGTTGCGGCCGATGCTGACGTGACACTGACTTATGGTGCCACGTGGCGGTTAGGGCTGATGTGTCAGCTGAGTGGGCTGCTGACTTGGATGGATCTGGCTCACGGGTTCATGGCACAGTCGCTATAGGGTCGGACCGGTCTGTAAGTCTATCGGCTCATGGTGGATTGGGTTTACCGAGGAGGCGAACCGTCAGTGGGGCGTGGGTGCGTGGCAGGATCTTGATCGTAGGTTCAGATTTGGATGGACGGCCGATATGGAGAGATCTGATGGTTGTGGTGATGAAGCGTGGTAGGCATGTGGCGCGAGGCGTCGGCGCATGGTTCAAATTTGCATCGCAAGTTTTTTATTTCTGTTTGCACCAAAAAAATTTATCTTTCCTTCAAAATTTGGGGTTCGCCTCAACTGCAAAGTTGTAGATCTCATTAAAACCTTTCAAATGAGTATATATAAGCCATATAGAACTTTGCTATTTCATATTTTGAGACTAGTTCACATTATATCGATATATATAGTCCTTATCACAGACGGTTTGTAGTTCAAACCATCTATAATAATTATATTTTATAGACAGTTTGTGGTTCAAACTATCTGTGATAATTATGTTTCATAGACAGTTTGTGGTTCAAACCATTTGTGATAATTTGGTCCCTGACCGTTGGGCCCGTCGATCCTCCCCATCCCAATTCCAATCAATAGAAACCGACCAACTCCCACCCCACAAATCGTAACTCCTGCCTCTCCCTCCCCTATAAATACTCAGCCAAACCCATCCCCTACCTACTTCGTGCACTCAAAATCTCTCCAACCTCCTCACCGTCCTCCTCCTCGACCCCCTACTTCATGCGCTCAAGTCAGCACCTACGATGGTGGGCGTCAAGAACATCTAGCTCGTGCGCTACATCAGAGACAAGAGGGTCTAGGCATAGAGGCTTCATCGGCATGGTTGAGCTTCCTTTAGGATCTCTGTTTCTTCTATGTTCTTACCATATTTATAAGTTGCTTGGTTTGTATTGGAAATGAAATGTTCTCTGCTATATTTGCTTGTTATCTTGTGATCTTGTGTTATTGTAATGATGGATTGTAATCTTGTGATATTGTAATGGTGGATTGTAATGGAAATAGAATGTGCTCTGCTATGTTTGCTGATGTTATGTGCTGTGTTTGCTGTTGTATTTGCTTGTTTTCAAAGGGCATAGCTAACATTTCCGAGGCTAACCGAAAAACAGAAAAAAAAAACATTTGGGTGTACAATGAACTATCACAGATTATTTTGTGGTATAAACTGTCTGTGAAGAATACTATCACAAACAGCTTTAACCAAAAACCGTCTATGATTGCATGCACATTTACTCAAATAAAATGGAGAAGCCAATCCTAATTGATCTCCTGCATGTAAACATCGATGGTGATTCTAGAAAAAAAATCAAAGTTGTAAAACACACATTGTTGGTAAGTGTGCATGTAGAATAAATCTTGTCCAAGATTAATAAAATTAGCAAATAAAAAAAGAGTCCATGTCTAGTATAATCCAAAATAACTAAAATTCAGGAAAGAAAACAAAAACTAGCTATTTAATTTCCATACGAATTCCAAAGTAAATCCCCCCAAAAAGATATATCTATTATATACTAAAAGTCAATCGCATGAGTTTTACATTTGCTAAAAAGGAGAAATGAGCTAGAAATAATAAAAAAATCCATTCCTTGATTTAGTAGACCCTAATTATAGTCAGTAAATGATCATCAATGGATGTCTTAGATAAAACAAAAATCTTATAAGACAAGAATACTCATTATAGATTCTAAATGAACCCAACAAATAAAAAAAATCCTAAATGACCCGTACTACAATTCATGTATGAGAGGAAAAGAAGAATATTGACGTGCAAAATAAATGAGTAAAAGCCATGCATAAGAAAAATAAGAAAAAGTGGCGCTCGACAAGAAAAAAAGGAGAAATTAAAAAACAAGATCTATTCTAAATACACACTTACCAATAATGTGTGTTAGACAACTTTTGATTTTTTTTTTCTAGAATCACCATTGATGTGGTAGATTCTAATTCAAATTGAGCTGTATCAACCGTTGGGTGTTATCTCGCCATCGATGTGGTAGATTCTAATGCAAATTGAACTATATCAATTGTTGGGTGTTATCTATCATACAATAAAAGTATAGGATGGTTGATTACATCAGTTGATTGAACAGAGAAAATTATAGAAATTCTTCCAAAAATAAAAAGGAACATCTTGCCATTATTTTGGTGTACCTTAATTATGCTTAGCAATCCATAACCGATAGATGTTACCTGATAAATGAGAATAATTGCTAAAAATTCTAAAAAAAAGTATCTAGCTTTTAATTAGGTCCACCCTTCTTATTATTAACAAATCATAACGAATAATCTTTTATTTATGAAAGTACGCATAAAATTAATTTGCACTATGATATACGTGCATGTATAGTTAGGAAACTCTTGTATAAAATTAAAATGTGATATGTTAGAGATAGAATTGAACTCAAACGATCCATGCAAAGGAACAAACTTACCTATAATATCCTTTATAATATGTATTCTTTTAATTGTATTAATATGGATACAACTATTAAGTAACTCAAGCGATCCATGCAAAGCAACAAGCTTTTTTCCTTGTAATGTGAATCCAGCCAACTAGCTCCAAGCATGCACTCATGATGAAGTAACGTGTCTGGTGCCTTGGCAAAGTGGCAATGATTTTTGTGTGCACTTGGCGCGAAGAGAAGGAACGCACGGGGAGCAGCCAGATTCCCCAGTCTGCGCCCCGTTCATTTCGATTTTTTTTCGGCTTCAGCTTCTAGCTTCTGCTTTTTTCACTATTCAGTATTTCGTCTTTTTTTGAATTTTTTTAGATATTTTAAGTTTTTTTGTATTTTTTTTTCTCATGTTCCTTTGTATTGTCCCTAATGGGTTAACATATTTTTTCTATTTTTACATTTTTTAAAAATTAATTATACCTAAAAAACTAAATTAGCTACAGTAAAAAAACTAATTACAGTAAAATTTCAGTTAAAAATCAGAAGCTCTCTGCCCAGCGTGCAGCCATGCTTCAACACTTTGCGTGCAGCTACTACTCCTTCACGCTAGCAATCAATGAGACAAAAAAGAAACCACGAGAATCCCTTAGCAATCACAAAAACAGAGACGAAAAATCCTGACTGCCCAATATACCAAGCCACTACACGCACCGTACCGCCGTAGCTTTGATATATATCATTTATCCTTAATGTTTACGCATCTCAACTCAAACACGTCCGTCTTCTCTAGCGCTCTCGACCTCTAGACCATAACATTGCACTAAATCATCTCCTGATCCTCGCTGTAGACGATGATCGCCTCCGAGTTACCCTGCATATGTGAAAACCAACTCAACATTTTTTTTCGGCATAACTTCTCAACTTGACCAATATTAGCTCACGCACACCACATCCTGGAAATAACATCAATAAATAATATTGTTAATTATTTATTATCATAAATATTCTAGAACTAGGCATATGGTCTAACAGATCCTTCCATAGAGGTTTCCAATTTTTCTCAAAAAATTACCAAACGTAGGGATGAATACCAAAGTTTCTCTTTGTTTGTTATTTTGCAAATATGATTTTGACCTTAACAGGTGTTCTTAGGTAAGCAATTTACTCGGGTATGTTTCCATACAAGAAATGGCATTTGCCTTCGAGAGATGGCTTCCAATGTTCTCCATTTTTTATACCCGTTTTGGCTAAACTACGTACCTAATTTGTCTGTCCTACTTTGAAGATAAATTTGTAGACGTCCTATTGAACTTTATGACACAGATGAGCAAGGTGAGACTGATACGAACAAGGACAATGCATTCAATTCATACTAAGGAGATTTGAAGCGTGTATACAACGTATATTAGAGCTGGAAAACTCTGGCTTTTTTTCATGCCACGTCAGTAATTTTACAAAAAGGTTTTCTGAATTTTTAAAATAGTGTAAGGGTCCTTACTTTTTACAAGAAAGTCCCTGCCACATCAGCAGGTTTGTAAAAAGGCCCTTTGTTTTCTAGAAATTATGTATAGATCTTTAAATTTTTCAAAGAAGCCTCTCTTTTGCTTAATAAATTTCCACGAGTTACCCTTCAATTTTTCAGAGAAGCACTCCTTTTGCTTAATAAAGCCCCGTGATTTTCTTTTGCTTAATAAAGCCTCGTTTTGTTCTGAAATTATGGATGAGTCCTTGATTTTTTTGTGAAAAAGACCTTCGATTATTTCAGAATTACGTACATATCCTTGATTTGCCAAAAAAAACCTTCTTCACGAATTGTCGACTCTTTTACTTTGGTCCATACAATAGTTAGCGCCGTGCTGTGCTTCCGCTGCTAGTACTTGGAATGGTCGGGTATGCACCCCCACCGCCCGGTCGGATAAGGGAATCCAGATCGAGGGCAAGCCACCATCTTTGATTTCACTTGGGAATTTGGTCGTTGACAAAGCGGATTGGCGCACGCGGTACCTAATATCCACAACCATACCCATGTTTGGGTAAGGTCTCCTCTTCCTCTCTCTCCCCTGTTCCCCCTCTCCCTCTCATTCCTAACTCCACAACACTGGTCGCCGGCGGCAACAGCAGCTATCCTGCTCAGAGCCGCCGCATCGCTGTCTCACCCCAAGCCATTGCCCCTTCGATCCGCAACACCGACGTCCTGCCTCTTGCCACCGCTGCGCTGCCATCCCACCTCCGAGTCGCCACCTCTCTGATCCGCTGCGTTTGTAACACCCCTACCCTCTCCAGGGCCCAGGATGCTACCACTATACTCTTACCAGATTAGGTCAATGCCGCTGAAGGACTTAGCAGCACCTCCTCCAATCTTCTTAATACCAAGAAGAGGTATTCGACAACACAAACATAGGTTAAATGCGATAAACCAACTACTATTTATTGCAAGAACCAAAATACAAACAGACTACTAGAGCTGCAACCATGGTTACCACCACTACGGCTCGCAAGTACTACACCAACCGCAAGCCTCAAAAGACTAAACAAGAAATTGAACATAAACGATTGGTTCTTGACTAATCAGTTGTTGGATATGTGCAATTCAAAAGAACTACGCCCATTCCGTGCATGTCGTCGATCCGGATTGCCCTAAAAAGAGAGACAACAAAGCAAGAGTGAGTCTAAAAACTCAGCAAGTACCAGGTAAAACAATAACGGATATGCACAACATTCCGTATCCAACACAGATGCTTCCACTCACTTTTTACACATTCTTTCACATGTTATCATCAACCCTCACGCTTGTTACTTTTCTCTGCCCCCATGCAAATGCGTATGCTCATGCACATGTCTTTCCATTCTTTAGCGTATACCGGTAGAGCGGAGTGAGCACCCGTCGATGCTCACTCAAGCCCGCCCTCTTTCATGCGGGGACCTTTTGCCCGTCCTCTTTCATACGGGGACCTCACCCCCACTCCCGTGGGGTGCCTACCGAAGTAGGTCTTTTTCCACTCCGTGGAGGGTCCACACAGAGTAGACCATAGATGCCACAGAGGCCGTCTATTCTCATGACATGAATGCATGCAATGCAGCCTCTCCGTTTAAACAGATCAACATGCCATGTGCCAATACACACGATTCGACCACATATCCACATTCCTCATTATGCCAACAGAAACAACTCACAATGACATGGTAGGTGATGCGTCGGAAGTAAATTCATAGCAACCACTATCCGAATATATCATTTTACCATGCACTTGCCTGATCAATCCCGTGGGCGGTCTGCGGATGGCACATATCTCGAACCTCCACCTGAACATGGATTGATCATTTTAATCCACTGCTAATTGTTCTCTCTAATAGATATACTATTTACCCTTACTTCAATTCGTCACCTATTAATTAATACTTCCCAGAGCTACTACTACACTAGAGCATCTATCCAGAAGCACTACTCTTCTCTTTTGAATTATACTTGAATAAAGATACGCATGCATATCTGATAAAACAATATAAATAATTTAAAATATTAGGTTCAACATGGTCAAAGGTGTAACTTGCCTTGATCGAAGTCCGCTGCGATTCGTCAATTCAAACTCTCGGAATCGTCAATATCTAACGAGAAATCAATTCAAAGCAAATTCAAAACAAAAATTCAAATGGAATCCAAATAACTTCCAAAAATTATCAAATAATTTGGGAGACAGAATTCTGAACTTTTGGATGTGGGTCAACAATTTTAAAAGGAAATGAGGCTTTTAAAAGAAGTTGGAAGTTTTAATTTAAATTTGAACCTTGGAATTACAAAATATATTCAAATCAAATTTAAATAAGTTTCAAAATTTCAAAATTATTCCAGAAATGGATAGATCATGATTTTAGAAAAATTTAGAAATTTGAATGGGTCAATTTGGAGTTAAAATGCAAAAGTTATAGCCTTCCAAAGTTTGAATTCAAAAAAAAAGAAAAGGGTATTTTCTGGATTTATTTTTAAACCGAAAAGGATTTATGACGTCAGCACGAATTATTTTTCTAAAGGAAATTATAGATTATGACGTCAGCCTAGGATTAATATATTCGGCAGCGGTCGCGAGTGTGGGCCCGGTGTCATGGGCCGAGTCCATGGACCCGAGGGAAGGTGAGAGTGGCAGCGCGCGGAGGGCGGGGTGGCGGCGTGGCGCCACGGGGTCTGCCGCGTGGTCGCCGCGTGGCGCCACGCCACGCGCTTTATGCCGACGCGTGGCGGCGCGTGCGCGGTGGCGTGGCGGCGGCGGGTGGCGCGGCTGCGTGGCGCCGACCGCCGCCACCGCTCCGCGCGGAGGGGGCGCCGATGGTTGACACACGCGGCGGGAGGATTTTGGAATTTCTTTCTTTTGATTTTCGAGAAATGCTATTAAGCTTTAGAAAACTCAGAAAAATACCAAATAAATTTTGAAAAATCCAGGAAAATTCAGGAACTATCTGGAGCTATTATAGACTTAATAAAAATATGTCCCACTCATTTTAACAAGTATATTTTGCAAAGGTATAATTTGATTTTGTAGGAGGGTTTTAATTCCTTCTAAAATCCGAGAAAAATTAATATAATCTCATATTTGACTTAAGGAAGCTGAAATACATTGGTTTAAGCTTTTAGGAATGCAATAAATTTAATTTTGACTTTTACACAATAAAGTTTAAAATTTTTCTCAAATCAGGATTTTAACATAATTCCAGAAAATCCAATAAACTCAGTTAAATTTTCAATAAAGGGACAAAATTTTGGGATGTTACAAACCTACCCCCTTAAAGGAAATCTCGCCTCGAGATTTGCAATCTAACAAAAGAGATGGGGATGGTGGTCTTTAAGTCTTCTTCCCGCTGGTGGCTTCGTCCTCGGTGTGATTGCTCCACCGAACTTTGCGTAATCGATGGTCTTCATGCAGTGCGGCGTTCTGCTGTCTCGAGAATCTTGATCGGTTGCTCCTGATAGGTGAGGTCATCCTGGAGCTCCAAGGTTTCCAGTGCGGCTTGCTCCGTGGGTACTCGGAGGCACTTCTTTAACTGAGAGACATGGAAGACATTGTGCACCTCGACATGCTTGGCGGCAAGTCTAACTGATATGCGACTGCACCTCTTCGGTCCAGAATCTTGAAAGGGCCCACATATCGCGGTGCAAGCTTTCCTCTAACTTGAAACCTTTTCACACCTCTGAGTGGGGATACCCTAAGATAGACGTAGTCCCCGACCTCAAAGGTCAGGTCTCGACGGCGGTTATCCGCGTAGCTCTTCTCGCCGAGGCCAGGCTATCTTGATCCGTCACGATCTTCTTCACTTGATGCGTCTTGCGGCGGGTTTGGTCCGTTTCTTGGGGTTCACCTTGCGATCCCAAAGCGGGGTTCTGCACTTCGACCATACAAGGCTTGAAGGGTGCCATCTGCGGTCGGCTTGGTAGTCAGTATTGTTACGAGAATTCCGCATAGGCGATGGTGAACGGTCCCAAGCGTTCCGAAATCCAGCGTACAAGCCCTTAGCATATCCTCGAGTATCGATTAACTCTTTCTGTTTGACCGTCCGTGCAGGGGATGGTAGCGATGTTGGCCAGCTTACTACCCAACTCTTCGTGCGACCTTTGCCAAAATCGAAAAAGCGACTACCTCGATCGACACTATCTTCTGGAGTACGCCATACAGTGCACACAATTCGAGACATGTGCAGATTCAGCCAACTTGCTTCGGAATAAGTGGTCTTGGTGGTATGAAGTGAGCCACTTTAGTCAATCTGTCTATGATTACCCAAATTGAATCATAACCCGATTGCGTCCTTGGGAGTCTCGATGTTCGCTTTGACTCGTTGATGTGTGTCGCAGCTTCAATGAACTCTGCGATTTCCCTTTTCATACTAACCCACCAATATCTTTCCTCGGATCTGGTACATCTTGGTACGACACAGGTGGATTGAGTATGGGGTATCATGAGCCTCTTTCGAATCTTCCCGCTGAAGCTAACAAGATCAACGGCAACAACAGCTATTCACCACCCAAAAGATGATACTTTAACCGCTACACGGATCAGTCCTAATAACCGACAAAGTAGCTTATACGGAAATCAATAAATAAACAAGGGAAAGGGGCCTTCGAAGTGTTACCCTAACCCCAAACAACTGGATCGGCTGCTACCTGCCGTTTCTTGCCTGGATTTGACGAATCGGGTGCGGATCTGCTGGATCGGGTGCGGATCAAATTTTCTTTTCTTTTCTCCTCTCTTCCCTTTTTCCTTCCCTCTTCCTCTCTCTTCTTTTCTTCCCTCTCTTTTTTTCTTTCTTCCCTCACCTACGGCTCTTCTTTTTTCTTTTCTTCCCTTTTCCTCCTCTCTTTCTACACCGGCCGCACCTCTTCCTCTCCTCTTCCTCCTCACGGCCAGCGCGCCTTCCTCTCCCCTCCCCACTTCTCTCCTTCTTCCACAACCGCGGCTCCCTCTCCTCTTCTTCCCCTTCCTCCCCTCACGGCCTCACTCCTGGCCGGCTCCCGATTTGCCCCCCCTCGCCTCCTCGCGCGGCCGGCAGCCAGGCGAGCGAAGGAGCGACGGCGAGTCTAGGCGGGGGAAGGAGAGGCACGAGATTGGGCAACGGCGACGGCAGCGTGCGCCAGCGGTAGCGGCACCAGGGGTGGCGAGTAGCAGTGGCCACCACAGGGGAAGAGGGGAACGGCGGCTGTAGGGGAAGCGGCGACGCAGCAGAACGGGGAAAGAAGGGAGCGGCGACGAGCACAGGGAAAAGGAGGGGCGACGGGTTAGACTGGGGGAGGCAGGTCTGGCTTTGCCTCCTCCCCCTTCTTCTAGAGTATTCTTATGGGGCGGCTTGGGCTGGGCCGACTAGGCCTTGGGCCTGGCCCAGCCACCCCTTTTTTATATATGTTATTACATTCTACCCATGTTAATAGAATTCGACCCCGAATTATAGCACTTAACAATCTAATAAAAAAACAGAACGGACTAGACTGCAAACAACTCTATCACGTACCCAAGAACAGCTCCGGGTACTTCTCGCGCATGCGAGATTCCAATTCCCAAGTCGCTTCTCGCTCGGACTGATGCGACCACTGTACCTTAACATACTTTAACGTTCTGTGTCTCAACACTTTCTCCGATTCCTCCAGAATTTGAACTAGACGGGACTCGAAAGTGAGGTCTTGCTTAAGGGTCAACGGCTCTAGAGCAATCTTATGCTCTGGATCTCTTAAGTACTTTCTTAACATAGAAATATGAAACACATTATGCACTCCTCGCATAGTCTCAGGAAGATCCAAACGATATGCCAACTTTCTGATTCGTGCCAGAATCGAAAATGGTCCAATGTACCTAGGGCTAAGTTTCCCTTTGGTACCAAATCGCACTATTCCTTTGGTGGGTGGTACTCTCAAAAGCACACTATCCCCCACTTCGAATTCCAAGTCTCGCCTCCTGACATCCGCATAACTCTTCTGTCTACTCTGGGTAGCGAGCAAGTTCTGTCTAATCTCCGCCACTCGTTCCACTGTCTGCTGGACCCAATCTGGACCCAGTATTGCCTTTTCGCCTACGGCATCCCAACAGAGTGGTGATCTACACTTCCGTCCGTATAGAACCTCAAATGGTGCAGCCCGAACACTAGTGTGGTAGCTGTTATTGTAGGCAAACTCCGCGAGTGCCAACTGATCCTCCCAGCTACCCTTCCACGACAAAACACAAGACCTTAACATGTCCTCTAGTGTTTGAATTGTGCGTTCAGACTGCCCATCTGTTTGTGGGTGGAAGGCAGTACTAAACTGAAGTTTCGTGCCTAAAGCACTTTGCAAACTCTCCCAAAACTTAGAGACAAATTTGGCATCTCTGTCCGAAACTATTGTCTTAGGCACACGATGCAACCTAACTATCTCACGCACATAGATGGGTGCCAAATCGCTTGCTGAGTTTGTCGTAAGAATAGGGATGAAGTGCGCAGATTTACTGAATCGGTCCACCACTGCCCA
Organism: Melocanna baccifera; assembly: GCA_036346265.1. Classification (NCBI taxonomy): domain Eukaryota; kingdom Viridiplantae; phylum Streptophyta; class Magnoliopsida; order Poales; family Poaceae; genus Melocanna; species Melocanna baccifera. The sequence goes on along the minus strand of CM070676.1, from coordinate 16,175,767 downwards.
AATCGTATCTTTACCTCGTTGTGTACGAGGTAAGCCGACTACAAAATCCATAGTAATGTCATCCCATGGCCACTGAGGGACATCTAAAGGTTGTAATAGCCCAGCGGGACGCTTATACTCGGCCTTCACTTGCTGGCAAATCCCGCAGGACGCGACATATCGAGCCACATCCACTTTCATTCTTTTCCACCAGAAGCTCTTTTTCAAATCTCGATACATCTTGTTCTCACCAGGATGTACCGTGTACGGGGTACGATGAGCTTCCCTCAATATTTCATCCTTGACTTGAGCATTTTGTGGCACGCAAAGGCGGCCCTTAAACCGTATTGCCCCCGACTCATCAAGGGTGAAGTCCCTCGTCTCCCCTTCATCAATACGCTTCTTCACTTGTTGAAGCAATCGATCATCTTGCTGCGCTTCTCTCACTCGTTTTGGAATTGCTGATTCCAGCAACAACTGCATCTCAACATGTGCTGTACCAGCATAGCAATAGGAAATTCCCGTCCGTTCAAAGTCAGCAACGAGACAATCTAGAGTAGAGGGTGTCGTCTTGCGACTAAGGGCATCGGCAACGACATTTGCTTTGCCTGGATGGTACTGGAGAGTGAGATCATAGTCCTTGATCAGTTCTAACCACCTTCTTTGCCTCAAATTCAATTCCATCTGAGTAAAGATATACTTGAGGCTCTTGTGGTCAGTGAAAATATCACAAGATTCCCCATATAAGTAATGCCTCCAAATCTTTAGAGCGAAAACCACTGCGGCAAGTTCTAAATCGTGAGTGGGGTAATTATGCTCATGCCTTTTCAATTGTCGCGAAGCATATGCGATCACTTTGCTATCTTGCATGAGCACGCAACCCAGACCCACTCGCGATGCATTCGATTAGACCGTGAAGCGCTTTCCAGGCTCAGGAAGAGTGAGAATAGGGGCAGTTACTAACTTCTCTTTCAATGTTTGGAAACTACGCTCGTATTCATCGGTCCACTGGAACTTCACGCTCTTCCGCGTGAGTTGAGACATTGGCTTGGCGATAATGGAAAAGTCTTCCACAAAACGCCGGTAATACCCAGCCAAGCCAAGAAAACTTCTCACCTCTTTAACATTAGATGGTCTCGTCCAGTCTATTACTGTGGAAATCTTGGTTGGATCTACTGAAATGCCCTCCTGGTTAATCACATGACCCAAGAAGCCCACTTCAGATATCCAGAACTCACACTTTTTCAACTTGGCAAAGAATTGATTCTCTCTCAAAGTCTCAAGAACAAGCCTCAAATGCCGCTCATGATCTTCCTCCGTTTTGGAATAAATCAGGATATCATCGATGAACACAACTACAAAGTCATCCAAATATTTATGTAGCATGCTGTTCATCGTTTCCATAAAGATAGCAGGGGAATTCGTTAGTCCAAAGGACATAACCTTGTATTCATAGTGCCCATACCTCATGGAGAAAGTGGTCTTTTCAATATCTTGCTCCCGTACTTGAATCTGATTATACCCAGATTGTAAGTCAATTTTGGAAAACACCTTGGCTCCCTTCAAATGATCAAACAAGTCCTCGATACGAGGCAACGGGTATTTATTCTTGATGGTCACTTGATTAAGAGCACGGTAGTCTATGCACATACGCCAACTTCTATCCTTCTTCTCAGTAAATAGGACAGGGGCTCCCCAAGGCGACACACTACGGCGAATCAACCCCTTGGACAGCAACTCATCCAATTGCTTCTTCAATTCTTCCTGAAGCGGTCGTGCTAAACGGTACGGGGATATAGAAATAGGTCGAGTACCCGGAACAAGATCAATTCTAAATTCCACATCTCTCTCGGGTGGCATTCCCGGAAGCTCTTCGGGGAATACATCAAGATACTCTCGCACCACTGGGATACCCTCAATGCACAAAGGCACACTCGGCTTCTCTACAAATGCTACGAACAATCCCGACTTCAACATTCGTTGGCCAAGGAACAGGTCGGCCAACGTAAAGAGAGGACACGGGGGTGCATTCCCCTGAAATATTATCTCCTCTCCTGAAGGTGCCTGCAAAGTGATTGTCCTCTAAAAACAGCAAATCACAGCCCGGTAACGATGTAACCAATCCATACCAAGGATGATATCAAAGTACTCTATTGGAATGACTATGAGGTTGGCCACAAATTCCTTGTCATCTATTGAAACCATACATCCAGGACAGACCAAAGAGCTAGCAATAATGCCTCCCGGGGAATTAACTATAACCGATTGTGAAATCTGTTGCATACTTAACTTTGTCTTTCTAGTGAACTCGTGAGAAACAAAGGAATAAGTAGCACCGAAGTCGAAAAGAACTAGAGCACTGCATGAATCCACTAACAGGGTACCTGTCACCACGTCCAGTCGACCTACGGACTCAGCGGCAGGCAACATGTAGACTCCAGGCGGCATCGGGGCGGCAAGAGCCCCAACGCTCTGCTGTGGCGGCATCAGGATTGGAGACGGTGCAGGGTACTGAAATGTAGTCGGTGGAGACCAGTAGTACCCAACGGGTGGCACCCAGGAAGGAGGCTGCGGCGTAGGGGCAGCTGCCAGCATCTAAACTGACCCCTGAGTAGAAGCAACCGATGACGATGTAGGTACTGGCTCCCATTTGATAATACTAGTGGGATTCTGCCGACACACCAAAGCCTTGTGGCCTGCCTGGCCACAATGGCGGCAGCTCCCCACCCAGGAGCACTCAGCAGCCCGATGACCATCACCACACTTAAAACACTTCAAGTCTTGCCCTGGAACCGGACGGTAGCCTTGGGTAGCCGAAGAAGGACAAGGAGAGGAAGAAGACAACCTCGAAGACTTCGACTTAGAGGACTGTAGGGAACGTTGGCTCCACTTGAACCTTTTAGAAGTGGGCCACTGAGATGGCCCACTTGCCTCACTAGAACCTCTCTTCTAGTCACCACCAGTAGTGCTTGGTCCACTAGAGGGTTGCAGCCCTTTAGTGAGCTGCATCTCCATTTCCATCCCTCTAGCCTGCTCGACCACAGACCTGAAATCACGTGGCGCAGTAGCTCCCATAACATGCCGAAATTCTGAGTTGAGCCCCCGATGAAACCTTTTGGCCTTCTCAAGATCACTATTCGCAACCGATGGCACGAAGCTAATCACACCATTGAACCACGCCTCGTACTCAGCCACGGTCATCTTTCCCTGCACGAGGGTCGACAGGGCAACCTCCATACTCTCCACAAACGATTCTGGGTAATACTTCGCCTTGAATTGCTCAACGAAGGTCTCCCAAGTGGCTGGACCCTGAGCAGGGGTCCTGGCCGAAAGGACGCCTTCCCACCAGATGTCCGCCTGACCTTTCAACTGAAAGGCCACAAATCGAGCCCTAAGCTGCGAGGTCATCTCTAAGGCTTCGAACTGTCTTCCCATGTAGCGTAACCAATCTGCAGCCTGGACTGGCGTACCCGACCCATCAAACGTGTCCAACCGCAAAGCCATCCATTCGCGAAGGCCCATTTTTGCTTCCGGTGCGACTGGAACGGCAGTCGGGACAGCGACTGGAACGGCCGTAGCAGCAGCTGCTGCAGGCGCTTGTTGGCGAAGGGCGCAGACCTCGTCTATGAATTCCTGCAACAAGGCAGAAGACCTTGGCTGATTCCCGACTGCAGATTGCTCAGCAGACCCAACTTCCATGTCAGGTGTCTCCTGTTGAATATCTAGCAGTGGCTCCGATTGGGCACGGCCACGACCATGGCCCCCACGGCCTCGGTTGGCACCGCGACCACGACCTCTACCTCTCGGCATCTCTATTCACAACAGAGAGATAGTCACACAATTAACTCACAAACATTGACTTTAACAGTAGAAGTCAACAACACAAATTGGGAAAACGCATATGCCATGCAAATCCCAAAGCACATCCTATTATGCAGCAAGGTGTTTCAAGTTCAACTTAAGTACTTGGCCTAGGTCAAGTTTTAGATAATCAAGGTAGCCTAGCATGCTAAATTATCTACCACGGACCTAACGCCCGCTCTGATACCAACTGCAACACCCCCACCCTCTCCAGGGCCCAGGATGCTACCACTATACCCTTACCAGATTAGGTCAATGCCGCTGAAGGACTTAACAGCACCTCCTCCAATCTTCTTAATACCAAGAAGAGGTATTCGACAACACAAACATAGGTTAAATGCGATAAACCAACTACTATTTATTGCAAGAACCAAAATACAAATAGACTACTAGAGCTGCAACCATGGTTACCACCACTACGGCTCGCAAGTACTACACCAACCGCGAGCCTCAAAAGACTAAACAAGAAATTGAACATAAACGATTGGTTCTTGACTAATCAGTTGTTGGATATGTGCAATGCAAAAGAACTACGCCCATTCCGTGCATGTCGTCGATCCGGATTGCCCTAAAAAGAGAGACAACAAAGCAAAGTGAGTCTAAAGACTCAGCAAGTACCAGGTAAAACAATAATGGATATGCACAACATTCCGTATCCAACACAGATGCTTCCACTCACTTTTTACACATTCTTTCACATGTTATCATCAACCTCACGCATGCAAATGCGTATGCTCATGCACATGTCTTTCCATTCTTTAGCGTATACCTCAGAGTGAGCACCGCCGATGCTCACTCAAGCCCACCCTCTTCATGCGGTCTTTCTCCCACTCCCGTGGAGGGGTCCACCCGTGGAGGGTCCACACAGAGTAGACCATAGACACCACAGAGGCCGTCTATTCTCATGACATGAATGCATGCAATGCAGCCTCTCCGTTTAAACAGATCAACATGTCATGTGCCAATACACACGATTCGACCACATACCCACATTCCTCATTATGCCAACAGAAATAACTCACAATGACATGGTAGGTGATGTGTTAGAAGTAAATTCATAGCAACCACTATCCGAATATATCATTTTACCATGCACTTGCCTGATCAATCCCGTGGGCGGTCTGCGGACGGCACGGATCCCGAACCTCCACCTGAACATGGATTAATCATTTTAATCCACTGCTAATTGTTCTCTCTAATAGATATACTATTTACCCTTACTTCAATTCGTCACCTATTAATTAATACTTCCCAGAGCTACTACTACACTAGAGCATCTATCCAGAAGCACTACTCTTCTCTCTTCCCGCGAAGCTAACAAGATCAACGGCAACAACAGCTATTCACCACCCAAAAGATGATACTTTAACCGCTACACGGATCAGTCCTAATAACCGACAAAGTAGCTTATACAGGAATCAATAAATAAACAAGGGAAAGGGGCCTTCGAAGTGTTACCCTAACCCCAAACAACTGGATCGGCTGCTACCTGCCGTTTCTTGCCCGGATTTGACGAATCGGGTGCGGATCTGCTGGATCGGGTGCGGATCAAATTTTCTTTTCTTTTCTCCTCTCTTCCCTTTTTCCTTCCCTCTTCCTCTCTCTTCTTTTCTTCCCTCTCTTTTTTTTCTTTCTTCCCTCACCTGCGGCTCTTCTTTTTTTCTTTTCTTCCCTTTTCCTCCTCTCTTTCTACACCGGCCGCACCTCTTCCTCTCCTCTTCCTCCTCACGGCCAGCGCGCCTTCCTCTCCCCTCCCCACTTCTCTCCTTCTTCCACAACCGCGGCTCCCTCTCCTCTTCTTCCCCTTCCTCCCCTCACGGCCTCACTCCTGGCCGGCTCCCGATTTGCCCCCCCCCCTCGCCTCCTCGCGCGGCCGGCAGCCAGGCGGAGCGAAGGAGCGGCGGCGAGTCTAGGCGGGGGAAGGAGAGGCGCTAGATTGGGCAGCGGCAACGGCAGCGTGCGCCAGCGGTAGCGGCACCAGGGGTGACGAGTAGCAGCGGCCACCACAAGGGAAGAGGGGAGCGGCGGCTGTAGGGGAAGCGGCGACGCAGCAGAACGGGGAAAGAAGGGAGCGACGACGAGCACAGGGAAAAGGAGGGGCGACGGGTTAGACTGGGAGGCAGGTCTGGCTTTGCCTCCTCCCCCTCCCTCTAGAGTATTCTTATGGGGCGGCTTGGGCTGGGCCGGCTAGGCCTTGGGCCTGGCCCAGCCACCCCTTTTTTATATATGTTATTACAGCGTTGCGCTCCCTCCTTGAGCCACCGTCGTCCCGCCCTGAGCCGTCGCCACACCGTCTTCCCGCCCTGAGCCACTCCCGCTGTTGCAGGCCTAGATCTGCAACTACCTCCTCCCACACCTCCGTGGGACCTGCCACCGCCGACCTCACCCTCAACGTCGGCCCCTATGCTACTCTGCCAGCCCACCTCCTATGAAGATGCCATCTTGTTCATCCTCTCCACCGAGAACCACTTCCCTGGGCCCTGTGAGGGTGCAGTAGGCCGCCAAGGGTGCCCCGGTCTCATCGATTGTCAATCCGTCACCGAATCGTCCCTCCCGCTTCCAACATGCGAGGTACACAAGGAAACGTAAACCTCGTCTCGAGCCTATGCAAAGTTGCTGACATAACATAAGTTTCTTGATCTTATCTTCTGTGTTTAGACTTTGGATCCATTGCTGTTTCTCAAGTAAAGAAAATAAAATTCCAAGAAATAAACTGTAATCAACATCATTGATTCTCGTCTACAAAGTTTACTCTATCAGTTTGTATTGAGATCCAAAATTCAATAAGTAGGAAATGAAGTGTTGTTGCTCAAACAACAAAGAAAGTAGTACATAAAGTGCATTATTATGAAAAAAAATACAATTCAGCGAGGTAAATCCGTCCAAGAAACAAGTTCTTGCTCCATTGTATAGCATCGAGTGCCATCCTGAGTTGAATTAACAACAGTGTCAAACTCCACGTACTGGTTCCAAAAAGTAGAGTTTAATTTGTATGGTAATAATGTCTCAGATTCAATGCCCTCTTGTATCTCTTGTTGATTTTTCTTTGTAATATTAGCTCTCAGGAGCTGCAGTCTTAGCTCCACATCTTTCATCGTCGGCCTCTCTTCTCCTCTAAGTCTTAAGCATATACCTGCAAGTGAGGCTATCTCGTCAATTTCTCTTATATTTGCTTCCTCGACGACTTGAGCATCCACTATTTCTATTATAGTTTTGTCTCGTAGCCTTTGAAGGAAGTAATGACACAAGTTTTACTTTTCACCAAAGCAATTGAGAAAGATTGGCTTCTTCCTTGTTAGGAGCTCAACTAGTATCACGCCAAAACTGTAGACATCACTCTTCTCATTTAATTGTCCGGTATGGTAATATTCTGGATCCAAGTATCCAAATGTCCCTTGTACAATGGTGACGATATGGGTTTCATCAATGGAAACTGATCTGGAAGCACCAAAGTCTGAAACCTTCGTAGTGAAGTTGTCATTTAAGAGTATATTGGCAGATTTGATATCTCTATGAAAGATTGGTATTGAAGCAGCAGAATGGAGATAGGCAAGAGCACTTGCAGCCTCAATAGCAATCCTAATACGGTCGTCCCATGTTAACAAGCATTTGATACTCAAATCACTGTGAAGGTCGTAAAGTGTACCATTGGAGATAAATTCATACACAAGCAAAGGTACCTCTGATTCAAGGCAGCAACCAAAAAGCTTGACCACATTGCGATGAATGATTTGAGACAAGATGGCAACCTCATTGACAAATTGGTCTATCTCACTATGCTCTACAATTTTGGATTTTTTATGGCTACCACACGTTGATCTACTAAAATGCCCTTATAAACCGTGCCATGTCCTCCGCGGCCAACAATGCGTGTTGAGTCAAAGTTATTTGTTGCCTTCTCTAGCTCCTCTAGAGAAAATATTTTTGTGCTATGTGCAACAATTTTGTCAGATGAGATCAATTGCTCTAGGAGTAGACCTTTATTTTTTTTGAAATATGCCCTCCGAACTTTCTTTTGGATGTGTGTTTTCCAGCGCCGAACTAATGCAATTGCACTTAGTATAAGAGCTAAAACTCCCAAACCACAGCCAAGTCCAATAGCAACAGCTGCATCAAGTAATTATGTGCAGCAATATCAGAGTTAAATTCTTCTCTTTTCTTTTTCACAACCAGTTTCTCAAAAAAAATTAGACTTGATAGGAAAAGGGTGAGGTAAAATATTGATTACATACCCAAAAGAAGTTTATGTTGCTTACTGGAAGTACATTGCCTTTCTACAGGATCAAAAGATGTGCCATGAGGGCAAGCGGTGCAACTGTAGCCTCCTTCCCAATTGTGGCATGCTCCATTACAAACGTTGGGTATCAAACACTCATTAGTATCTGCAAACAGTGTCTTCAAACGTGAGTTGAAGTAGATAATAATATCATACATGCAGTCTAATATGTCAGCCTTCAACTAGACGCTAGTTTTCTCGTCGAAAGTTCAGTGGTGTAAATCTCCATATTTTGGCTACCTAATTAATTAAGAATTTTTTAGAAGTTCAGTTTGCCATGAAATTGATAACAAAATGCGTATGATAGAGATAGAGTGGGTCTACCATTGCAACCATTTTTGACATAAGGATTTCCTTCATAGCCAACGGAGCACTTGCAACGATAACCAATGAAGAGATGTCCATGCGTCGCAGCAAGACATTCACTGTGCGTGCTAACGCATGCATATGCAGGGTTTTTCTTTGCCATTTCACATGTTATATTGTTGATAGCCCACTTCCAAACTCCAGTTTGTTGGGACAAGACAAAGCCTTCCAGTTCATCAAAAACAGCTTCGGAAATCCTGCCACCACCATCGAACAGTGATGGGATATTTGTATCAGCATCTTCTATAAGGTTTGGTGGCATATCGACAAACAGGAGTGCTTCACCCACTGAGATATTTGTCACTCGATATTGTGCAGGTGGTATTCCAATAAGAGCTTGATTTTTTGTGCAGTTCAGTTGAAATCTCCCCTTTCCAGAACATCCTGGTTCGAGCCCATAGGGGAAAGGAATAATTGTATTGCCACATGATCTAGAACAATTCAGCTTGTCTTTAGTGGGGTCATACTCTGTTGCAGTTAAGAAATATTAAGAAACAATTAATATATAATGATAGACAATAGCTACTATAATGGATCCTTTCAGCTGTCCCAGCAGGCCAGCAGTTGGATCGGCTTATAACAATTGTTTAGACGTATGTACAAATTAAAAAAATCCATTTATACATCTTAAACATTAGATATAAAGAATTATTTCTTTCGGATGGGTTGATAAAAAAGAATAAAACAGCATCGGTCGTTTTACTAATGAATATGTGCGTTGTTATAAGAATATTAGTTACTACACTTATCCATACAGGTAACGACCTTAATAATTATAGCAAAAATTGACGGAGGTTAGCAGGAATGTTATGGGATCTGCAAATAAAATTTCGTCATAAAACTTGATGGTATGCAGGAGAAACAATAGAAAAGCAAGCTGTAAATATTTCACAAGTAAATTTATTGAAGCAGACACCATTACGAGTTGTCTGCCTACCTGGGCTACACCCACCGGTAAGGTAAGGATTTCCAGTGTCGAAACGGTCGGAGCAGGTACAATAGTAGCCTCCGTTTTCGATATCGTTGCATCGTTGAGTACTAGAGCACGCGTATCGCTTCTCATCCAGCCGAGCACTTGAGCAATTTGGTCGGTCTGTAATAGCAACCCTAAGGAAGGCCGAGGTGGCACCGATGGTGCTTGCGTTTATCTTATCAGAAAGGAGATCTGCCATGTTAAACTGATAACCATTGGATGATATGAAAGCTTTAATAGAACTACTAGCATTTACAACGGCCTTTGCTCCGGTTTCTTCCTTCTGGATGATGGTAAATTTAATTGCCCGAAGGTGTTTGTTGATTGGGATGTTGCAGCACCCCATGCCAAAATAGCAGGATTTTCCCTCTGCTTCCTTTTGCATGATCGTCGCATTTGCACACGCACTTGCGCAATAACCCATGACGTCGCCAGTATCAGGGTCAAACATGTAGGCCTCTATTCCGCAACCGACGATCACCAGATCATTATTATTAACCGGGCCTCCCGGGTGCAATTGAAGGATCCCCCCGGGGGCCTCCCACGACCTGTTGTAGGTGCCGAGTACACCGGGCGTGGTGGCGATGTTGAAGATGATAGGAGCATTTACACCCAGAGTATCATCAAATTGATATTGTTCAAAAATCTGAATGGTGGTGTTACCCAGATAGAGCTTGGCAGGATGGGTGGTGCAGGTAAGCTCGAAGCCTGGCCGGAAGCAGCCGAGCCCGATGCCGAAGGGGTACGAGATGGCCTCGCAAGAATTAGGGCAGTGCGCAATATCGTCGTAAGAGGTGTTGGAACCTATGCTCTGTCTACTTTCTTCCCGTATCAACACAGCATAAAAAAAACCTGCTGCACCTGCTCTGTATTTTCTTTTCTTCCGAGAATACACAACGCCGTAAGCAACAAAAAACAAGCCAGCCTAATTACCTTCAAGCCAGCCGGGATATCATCTCCATGCAAAACGTCACGTATGCATGCAAATCTCCACTTTTCTTCTTTTCAACAAGGTAACGACCAGCCTCCTGCCTTCTTCTTTTCTTCACGTCTCGGTGCGCCTGCTCTTCTTCTCTTCGGAACAAAACGCTTCTATAGCTCTGCTTTCGCTACTTCTTGCTTCTTCTTCTTGCCTATTCTTGCTGTCTTTCTTGTTGTTTCTTCTTGTTGCTAACTCTGCATATATATATATACTTACACACCACCACAGACACGGACTAGGACTTGCAAGGAAACGGACACGGACTAACACGTATACGCGGCAAGCGAACTCGTATACGTACTCTATCCATATACGTTACGGACACAACAAGATTACAGCTCTAACAATCACCCCTTAATCTTGTTTCTCTATCTTGATCACACCGAACTTCTCTCTCTCCTGCACCTGAACTAAGTCCATCCTTCCTTGCACGCCTGCCTGGACTGGAGCACTTGCTCCCACAGCCGCCTTGGCTTCGCCGTTTACTAGAGCCTCTTGCTCCTCTCTCTTGGACAAAATTCGTCCCCTTTTTATGCACATCTTAGCTGAGACTACACTGCCTTTCACTTCCGTACTCGTGCGTCCTGTCTCCAACGCTGACCGCGTTCCATCTGCAAAACCACAAAAAATTGCACCAACTTGTACTCCAAGTCTTCCTCTTGGAACTTGTGCTCTTTTTCCATCTGTGAGCCCACCGTCCGCACGAAGTTCATCGTTTGCAGCTGTATGTGTGCCACTTTCAATTTCACATGCACTTGCTCTAGCTCTAGGGCCGCCACCTTGTGCGCCTGAGCCGGTCTCGATGCGCACCCCCTGAGCGTGCATGTACCGTACCTGGATCCCGCCATTTTGGCCTTTTGCATGCCCTGTTTGACTGCCTCTAGCTACGCTCAGTGAGTCTTGTCCTCGGGCCCTGCCATCTCCTGATTCCTTCAAGCTCTGCTTACAAGTTTTCAAAGAAATCTTGTACAACCGATTTTGAGATCTTCTCACCCTCATCAACAGATCATTGTTCTTAGTATAAACACGCAAGAACTCATCCTGTAGCACCACCTTGCATCCTATTTCTGTCATCTGTCCGAGACTAAGTATGTTGTTGCACAGACTTGGTATATAGTAAATTCCTGTCAACAACTTCTTATCTCCGTTCTTGCATTGCAGCATCATCGCCCTTTGCCTCTTATCTCTACCATGGAGCCATCGCCAAACCTAACCTTGCCCCAAATCTTCTCATCGAGCTCATGGAACATGGAGCGATCTCCCGTCATGTGATTGCTTGCTCCATTATCCAAATACCACTGATCTGAGTAATCGTTATTGCCTTCCTTCGTGCGTAGTTTTGGAACTACGTTCTCCTCATTTAGCATTACCATTACCGGTACCTTTTCAACATATGATGAGAGAAGTAGTGCTGGATTATCATCTACTTCTTGGACGAGGTTTGCCTCCCCGTTCTTCTTTTTGCTTTGGCAATTCGAAGCATAATGCCCATACTCGTTGCAGTTGAAGCACTTTACATTGTGCAGTGACGCGTAGTGTCCGTATTCGCCACATTCAAAGCACTTGACATGTGACTTATCACGGAATCTGTCACCGCTGTCTTGCCAAGCGTTATCTCCACTACCACCTCTGCCGCCTCGTGCACTCTGGCCACCTCGCCCGTGCCATCGCCCGCGAGTGCTTGATGACCCACTGCTCCTTGTATCTCCCTTTATCAGCAACACCTGCTGATTATCATACTGAAATCTCTGTTCAGTACGAGACTGAAACCCCTTTAGTAACTCCTCGTGCGCCTTGAGAGAGCCGGTGATCTCCTCGATCTTCTTTTTCTCCAAGTCAGGGGAGTACATGAGCGTGGTGACGACAGGCACATACTTTTCTGGTAGCACGCGCAGGTACTTCTTCACAGCTACAGATTCCTCCATCTTGTCACCAAGAGAAACCATCTGATTGTATAGTGAAGTCAACTTACCAGCGAACTCGTCCACCGACTGGGTCTCTCCCATTTGGAGATTCTCGAACTCGCTCCGTAAATTCTGGAGTCGCACCTCCTTCACACGATCAACTCCCTCGTGCATCTTCTGAAGCGTCTCCCACGCCTCTCGTGCCGTCTCCTTCCCGACGAGCTGAAGCATCATCGAGTCTGGCACCGCTTGGTAAATGATAGCTAAAGCTGCTTGATCCACCTTGTCTTCTAACTCCTTGTCCTTCCCTTTCGGATCGATTGCACCCCAAACTCCTTGGGCGCGCATGTTCGCCTTCATCTTCATTGCCCATACCGGGTAATTGTCGGTCGTCAGGAGAGGGTACTGGAGAGATATTAGCCCACCTTGAGCCTTCGCCTTCTCGCCCATGTTCTTGAGGCACCACCAAGATCAACACGCTCTGATACCAAATGTTGGAACCTATGCTCTGTCTACTTTCTTCCCGTATCAACACAGCATAAAAAAAACCTGCTGCACCTGCTCTGTATTTTCTTTTCTTCCGAGAATACACAACGCCGTAAGCAACAAAAACAAGCCACCTAATTACCTTCAAGCCAGCGGGATATCATCTCCATGCAAAACGTCACGTATGCATGCAAATCTCCACTTTTCTTCTTTTCAACAAGGTAACGACCAGCCTCCTGCCTTCTTCTTTTCTTCACGTCTTGGTGCGCCTGCTCTTCTTCTCTTTGGAACAAAACGCTTCTATAGCTCTGCTTTCGCTACTTCTTGCTTCTTCTTCTTGCCTGTTCTTGCTGTCTTTCTTGTTGTTTCTTCTTGTTGCTAACTCTGCATATATATATACTTACACACCACCACAGACACGGACTAGGACTTGCAAGGAAACGGACACGGACTAACACGTATACGCGGCAAGCGAACTCGTATACGTACTCTATCCATATACGTTACGGACACAACAAGATTACAGCTCTAACAAGAGGGAGGCGCTCCTGATGCCCACGGCATGGCGGCAACCGCGGCTAGGTACATCAATACCAGCCGTAGCATGCTCGCTTGGACATTCGTTGCAGCCATATACTATATAACAGAGCTTCGTGTGCTATGGGAATGCTTGTATTGCACGGGGACAAACTTTCAGGTTGTTATATACTACTGGTGTGGTGTTCCACTTCCATGTACCGTAAAGTGTAGACTTACTATTGTGACTCGCTCAGGTCTCCAGTCTAGTCGACGCAACGCGGCGTTGACCCAGATCTCCGGTCTAGTCGACTCAGGTCCGCCTACTCCATGTGAAGGTACACATTCTCCTCGTGGCTACCTCCTCTCTATCCACTAGTGGGCCTAGTGATACGGAATGTTTGCCCCTATTTTCACTATGTGTAACTTGATAAATGACAATATCAACCATCATCTCTATTACAGTAACCTACGACACTCAATTCATCCAACCAAACGCTTTGCTCCCTTTGTCTACTCGCTCACGTGGAATAAGTATTCTGACACATGTAATAACATCACATACTTCATGCCTAAGTATTCTAACACATACGATGATATCTAGTTGCTGATATATGCGATGACATCACATTCTGGCACATGGGACGACATCATATATTTGTTGGTATATTTCTTTGTGAAATTTGTGTACAAATCCACAAGCACTATGCTGGTTGAACCTTGATTGGTCTTGTGTCCACATGGGTGCTCTCTCCACCACTCTAGCCCAATACGTGTGTAGGCACTACATCACCTCTATCTCAGTTCGTTCCTCTTAGATCAAGCTCTCCTTGGCTTCTAATGTCTAGTTTAAATCTAATAATACATAGAGCATATGCATTACATAGTAGACTCAATTAAGAGAAGATTCACATGTTGATTAAGTATTTTAGCTTTGACTTTTGTGATTGGTCCAATAAGTGCTTGCATGCCTGAGGTAAAACATATAACCAATATTTGAGTAACCTATCAACTTTGTATCTTGACATTTGGGATAAAAGAGTCCAAGATCACTTGTACCTTGCAAGTACCTAAGGATTCCTTTCTCCATTCCAATGCATTTTCGTAGGCTCAGAATTGTATCTTGCCAAACAACTAACTGCAAATGCAATCACGCCTGGTATAATTGGTAAGGTACAATAGAGCTCCAATAGCACTATGATTTGGAGTCTCGGGACCTAATACATCATCATTATCATGTTTAGGTCTATATAAATCTTTCTTCACTTCCAACAATGTAATAATCATGGATGTACTTACTAGGTGATATTTATCAAGATAGAATCTCTCCAATACTTTTCTGGTGTAGGTTGCCTGATGCAGGAACATGTCACTAGGCAGATTCTCAATATGCAAACTGTGATATTATTTGGTTTCACCCAATCTTTCATATTGACTTCTGTCTTCAAGTATGAGCTAGCTTCGATGATATCTTCCGTGGTTTCAATGATGTTCAAATCACCAACACACACACACACATATATGATACAAATTTTGCTCGAGGATTTCTTTGTGAACACACACAGACAAACATCCACTACTACAAAAAGGGTTATCACAGACAGTTTTTTGAACCGTCTGAATTTATGTGTCAGTGATAATCAAAGATTATCACAAACGGTTTGTGAGCCGTCTGTGATAAATACAACACAGACGATTTGTAACTAAAACCATCTATGAAGAAAATTATTATAGATGGCTCGAACTAAAAATTGTCTGTGATACTTTTCCATCACAGACGGTTGGTAGATAGAACCTTTTGTGATGTGCGAGTATCATAGATGGTTTTTGGTTAGAGCCGTCTGTGATAGTATTTCATAGATGGTTTATACCACAAAACTGTCTCTGATAGTTCGTTTTATATCTAAAATTTTTTCTGTTTTTTTTGCTAGCCTCAAGAAATGTTAGCTATGCCCTTTGAAAACAAGCACATTTCATTAAGATTAGAATCCATCATTATAGCAGCAAACACAATAGCACATTCCATTAAGATTAGAATCCACCATTACAGTAAGATTACTCATCTAACATAGCAAGAACATGGAAGAACACATCTCCTAATGCAGCGTGCGAGCTAGATATCCTTAATGCCTGCCATCAAGGAAGAGAGGGAAGGAGATCGGATGGCGGCCGGATATCACCGGCAATGAAGGAGAGGCAGCGATAGCATCACCTTTGTGTCACAACGGTGACACTACACAAGACACTCTTACAACGTAATTATGATAAGAGTGTCTTATGTAGTGAACCGTAGTGTCACAACCGAAGACGGAGGTGCTCGATCGACGGTAGTCGACGTCGTCGAGGGGAGGATGCAAGAAGCTAGGAGTGCATGAACTCATGTGTGCCTGTCGGTGGAAGGGGAGAGGGGGATTAACAGGGGTGAGAGGTGGGAGGAATCGGTGCCTGTCATTCGATACGAAGAGAATGGATGGGTGAGATCAAAATCCTAGGGGATATGCCATGGATCGGTAACCTGTCATTATCATAGATAGTTTTTTATACAAACCGTCTGTGATAATGAAATAACACAAACAGTTATACATAAAAACCATCTGTGATATTTTATAGACGGTTCTAATTAAAAGTCGTCTGTGATAATGCAAGATATCATAGACGACTTTCAAACATAACCGTCTGTGATAGTTTTAGAGACGGTTTTCACCATGAACCGTCTATGATAATTAAGACACGGATGGCTCCACATGAACCGTCTATGATAAGACGTCTAGTATAACTGATTTTGTAGTAGTGATCGTTGTTCACATATCCTTTTTGTAAATGAATTCATTCAGTCGGTTGTACTACATACGACTTGACTATTTTTAGTCCATATGGACCTTGCAACTCGACATTATATGTGTTGCGATCTTCATCTTTGCTCACATGTGGGATCTTCAATCCCTTTAGAACATTTATGTAGATTTTAGAATCAAGAAACCCATACAAATATGTAGTCACAACATCAATGAGTTTCATACTTAAATTCATTCCTGCTGCTAATGCTATCAGATAATGGAATGTTGTGCCATCCATTATAGGAGAGTTTGTATTATTATAATCGATATCGGGTCTCTATGTAAACTCATGTGCTATTAATCTCATCTTATACTTTATAGGAGCATTGTTATGATCTTCTTAGTCACAAGCCTAAGGAAGAGTGTTGTTATTGATAGTATGAGTTGAACATATTATGTGGGAAATATTATACAACCTTTGCAGAGTGTTTTTTAGATCTATTCGAATAGATGTGTCTACGATCATTGGCATGCTCAGGGATTTCACATGAGGATTAGCTTCTCATAAACAAAAATTGAGAAGAATTGAAGGATAAGCAATGTGCAACAATGTTTACTTCTGTTATTTATTATTATTATTATTATTATTATTATTATTATCATCATCTTTTTAAGTTATGTTTTCAATATATTTACTGTATTTACATGTCAATTTAGCTTTTTGCAAAAACAAGCCAGGATAGCTACTTTCTTTGTAATAAGCCTGACATCTATATATTGCATTATGTGTGCACATCTTGGTTAATAGTCGTTTCACTCACCCTTGTTGCCATCACAACTCAGTTGCTAGAGAGGAAAAATCATCACCACTCTTTGAGGAGGAGTTCTATGAGGAAGGTTGATCGCTAGGTCAAGCACCCTAATTGATTGCCTGTGGCATGAGATGGATCTCTGCTGGAGTTATTTTCGTTCCCCTGCATTATATTTCCTTAGTGTCTAAGCCCTGCGTGGCTAAATAAATGTAAACTCAACCATAAGGTCAAAACAATTATTTCTTATCAAAATCTGTTATTTAGTTATTTATTGCTATGTATGGATGACGTTACATCAATATTGCCACTGTGTGCATTAGTGTGATCTTGGACTAATGTTGTATACACAAAGAGTCCGAATTTATATATTCGGATCCCAACACTCATCATCTAGCAAATGGATTATAATCATCATCATACAAGATATCGTATGCATCTTCCTCCATTGCAGTTGCATGAGCATTCACCTCCTCACCTTCACCTAATATCTCTAGAGAGTGAGTTTCATGCTTAGTGCTTTGGCCCTTCTGAGCTTCTTGATATTGCATGACCAAGTGCTTGGGTGCCTTGAACCCCTTAGCCTAGTGACCCTGAACTCCCCTTTCCTCCTTTTTTCCTGTTGAAAAGCTTATCCGAATTTGTACCGTGTCCATGTAAGATACTTCATTGCCTCATTCTAGTCGTGGCATCACAATTGTATGCACAGTTTGTATCTGACGTGGTATCAATCTGTAGCAATTGACTTTGATTCAATTTCCTCTTCGTGTCGGACTCTTTTCCTTCACACTATATATGTACCCTTGTAGTCCATAGGAAGAAGTGCAAGCTCCATGAGGAGTGCCCCATGAGAAGCGCTTTATTATAATATCTCCTCATTATAGTGATTTGCCTTTTACCACCCGTGGTTTTGTTTTCAAAAGGGTTTTTTCACGTAAAAATTTGTGTCTCTTGTCTTTATCGTTCTGTGCATTATTTGCAACAAATGGTATCAGAGCACAGAGATTTACAGTCTAAGAAATTCGAGAGAGAAAAAAATTTATCGGTCTGATTTCGTTGTCGTTCATCGAATCCAAGGTGGATCAATTTTTTCTCTAACTTGCGGTCACATGCACAACGTGTCTCTGTCCTCGTCAAAAGTAGTGCGTCTCGCTATAGCCGTCCGCGTCATAACAAGAAGCTACCACAGGCAAAAGCGACCCCTTCCGGTTGCCTTATCCGTGCAACCCGAAGCCAGCGTCCCATCACCCTTTGCTGCCTGGTCCAAGCGGCGTCACGCACAGCCAACAGAGAAGTGACAGCACAAGCAAAGGAGAGAGAATAAAACTGCAACGTGCACACGAAAGCGTACCAGGATTTTTGGACTGCTAGATTTTTGCAAGGTTTCGTATTAGGAAAATTTTGGTTTTCTTTCACATGGCGATTCTGAAGTATGATCTTCCGTTGTTGGATCGTGACATGATATTTTATCTATAGTAAGTGAAGATGCGAGCTGTTTTATCACAACTTGATTTGGATGATGCACTCTTGGGGATCGACAAGATGCCAGCAACACTGCCCGTCAATGAGAAGCAACGTAAAGATCGTAAGGACTTATCTCAAATTAATCTTTATCTATCAAATAATATTTCATAGGAGGTTATGAAAGAGACATGTGTCGCCGTATTATGGCTGAAGCTGGAGCAGATTTGCATCACCAAGGATCTGACTAGCAAGATGCATTTAAAGTAGAAGCTTTATTCACACAAGATGGCGGAGGGAGCCTTATTGCTGAACCACATGACAACTTTCAAGGAAGTTGTTACTGATCTCGAGTCTATGGAGGTACAATATGATGATGAAGAATTATGTCTTATTTTGCTATGCTCTCTGTCTAGTTTGTACTCTATTTTTAGAAATATTATTCTATATAGCCGAGATACTCTTATTTTCAGTGAAGTTTATGAAGCTCTATATGCTAAAGAAAAGATAAAACTTATGGTTGCCACTGAAAATTTAAGTACGCATGCAGAAGATTTGTCTGTCCGCGGCAGGCAATATGAGAAGGGTTCAAACGGTAATTCAAGAGGCAGCAGCAAAAGCAGATACAGAGACATATCTAAATACAGGAACAAGAAGTCATGAGGTATTACAAAAAGGATAGTCATGACATATCCGAGTGCTGGAAGTTGTAGAACAAGGCGAAGAGAAATAATAATTTCAAAAGGATCAACAAGAGGATATACCTAGAGCCACCGTTATCACCAAAAAAGGTTCTGATGGAGGTGTTCTCGTTGCCTTTGCTGGTAATTGCAAAACCGATGATGAATGAATTTTTGATTCAGTATGTACTTTCCACATAAGTCCAAACCGCGAGTGGTTCGTTACCTATGAAGCTACACCAAGTGGATCTGTGTTGATGAGTGATAATACACCATGCAAGATTGCAAGCATTGGTTTTATCCAGATCAAAATATTTGATGACACCATCAGAACTCTGTTGGATATTCATCATATTCCAAATTTAAAAAGAAATATTATCTCATTGAGTACTCTTGATACTAAAGGGTACAAGTATTCAGATGGAGGTGGAGTTCTGAAGGGCACCAAAGATTCTCTTGTTGTGATGAAAGGTGATATAAAAGCTGCCAACATATCATCTGCGAGGCACTATAATTTCAGGTAATGTTGTTGTTGCTTCAAATAAATTATTCGATTCTGATGCTACTAATCTTTGGTATATGCATCTGGGGTATATGAGTGAAGTTGGAATGATGGAATTATACAAAAGAGCATTTCTTGATGGTAAAAGCATCGGTAAGTTAAAGTTTTGTGAACATTGTATCTTCGGCAAGTAAAAGATGGTAAAATTCAGCACTACGACTCACTCTACAAAAGGCATATTGGATTATATTCACTCTGATTTATAGAAAAAATCATGCGTTCCATCACTTAGAGGTGCAAGCTATATGTTGACCATTATTGATGATTACTCAAGAAAAGTTTGAGCATACTTCATTAAGTATAAATCGGATATATTGAACACATTCAAGGAGTGAAAGATTATGATTGAGAGACAAATTGACAAGTACTCTTCAACAAAACGGTGTGGCCGAACGTATGAACAGAACCATCATGAAGAAGGTACATTGTATGTTATTAAACTCTAGATTATCTAAGAGTTATTGGGCTAAAGCCGCTTTCACTGCTTGTTATTTGATTAATCGGTCATCAAATTTGGTTATTAATAAGAAAACTTCAATTGGGGTATGGTCTGGCTCTCCAGTAGATTATTCAAATTGAGAATATTTGGTTGTCCTGCTTATGTTCATGTCAACAACAGTAAATTAGAACCTAGAGTAGTTAACTATATTTTCCTTGGTTATAAAATTGGTGTGAAAGGATATAAATTGTGGAATCCTTAAACTAGAAAGATGGTTATTAGTAGAGATGTTACTTTTGATGAGTCTGCTATATTGCATGATAAACCATCTATTGATGTTTCCGTTGAGAAGCAATCAAGCGTGCAAGTGGAGCATATTATTGATTCAGAATCTACACTAGAAATCAATAAGAAAAATATTCCAGAAGTTCCTATTGTTGTGCCACCAACACAACATTCTATTGTAGTTAATAGGGAAAGAACATTCAACCTCCTAAGAGATTGATTGAAGAAGCCAATAGTGTGGCTTATTGTTTAAATATGGCAGAAGAAATTGAAGGTACTGTAGAACCTTCATCTTATTTAGAAGCAATCCCTTCTAGTGATTCAGAAAGATAAATAGCTACCATGCATAATGAGATGGAATCTCTTGATAAAAATGACACTTGGGAGCTGATCAAGCTGCCAATTGAGAAGAAACATATTTACTGCAAAAATGGATCTTTAAGAAAAAAGAAAGTGTTTCACCAACAGAAGATATTAGGTACAAAGCAAGCATTGTGGCTATGTATGATTATAAGCTTAAACAATTGGATGTGAAAATCACATTCTTACATGGGGAATTAGAAGAAGATATTTATATGGAGCTACTGGAAGGTTTTGTCATTCTGGTAAAGGAGAATTTTGCTTACAAATTGAAGAAATCTCTCTATGGTTTAAAACAGTCACCTAGATAATAGTATAAGAGATTTGACTCCTTTATGATATCTCAGGATTTTAAAAGATCTAATTATGATAGCTATATTTATTTAAAGATTGTTAATGATTCTGCTATTTATTTGTTCATATATATTGATGATATGTTGATTGCTGCAAAAGATAAGACTGAAATTTTAAAGTTGAAGGCACAATTAAGCAGTGAATTTGATATGAAAGATCTCGGTGCAGCAAAAAAGATTCTTGGTATGGAAATCATTAGAGAGACAATTTGGCAAATTATATCTAAATGAAAAAGGTTATATTAATAAAGTTCTTCGTTATTTCAATATGCATAAGGTCAAATCTGTTAGTACTCCCTTAGCTGCATATTTCAGACTTTCTTCAGCATCATGTCCACAATCTAATGATGAAGTTGAGTACATGTCTAAAGTTCCATATACGAGTGCAGTTGGTTTGCTTATGTACGCCATGGTATGTTCTTGTCCCGATTTATCTCAATCATTAAGTGTGGTTAGTACATACATGGCTAATCCCGAAAAAGAGCATTGGAAAGCAGTTTAATGGATTTTCAGATATCTACATGGCACATCTAATAGTTGTTTACAGTTTGGGAGGACAAAAGATGGGCTCGTTGGTTATATGAATGCTGATTTTGCTAGAGATTTAAATAAAAGAAGGTCTCTTACTGGTTATATGTTCATTGTTGAATGGTGTGCCGTAAGTTGGAAAGCAAGTTTACAAGCTACCGTTGCCTTGTTTACTACAGAAGCTGAGTACATGGCTATTTTTTAAGTTTACAAAGAAGCTATTTGGTTAAGAGGTTTATTTACTGAGTTTTGTGGAAGTACATTTTGCACAATAATATTTTGTGACAATTAGAGTGCTATTTGCCTTACAAAAGATCAAATATTCCATGCGAGAACAAAGCATATTGATATCAGATATCACTACATTCGAGGTATTATTACTCAAGGTGATATTAAAATCTGCAAGATAAATACTTATGATAATCCAGCTGATATGTTGACAAAGCCAGTTCTTGCATCTAAGTTTGAACTTAGTTGGTATTACTCACTAGTCCTTTGGATTTTTGGCGCTCAAAGTGTTCATGCTGATTTTATTAGAGGAGTTTTAGCACATTCTTCGACTACTGGAGGGAATTCGGCTAAGGTGGAGATTGTTGAAAAGCTTATTCGAATTCCTACCATATCTGTATAGGACACTTCATCGCCTCATTCTAGTCGTGGCATGATAGGTGTATGCACAGTATGTATCGGACGTGGTATCAATCTGTAGCAACTGACTCTAATTCAATTTTCTCTTCGTGTGGGACTCTTTTTCCTCGCACTATATATGTACCCTTGTAGTCTATAGGAAGAAGTGCAAGCTCCACGAGGAGTACCCTATGAGAAGCGTTCTATTGTAATCTTTCCTTATTATAGTGATTTGTTTTCGAGCGCTTGTGGTTTTTTCCCGTAAGGGCTTTGCCATGTAAAAATTCATGTCTCTTGTCTCTATTGTTTTGTGTATTATTTGCGACATTTCCCTTCATCTCGAAGGTTGCTAGCTTAAACTTCTTTCCTCTCGTAGCCTTTTTCTTTCTATTCCTTTGACCTTCAGCCTTTCTTTGAATAATGTGTGCCCTAGGCGCACCCTACATTGCGTTCAGAATAGCGATGTCTTCTGGCTTCTGGCTGATTTTTCACTGTAGCTAGCTGATTTTTTACTGTAGCTGAGTTGGCTTATTGGGCATAATTAAATTTTAAAAAATATAAAAATAAAAGCAGCATACTAATCTAGAGAGGACAATACAAAGGAATACGGAAAACAAACAAAACATAAAAATACCAAAAAAAAATTTCACTACAAGACAAAATATGAACAGTAAATGAGAAACTCATCGCAAAAGCCAACGCTGAGAAAAAAAGCTCTGATGAGCGCTATCTCTCAGTATCCTCATATGGAACACTACGTCTGCTCAAAGGAGTTGTAGGCACATAGCATTCTTGTGTGAAACAATTCATCTACGGCAGCCCTTTTTCCTAGTGCTTGGTCATAAATGTTTTGCTAATATATTTTGAATTTAACACAAGCAGGATAAATTTTCCCAACTCTACGACATCATCACTGTCGAGCACTGCTATAACTAGTGAGCTGTCCAAGATGGCAGCACAGGCTGTTGGTAATTCAGTGTCCGAGTTCCAATCAGGCTTTAGCAACGTGAGGACTGACTTGGCAACAAGGGTTTCTTTCAAGGTCAGCTTTACTTATTGCATCAAGTGCGTTGTTAGAAGTTTTAAGCATCTTTCTTGACTTGTTTATTGTTGGTGCCGTTGACAAAGTGTCTCTAAATTATGGATTCGTTATGCTTTAGTATGGGTGCACGAGAGGGATAGCTGGTGCATGGCTTCCTTCAGCCTGGGGGTGGATCGCCTATTGACTGCAGCACATGGGTCAGCATCCTGGAACCCCTTGTTGCGCAGCATGGTGACAGAATGAAGATGTTGTACGTAATTACTTGAAGTGTCTTGTGAACGATATCGATCGGTGCTTGGCTAATGTACTAACAGCTGTTGTGTGTAAGCTTCGCCCTGATCAATAGTATTTTCCCTTGGTTGTGCCTCGGTGGTATTTGTTTGACAATACCCTGTGTTAAGACGAAACAATCTTGTGCAGGTGGTAACTAGTAATTTTGTCGTTCAACAAGTTGGTCTGGTTATTTTTGCAACGTTGCCCGCTTGTTGGAAGGAGCCTTTGATGATTTGATCTATTTCACCATCAGCGGAAAATTCAGGCTGAATT
Source organism: Melocanna baccifera (assembly GCA_036346265.1). NCBI lineage: Eukaryota > Viridiplantae > Streptophyta > Magnoliopsida > Poales > Poaceae > Melocanna > Melocanna baccifera. The sequence continues at coordinate 16,151,955 of CM070676.1, read as the reverse complement.
GCTGAACAGAAATCTATTGGATTGTTGACAGAAATGGATTTAACCTAATCAGCAATATGTACAGTGCACCCAACATTATGTAGGTCCCAATTGCACCAAAGTGGTGAGCTTTATCAATTTTTAACTAAAAGGGAGAAATAACTCCATCCGTGAAAATTCGCTAGCTCACTACCCATATTTTCTTTTTAGTTTCTAAAAACTGTATTTTGGTTTTTTAACTAGCTTTCAAACGGAGAGTTTTTTCAAAGCTGAATTTACAAGTTCATTATGATATATACTATAGTAACTTTATTTATATCGACTAAAACTACATGCAACTTTATTCAAAGTAGGGTTTATCGGCTAAAAGCCATAAACCGAACTCAAAAAGCACAGGTGTGGTCTGCCTCGGGTAGGCCTGGCCCACCCCATTCTGCATGTGTTGGGCCTCGGGTAGGTAACGTCCAGCACCTGCCCATCATGATTTAATGGTAGATTAGGCCCCCCTCAGCTGTGCATTTCGCCAGCGACAGCGTTGAGCCATGGCTTTTGTCATCACTATGCATCTTTTGTTTTTTTATTTTTTTTGTGTTTTATTTTTTTCTGTATTCCTTTGCATTGTCCGTGATAGATTAGCATGTTATTTTTATTTTTACATTTTTTTAAATTTAATTATGCCCAATAAATCAACTACAGTAAAAAAATAAACCAGCTATAATAAAATTTTAGTCAAAAATCATCGCTATTTTGAATGCCTCCTAACTTGTATATCAGTTGATGCATTTGCTCGGTTTGAGGAGAACTGTGGCTTCATCAGTCTTTGAGGTGGTATGTCGACAACAACGGAATCAACAGGATCGGGCTTGAGGCTTGAAGAATGAAGATGTGTCGTGCTATTGGTTCTTTTTTTTTGGGAACTTGGACTGTGAAGTATGAGTAATCCTTTGAATTACTGAATGTCTGTGTTGACTGTTGTAGAATAGTAGGCACCTGTGTTCTCTATTTTTGTAAGTACTAGGCCTTCAATTCAATAGTTCAATGCCGAACTGCCGTGCTGCGAGATGACTAGCGCTAGGGCGAATTCTACTAGCAAAGTTTTTTTAAAATAAGAAATCTACGATGAAAATGAGCACACATGACCATGTGGAGGGCATCCTTTGGTTGTGATGAGTAATTGATTTTTGGATTATAGTTTTTGTAGAGGTTGAGTTTGGTTTTTAAGGATTTTGCAAAAGACTGCATTCTGGTTGGGTTGCCTGGTGGAATCTGTTAAGAAACCAGGACTTTTGGTTTAAAAGTCCTTATCCGAAGTGGACACCTCACCACCTCCTATAAATAGAGAGCTATATGGTTAAATTTGTACTCAATGAATTGAAGTAATAAAGAAAGAACAAGAGTTCTCTCTATCTCTCTCTGTGTTCAATCTATTATTTGTCGCCTTCTGTGATTGATTCGTTCTTGTTCTAAGCAGAGGAATTGATCGGACTGATCGCCAGCGACGGTTCCTCAACACGTTATCAGCACGACTACGCTCTGGTGAACAAAGGTAATCATCGAAGCACATATTGAATTTTCTAGATCGCTCTTGAATTCGCTTTTCTTTCGCGTTCTAGATTGATTGTCTATGGTGCAAATTCGCCCAAATTTACCGTGAGCAGACCCGAAGTCTCCGGCACAATGTCGATCGGTAAATTACATGCAAGGGTGGATGTTGATTGTACTATAGACTGATTTACCGTGAGCAGACCTGAAGTCGCCGGCGAAATTCGTCGATCGGTAGATCACATACATAAAATTGCATTGCAGATTGAAAAAAAGGGCCGCCGTTCGGGTCTGCGCCCGCATGCGCCTCGCACGGGCCGCCGCCTCCCGCACGAGGCGCCGTCGGCTTGCGCCACCCGTGGAGAAACCGGCCGTCCACCGGCCACCGCTGACCTGGACCGCCGCCTGAAGCAGCCGTATCCTTGTGTCGAGCCGCCGCCGCCTGCACGCGTGCCGTGACTGGCCGCCTCGGTCTCTCGCGCCCGAACGCACGTCGACCGCCGCCTCCCACGCCGCCCGCGCGCGCGCGCTCTGCGCTTCGCTGGTAGTGCCGCCGCCCGGCCTCGGCGCCGCACACCACCCCGAACGGCGTCGCCCGGCTGCTCGCCACCCACACTGGCCACCTCCCACACGACCGGCCGCCCCAGGCCCGCCGCAGAACGTGCCTCGCCGCCTGCCCATGCGCGCCACCCTTGCCCGTACTGCCCGTGCGCGCTGCCTCGTGTGAACAGGGGTAGGGGAAACCCTACCCCTGCGCTTTGAAGACCCGCATGGGCTGGCCAGGAAGTTGGGTTGGATTCGGCTGAAAGAAAAATGGGCTGGGCGGATAAAAAACAGAAAAGAAAGTGGGTCGGGCCGGTGGGGGAAGAAAAAGAAAAAAAAGGGGAGCCCAGAAAATTTACAGAAAAACCCTCAGACAGTCTGAAAATTGCGTAAAATTTTCTCTGAACTGAAAAATTTGTGTATAGACCCCTAGAAAATGCAGAATTCGCTGAAAATTCATATTCTAGAATAAAAGAGCATCAGGAATCCGAATTTTGAATTATTTTTTAGTATTTGAAGCTTTTAATAACTGAAATTAGCAGTAAAATTATGAAAAATGCATAGAAAATTTTGAAACATTGCGAGAACCTTTTGTACCATTTATTTAACTGCAGTAAATAATTTCATACATGTTTACCAGCAGTAAACTTATTCTTGTCATACACATACACATGTATATGACTGGCATCACGAACCGGGAGTTCGAAGAGCTTGCCCAGCATGGCAAAAATTATCTGACATGGGCATCTGATGTCGAGATAGTATTTGGAGCCAAGAAGCTCCGGGCGGCTATCGGGATTGGCGGACGGCATGACGCCAAACCCACACCTGAGGAGAATGATCAGGCACTTCATTTTCTCAGGCACCATCTCTACATTACTCTCAAGAATGAGTATATGATGGAGAAAAGTGCGTTAGCACTCTGGACCGCACTCAAGAAGCGGTTTGAGAGGCTAAAGTACACCATTCTTTCTCAGGCAGAGCAGGAGTGGATCGGACTGAGGTTTGCCGACTTTAAGACGGTCGGGGAGTACAATTGTGGCAATCTTCAACTCTGTAGCAAGCAGATCACAGATGAGCAGAAGATTGAGAAGACCCTGTCCACCTTTCACCCCAATGCTGTACAATCCGCCTGCAATTATCGTCAAGACGGCTACAAGGAGTACGCCGAATTGATTGATATGATGCAGGTTGCGAAGGACTACGCCACTGGGGAGCTCCGCTGGCCGCGAGGCCAACGCCGGGAGCTACAAGGTGCGAAGCCCTTGATGAAAAGGAGGAAGAAGGGTAAGGCCGTTGCCCAGAAAGGCAAGTCAGATGCTCCAAGTGACAAAAAGGCTAAGAAGAATGGCAAAACCTATGGTCAGCAGAATCAAGGTTGCTACAAGTGTGGCAAGTGGGGGCATTGGTCGCGGATCTGTAAAGCGCCGCAGCATGTCATTGATGCCCACCAAGCCCAGAAGAAGAATGTCAAAGGGTAGCTTGAAACTCACTTTGCAGTGGTTGAGGGAAAGCATCTTGAGCAGCTACCTGATTTGATGGAGGTTGAGTCTATCACGGCAGCAGCACCCCCTTACGACCTAGAGGCAGCCACCTCCATGATTTCTCTGGAAGAGAAAATCACCCCTGAAAAGATAGCCGAAGAAGTCAATGATTTTCTAGTTGATTCCGCCTGATGCACAGAATGCATGAGACGTTAATTGTCATTTATTTTGTGTTAAATGGACAAGTTAGAACTTGCATGGATGGTGCTTTAGTTTTATTTTCTCATAATGGTTGGATGATTTTAGAATAATTTATTCATTTATTTAGTTTATAATGGCATGATATGTTCTAATATTTGTGTATTTTATTTATGTGTTGTATGTATTCTAATAGATATTAATAAAATACCTTATATTAGAATACGTGTGGCGCCCTATAGAGGAAGTATGTCTTGCCAACAGTGGCACAACGAATACCATCTTAAGAGAGACTAAGTATTTTCAGTCGATTCGTAAGAGCACTGGCAGCCTTACGACAATCGTCGGAAGCGATGCATGTATAATTGGCTCCGGAAGAGCCACAATTATACTACCAGTGGGTACAATTTTGGTCATTGAAAAAGCCTTATTGTATCCAGAATCGACTCGAACTCTCCTAAGTTTCAAAGATATTCGTGCTAATGGTTTCCACGTTAAGACTGAAGAAGAGTACGGTAAGGAATACCTGCTCATCACGAAGCGCGAAGAAAATGGCAAAAGGGTATTAGAAAAACTTCCTTCACTAGAAACTGGGCTATATTATACCAACATCAAGGCACCTGCAACCTACACTGTCCTGAAGACAGTATTTAGAAACTCTGAACTATTCTGTCTCTGGCATGACAGAATAGGCCACCTAGGTCTTAGGATGATGAGAAATATAATTATCAATTCTCACGGGCATAATATTAATGTGAAGAATTTTTCGAATCACGAAGATTTTGTGTGCCCTGCATGTGCCACCGGGAAATTAATTACTAGACTCTCCACTCTAAAAGTGAAGGATGAAGTCCCTTCATTCTTGGAACGAATCCAGGGAGACATTTGCGGTCCCATTCAGCCCATCTCAGGGCCATTTAGATATTTCATGGTTCTCGTTGATGCTTCCTCAAAGTGGTCATATGTGGGTTTATTATCCACAAGAAACCATGTTTTCGCCAAATTGATCTCGCAGATCATTCACATCAGAAATGTATTCCATGATCATCGCATCAAGTCCATCAGAATGAACAATGCCGGCGACTTTACTTCAAAGGAATTTAATGATTATTGCATGGCGATGGGGATTGCAGTCGAGTATTCGGTACTGCATGTCCATACCCAGAATGGTTTGTCCGAGGCATTGATAAAAAGGATTAAATTTATTGTTCGACCCCTTTTGTAGAATTGTAATTTATCAACTACATGTTGGGGACATGCAGTCTTACATGCAGCAAATCTCATCAACTTTAGACCTTCGGCCTACAACATCCATTCACCTATGCAACTAGCGCAAGGGTCAACACCGAAAATTTCTCATCTCAGGAGGTTTGGATGCAAGGTTTATGTACCTATACCCCCTCGCAGCGAACTGCAATGGGCCCTCTCCGTAAGACTGGGATATACGTTGGTTATGAGACTGCATCCATAATCAGGTATTTGGAACTATGTCAGGAGATTTGCACACCGCCCGCTTCGCTGACTGCAGTTTTGATGAAGATAATTTCCCGATATTAGGGGGAGAAAATCAACCCCTTGATGAAAATATCGGGAAATTACGTAGGAAGCCACGGGAATTCCTACACATGACCCGCGCACTAGTGAAGCTGAACAAGAGGTCCAGAAGATCATTGACTTGCAAGCATTAGCAAACCAACTGCCCAATCACTTTAGTGATTTGAAGAGCATGACTAAGTCGCATGTGCATCGGAGAGGGTTAAAATACCAAAGAAAATTGAAATTATCCCTAATCCCGTCCAGAGGCCTCAGAATAAAAGGACGAGAACTCCGGCTCCTCGAATCCCAAGAAACCAGGGATGCCCGACGAAAAAGGATAAGAAGGACTTATCACAACCTATCACCGAAGTCCCCCAGAATGAGAATGGGAGCCAGTTGAGACCTGGCGCCAGTATAGAACCCTCAGGAGAGGGCATACCGATTTGAATGTTCCCCTGCAGGGAGAAACCGGCATGGATGTATGCGCACACATCGGAGCCGCAAAACTAAAGGGACTTGCCACCGCAATTCAAGGAAGCGATGTGCAAGGTGAAGCTCCAGAAGCAACTCATGAAGAAATAGCTATAAAATATGTGCACACGGGAGAGTCCCTAAACAGGACAACAGCCAGTGTCGATATCTAGTTTGCAAATAAAATTGCCACAATCATTGATTTTGATCCCGAGCCTACATCGCTCGCTGAATGTAAGAAAAGATTAGATTGGGAAGATTGGAAGAAGGTAATAGCAACTGAATTGCTATCTCTGAACAAAAGAGAGGTGTTTGGGCCCGTATGCCGCACACCTTCCCATGATCACCCTGTAGGGCACAAGTGAGTATTTGTTCGAAAGAGGAATGAAAGAAACGAAGTAGTGAGATACAAAGCAAGGCTGGTAGCACAAGGTTTCACTCAACGTCCTGGAGATGATTATGAAGAAACCTACTCCCCAGTCATGAGTGGAATTACCTTTAGATATTTGATCTCGAGGGCAGTGAACTTGAATTTAGAAATGAAATTGATGGATGTTGTGACTACATACCTTTATGGTAACTTGGATTCGGAGATTTATATGAAAGTTTCTGAAGGAATTCCTCTCCCGAACCAAGACAGAGCAAATAGAAATCTGTATAGTGTGAAGCTTAGAAAGTCCCTGTATACACTGAAGCAATCTGGGCAGAATGTGGTATAATCGCTTAAGCGACTTTCTCTGCAAGAAAGGCTACACGAACAATGAAGACTGTCCTTGTGTGTTTATACGGTGATCCCACGATGAATTCTGTATAATCTCAGTGTACGTAGATGATCTGAATATCATCGGGACAGTGGAAGATATAAAAGAAGCAAGATCCTACTTGGAGTCAGAATTTGAAATGAAAGATTTGGACAAGACCAAGTTTTACCTAGGCCTGCAGCTCGAGCATGTCCCTGAAGGAGTCTTGGTACACCAGTCGACCGACACCCAGAAGGTGCTAGAAAGGTTTGGCTTTGAGAAAACATTCCCATCAAAAGTATCGATGATCGGGAGATCTTTACAGCAAAAAAAAGATCCTTTCTGACCTAGGGAAGAGGGGGAGGAAGTTCTGGGACTGAAATTCCCATACTTGAGTGCAGTTGGAGCACTCATGTACTTAGCAAACTGCACTAGATCAGATATTGCTTTTGCCGTGAACCTGTTAGCAAGGTATAGTGCAGAGCCCACCAAAAGGTATTGGCAGGGTATAAAGGACATCTTCCTATATCTTGAATTATTCTACAGAAAGAATCAAGATCTGAACTTGATTAGCTATGCAGATGTTGGGTACCTGTCTGACCCGCATACTGCAAAGTCACAAATATGCTATGTATTCTTGTGTGGTGGAACTGCAATTTCCTGAAAATCGTCTAAGCAAAGCCTTGTAGCTACCTCGACGAACCACTCAGAAATAATAGCATTGTATGAAGCCGCACGTGAATATGCTTGGCTACGCCGAATAGTTCACCACATCCAGCAGTCATGTGGGATGAACATTGTGCAAACCCCCACAATTATCTATGAAGATAATGTCACTTGCGTTGCACAAGTACAAATGGGCTATGTGAAGAGTCATCTCACAAAGCATATCAACCCCAAGTTATTCTATGCTCATGAATTGCAAAAGATGGATGAGATTAAAGTACTGCATACTAAGTCATGTGAAAATCTGACAGATTTATTCACTAAGTCACTTTCTGCATCTAGCTTTGAAAGATGCGTACGAGGTATTGGGATGATGAGACTTAGAGAAGTGCAGAATTCAGGGGAAGAATTCCCTCAAGCCCGTTAGTAAATCTTGATCATGAAGATTAAGTACCCAAATGAATAAAGTCCTGAAGGCTGAATAAAATTGGGTGAATTGTACTCTTTTTCCCTTGACGAGTTTTTCTGAAGTTTCTCGATCAAGGTTTTTAATGAGGCAATTCGTGCATCGCAGCATAGCATGTATCATGTACTCTTTCTCCAAATTTTTTCCACTGGGTTTTTATGGAGTTTTAACGAGGCATGAATATGACAGATGAGTGCCCAAGGGAGAGTGTTAAGGAACCAGGACTCTTGGTTTAAAAGTCCTTATCCGAAGTGGGCACCTCACCACCTCCGATAAATAGAGAGTCATATGGCTAAATTTGTACTTAATGAATTGAAGCAACAAAGAAAGACCAGGAGTTCTCTCTATCTCTCTCTGTGTTCAATCTATTATTTGTCGCCTTCTGTGATTGATTCGTTCTTGTTCTAAGCAGAGGAATCGATCGGACTGGTCACCAGCGACAGTTCCTCAACAGAATCTTCAGGTTAAGCAAACTAACCGCTTTTGTTTTAGCTGCCTGACTGGTAGCCTTCGACGTTTCAACAATCTTGATGTTGGCTGAGAGTCCCCTCTTCGGAGATGGAAAGGTATGGAGATTGGAATCAACAATAGTCTCGATCTGTAGTCGGGTAGTCCGAACGGCTTTGTGCTAAGTAGTCCAAAGGTACTCAGTAGTCGAGAGGTCTCGATACTCGATGGTCGTAGCTTCATTAGCTCATCGATGGTCGTACCTTCACTAGCTGGTCAATGGTTATATCTCTCTGCCTAGTCGATGTTCAATAGTTGTAAGCCATGGCAATCGATAGTCGTAGCCTTTGTGAGTGGTGGTCGTAGCGATTTGTTGTGTTGGTCGTTGGTCATAGCTCTCTGCCTGGTCGGTACTCTAGGCTTCGAGTACTTCAAGTTTTGTGATCCCTAAGTGTCTCGAGTACTCGTGTTAGATCAGCTAGCGGTCTATGCATGGCGGTCACACTAGCTTCTCTCGGTGGTCTAAGGCTGTTGTTTGAAAATCTTGCGGTTTTAGTTATGGTTTGACCTGGGTGTTGTTGCTAGTGTGCACATGGATTTATTGTTTGATCCTAAGTTTATGATCAGTAATTTGGGTGCATACATTTTGCATTGTGCATTATATGGATAAATTGTGCAAATTGATGTCTTTATGTATCGTGTGGTGCTACGTGATGATTTGCTTATTGGTGTTGGTTGCAGAACTTCGGAGCTAGGTCATGATAAGGCGTAGGAGGACCGGAACTAGAGACAGGGTGGTACTGAGGTCCAGAATGGTTAGGGAGACACTGAAGATGACTGAGACTTGCAGGGTGGTTGCAACCCGGGACGACGAGGAAGGATGTCGATGACGACGAGGAAGGGTCTGCCTCGCCCTTTGACTCTCATGATTTTGGTTTTTGTTGTCTCGAGGAAGGATTTCCATCGTTTCTCAAGTGGTGTACTTGAGGGGTCCACATGCAAATAAAAGAGGTATTTTTTGAAAAATGGGAATAATTGTCTAGTGTCGTCATGGTAAGAGTTACAAACCCATATGTCATCAGTTTAAATTTAGTAAAACTATAGTCAAAATTTGAATAAATAGTTCACCTAACTTATAATTAGTGGGAATTGAACTCTAGTCATCCACGAGATGTGCCATACTGCTAGGCTATGCAAGTAGAAGAGATTTCCTTGGCTGCATGCCTCTCGATGCCATACATCGATTGATGGTATTAGCTTGTTAAGGTTTTTTTATTTTAGGAGGTTTCTTTCAGATTTACCATTATTAGCTCTTTAACATGGGGTCCACATGTCATGCAGTTGATTGGCAACATGCAATATGCAAATGCAAAATGAAGTGTAATAATCCTTATGATGCCACAAAACAATAGTGAAAACTAAAAGGGGTAGGCTTTCTACGGTGCTTGGGTGTCACGATAGCCGTTTATCATGTAAAATCTCATGATTCACAGTTAAAAGTATCTTTAGAAAGGTACAGAAGTTATAGGCCAGGTATTAACTTAAAAAACTGGTGGGAGGGTAACTAGGTAATTTTATTAGCTTATCAAATTAGAAAGAGAAGGATAAAGTAGTAGAACTGTGAATTCATCCAGTCGCTTTGAACCCTAATGCCCAGCAGCTCGACATTACAATCATCTAATTGCGGCGGCAAAGAGCAAGGGATGAACTTCTTGTAGACTATGTAACTAAATATAAAACTAAGTAACTGAGCAATAATTACATAATTTTCCCACCACCTATTTTGTTATTTGGCATACTTTTTTTGCAGACTATTGACTATTATGGTGGCAGCAAAAAATTGAAGACAAAGAAAACCAACGGATTTTCGATCTAGTATGGATGGATGAGGGGAAGGGGGACTAATAGAGGAGCAAAAAGGGGAGGAGTGCGGATGAGGGCTGGTGGAGGGGATGGCGAGGAAGCTATAGTTGGTTTGGAGGAGCGCTAGTGGAGCAGGAGACAGGGAGGTGATATGGAGCACGGCAGATCACATGAAAGGAGAAGACGAGGTAGAGGGTTAGCCCTAAGAATACTTAGGCTAGATTCTTTTCGGCTTAAAGTTGGTTTATATTTATACTGTCTACAGTAACTAGCTTTTAAACGGTGTGTTTTTTCAAGACGGGGTCAATAGAAAAATTATAGTAAAAAGTGTACTGAGTTCAGTTGTACTGACCAACATCGCATATGATTATTTTCTTTTGCATACCGCCTCTCGCGAACAGTCAGAATTCAAATATTTAAACTATAAGCCATCAGCCCAAAAGAACCCACCTTTACTAAATTACCTACATTTACATAAATTTGTAGTCAAAAGTTGTCCCTTTACGAATCAATGCTTGATAATTTTTTTTTAACAGGAGCACTACTACAAAAAAAGGTCATACTGAACGCCTCATCACAGACAGTTCTATAGAATGTTTAAGTGTTAAGCTGCAACATAGTTATATCAGACGATTTTACTAGTACAACGGTCTATGTTGCAATCGATTGTAAGGACCGTCTGTAAAGACCTACTTATCACAGATGATTTTTTGCACAAATCATCGTCTGTGATGTATCACAGACAGCTTGTAATAAAAAAACATCTATGATGTGTGGACTTATCATAGCCGATTTTTGTGAAAAACTATCAGTGATACATCACAGGCAATTTTTGTAAAAAAACCGCTTATGATGATCTACCTATCACAGACGATTTTTTAAAAACCATCTATGATATTGTCTTCTACACATAAAGAGGTGAAATACTAACTCATTGTACTCATGTGAACACTTAAGTTTTCTAATACACCCGTGCATCTTCTCAACTCCCCCTTCTCCACCTCTGGTGCTGCCGCCTCCTCCTTGGCTCCTCATCTCTGTTGCTTCCTTCTCCCAGTTCCCCATCACCAACACCTCCTCCTCGGCTTCCCGTCACGCAGCTCCTCCTTCCAGCTCCCTATCACTGACGCCCCTCGGCTCCCTGTCGCACGGCACCTCCTCCTGGTTCCCCTCGCTGTCACCTCCTCGTCGCGTGATAATCTGTGCAGCTTGTTGTATGCATTTAGGATTTACAGCCGACAGTAATATATTTGCCATCCTTCTCTATGTCTATTGTAGTTTCTCACTTGAGAATATTGCTGCAGTTTGGTAGAGTTGATTAGGAATAATACTGCAAAGCAAGGAAACCCAAGTTTTACTTTTGCCAATCGACCAAGCTTAAGGTGTGCATCATGTGCATATCTACATTGATTTCTAATGTATTTCCGTACTTACATGAGTGCCATGACATGTTTGAATGGCTGATATGTGCATGAATGTGATGCTACATTTTTATAGGTAATCCATATTAATAAACTACCATGTGGTAATTCATTTGGGATTCCTTTTCTAGTAAAAGGCAAGTAAAATGGAATATTTGCCATGCATAGAGAATATAACTTGAATAATGAAATGTTGTATGAATATTATTATTGTTCATAAACTGGAATCATAGGATTGACCCAAACATTAGTATGAATAGGGTTTTCTTTATGTCAAGGCATTGAAGTTAAGACATTTATAATTTCCACTTGAATATAATCCAAAATGATTATCACTCTATGATCAAGATTCTATAAACATGGTTGATTAATCAATTCTAAGTATAGAAGCATACTAGTGTGATTCAATCTGCTATGCTCAGATTGTAGTATTAGTGTCGTGTCTCAGTTCACGCAAATGTATGTGCACACATGCATGTATGCGTTATTGTTTCTTTTTAAAATGATGTTCTTTGAAAATAGAGTGCAACCGACACCTGAGATGGCGTCCACACAGTCTTCACCAAATGTGTTCAATGACCAGACCAAAAAAGAAACTAAGTAAGAAGGCTGAGGCATATCGAAAATGCTTGGGAGCTGAATGGCCATCACGGAGGTCCTTCGAGATCAGAGAACAGCTTCTCTTTTGACACTGAGGTAGTAAACTACACAACATAAAGTCATAACTCATAACTTACTTTGTTTTTGATTTACATAAAATATCCACATATTTCATGGTAACACTAATATAGTCTTACACAGCTAGAGATAAAGTATGATCCCATATAACACTTGATAGCTAAAACTATGTAAGTTGGAGTAGTAGTTATTTTAAAACACCCTTCCAATGAGATCTTGTAGCAATAATACATGCCAAGATAAGAAAAAAGAGAACCAATTATCCATAAATTCTTTTAGAAAGCAATCAGTCTACTCATGTTGGTATTTCTCAATAACTATAAGAGGAACATGAAAGCACTGTATATTTGGACTTCAAAGGGTATGAAGCAAATCACACACTCTAGTGTGTTAGGTTCTATGAAGTAGGTCATAGCTGCAAATCACACACACAACAGCCATTAGAAGGGTGTTTTAAAATAACTACTACTCCGATTGACATAGTTTTAGCTGTGAAGTGTGATATGGAATCTAACTTTGTCTTTATCTCATTTAAATTGTTGGGTGTGCAAGATTAAGTGTTACAATAAAATATGTGGGCATCATTTATTTAAATCAATAACAAGTTGTGAGTTGTGACTTTATGTTGTCTAGTTTACGACTTTACTCCTCCTAGCAACAGGGTATGACAACCAACTCAAGTACATTCGATCTAAATGAACACCACGACGTTTGAAGACTACTCTCCACATTCTTGATGATAGAGGTCATTGATCTGAAGGGAGAGTTCAACTCTGGTGACAACAATTAATAGATGTTCAAATATTTGATTCAATTGTAATTTATTCAATTGTAACTCATTTAGTTGCAATTCATT